>JAJEJH010000007.1:899452-1265372 GCA_026122585.1 Anacardium occidentale | reverse complement strand
ATTTTAGTGGGGTCATGATCATGCGCTTGAGGGTAACGACCGTGCATTAGTAGAATTCAAAAATTAAGTAGAATTTCTAGAACCTAGCACGATTGGGCTACACAGTTGATACACGACTCGTGTAGGCTTATGCACGCCTATGTGTCTGATAGTGCACACCCGTGTGCTTAGTGAAAAATAAACCCTTCTTCCCTTTCAGTATAATTTCAGTAATAAAACAGCTAATTGAATATTCTAAGTTGAATAACACATGAAACAACTAATGATGAATAAGAATAAGTATAACGAAAGAAGAGACGCAGAGAATTCAGTTGTACCTACTAGAAATTTAATATAATTTAGAAACAACTTAAATAAAAGCTTATGATTAGAAAATATATGGAAACAGGAAAATAGTAACAAATTCAGTTTATATAAACAGTAACAGAAAAGTAAAACAATGACAAATACAGTAAATGTATATGTATGTATACATATACGGGAACAAACATTGAAACTGTATAGAAATGAACAGAAGCAGAATTAACAACAGTTATGAGAGATCTAACATAGTAAACAGATAGATACAGTGACAAAATATAACAGAACTCAAAAAAGTTACACTGAACTTATTAATGAGCTTAATAAGTTACAGAAACAGTATAACATTGAGTATACGCGGAACATAATTATAACAAATGTATATCTGTACAAAAATAATCAGAAGAAAAGAAATGATAATTATCATACATGATATGCATTCCATGACATAGCATGTCATACAGTATTTTCAGAAAATGGATCCAAAGATCCAATTATATGTTTTTAGTAGAAAAACACGATGATTCGGACATTGATTTCAAGGGTGAATACGAGGGGGTACCTGTGAGTTTCAGCACACTCGATAGCATCAGGAGCTATATGCTCATTACTAGCCACTGTATATCAACATATGTCATGGTGCTCAGTTAGTAGCTTAGGGTTTTATGATCCGAGGATCATATATCAGTATATAGTGTGAGACACTCAGTTTCAATATCAGATTCAGAGGCATCACGTGACCTAGACAATTTTTAACGCATATTTGCATAAGAAACTCACATAGCCAAAGTGTCAAATTTTTGTATTCATCAATCTATGCAGTATAGTAGGTACCTTCGGGTACATAATTTTTAGATATGATTTTTAGATACAGTTTTCAGTATTTTAGCAGCTGTTATATCAGCTTTTTAATTATTTTAAAATCTTCAGATCCACTAGTAGTATTTCAATAAACAGTTTTCAGACACATGATTTCTATAAACAAGCCAAGGCCTAGATATGATTTTAGCATATTTTATGATATGTCATTTTCACATGACATATATAGCAAAACATGATTCAGTTTATGATTAATCAGTGAAAAACAGTAAATCAGTAAACATTTAAAATATATGAGAATCATATGACAATACATGATAGAATAACAAGCAGAATAGAGAAATTATCAGATGATCTGATAACCAGTAATATAGACAGAATATGAAATACCAGAAAGAAAAGCCAGTATAGAATATTACATATATGTAACAGAATGAATAGGTTTACAGAATAAACCTACAGTAGAGTAGTATAAGAGAAAAGATGATGAATATTAGAAAGAGAGCTTAGTGAGTCAAGATAGATCATTCAGATTTCTCTTCATTCTGGGTTGTTTATATATACTCATATACGTATTTATGACACAATATGAGACAGTGTTCGAACAGTAAGTTTAGCTAGAGTAGAATATGTTATAAGATCAGAATGAACTCAATTGAAGTTATCAGATATACAGTTAGACTAGCTATAGGCAAGTAGAGTCTATTAAGCTAGTAATTATATTAACAATGAAATAAAAACAAAGCAAGAAAATATTAAAGAAAGAAAACAAAGAATAAGATACGAGAAAAAGCTATTAGGCTATCACTTAGTTAAGTTCATCAGCTTAGTAGCTAGCCAGATATGTATCAACTTAGAGCTCTACCCGAGGGTAGAGGTAAGAGATGCTTATTGAGTGACTTGTCACTCATCCCTCTCAATTTCCTTTCTTACAGGTTGGTGTTTTGGGGAGTTGAGCTTGGAGCACAAGGTGGCTGATGAGTGGGATACAGTTCAAGCGGGTTCTTACCCTAGGTTTTTAGTTTCGTATATGTATGTATATATGTATTCAGTTTTTAGTAGATAGCATATTGGCTCGCATGCTTATGTTGCTCATGCATATGAGATGTATAGTATCACTTGTATTTTCAGATACTAGTATTAATAATAAAATAAGTTTTATTCAGGATATTGTACAATGAGTTTTATCATTCCACCACATTCTTTTATAACTTTCGCATTTCATATATTTTCAGTATAGTTTTATGTAGGGTTCCCTGTTGGATGTGACCAATAATGATTTTCAGGTAGTAAGAAATTAAAATAATCTAATATAGTTTCTATATAATAAATAAATGCTAGCAGTATAGTAATATCTAACAGGGGGTTTTACACCTGGTTTGATCAGTACCCTTAATGGTTAAGTCTTTGAGTTGATCACTCCCACTAATCATGTCATTCTTAAAAAATTTAGTATTTCTTGATTCAACAATCTTACTAGAATGGTTTAGGCAATGACATTTATATCCTTTGAATTTTTTCAGTATATCTAATGAAAAATAGGTTTGATGTTCTTAGATCTAATTTTCTCTTATGTGGATTATAAACCCTAACCTCATCAAAGCAACCCCAAATGTGTAAATATTTTAAACTTGGATTTTAACCTTTTTATAATTCAAATGGCGTTTTGGGAACTACCTTGGTTAAAACTTTGTTCAAAATATACATTGTTGTTTTAAGAGCTTTAAGCCATAAAAAGTAAGGTAATTTGGAGTTACTCAACACACTCCTTACCATGTCTAACAATATCATTTTTCTTCTTTCAACCATAACATTCTATGATGGTGTGTCAGACAAGGTGTATTAGGTAATAATACGTTACTCTTAAAGAAATATTGCAAATGGACCAAATGTATGTCTAGTACATGTGTATTTACCATAATATCAATCAAATCTCACTTTTTTTTTATTTGTTTTCCATATTGTTTCTCTACCTTTGGTTTATACATTTCAAAACCATCTAATACTTCATTCTTGTAATAAAAGTATATAATGATACGTAAACCTAGTGTGATCATCAATGAAGGTGATAAAATATTTTTGACATACAGAACTCATGTTAGGATAACAAATAATGATATGTATGATTTCTATTATTTCACTAAACCTATTAGCACCTTTCTTTGACTTATTAATTTGTTTAACTTTAATATAGTCCACACAAGATCGAAATCAGGAAAATCAAGATTTTCTAAAACACCTAAATTTACTAATCTTTTAAGTTTGTTAATAAAAAGAGGTCTTAATATTCTATGCCATAAGAGTGAAGAGTTTTTAGTTACAATGCAATGTTTTATACTTGCAGACTCTTGTAAAATTGTCAAACTATATGAAACATCACTCAAAGTTAATTTAAATAGACCATCACACAATGTATCATAACCAATAATAGTATAATTCTTTAGCAAACAAACAGAATCCTTAGAAAAGTTTACAACATATTCATAAAGTACAAGTCATGAAATTAAAATTAAAATACTAGAAAAATTAGGAATATAAAAAGTTGTATTTAAAATTAAAACATGTTCAGTATCTAAAATTAATTTATAAGTCCCTGTAGCTTCAACATGTAAAGACATCTAATTTTCTAAGTAGATGTTACATTCACTTCCTAATGGTTTCCTTTGGTTTAGAAAATCCTATAAGACATTTGAAACACGGATTTTAAAACTAGAATCAATCCACCAATCATTTTAAAAAAATATTAGATTCATAACAAATTAAATATAAAAGATTACTATTCTTTTCTAACCAAACTTGCCTTGTAGGATAGTCCTTGTTCACATGTCTCTTATTTTTACAAAATAAACAATCTAAACCATCCTTTGACAAAGGTAGAAGCATGCATTTTTGCCTTTTATTTAAATTTCTTGCTAGAAGATGTCTTGCTTGTTCTAGTTGTCATATGCATAGTCTCATTCTGTTCCTATACTAGTCTCACTTCTTCTTACACACACATGGTCAAAAACTTATTAATTGACTATTTATCCTTATGTGTGTTATAAGAGATCTTAAATAGAGTGTACTAATATGAGAGAGTATTAAAAATGTAATGCACTTAAAATCATCATCAATCTCTATCTTTAGGTACTTGGGTTTAGCAAATATGTCCTGTAACTATATTATATGCTTACGAATGCCCTTAATGCCCATTCATCTTAATAAATTAAGTTTAGGAAATAAAATTAATATATATTTCATCATAATTAATCATAAAATACAATATTCCTTGTGAGTAAAATATTGTATTAATAAGCTTAACTAGAATTCTAATGTTATTTCAAACTATAATGCATATATTTCTATAATAAAGATGTTATGACTATTCTAAATTCTTGAAATATATGCCAACATATAACAAAATGTGAAAAATGAACAAATATAAACATATTTTAATATATAAACCCATACAAATTATAAAACTAGGCATCTAGAAGCACCAACACGCCAAGAACACATTGTTAGATTGATGCACATGCTTCCATGTGCCTTTACACACTGACAAAAATTGTCATGCACATCTCACATGCTGCCACACACTCTCACATGTGTTGACTAGTCAACGGTCTGACCTTGCTGGTCAACTAAATTAGGTTGATTCAGTTGATTAAGTCAAGTTAACCCAAGTGATTAAGTTAGGTTAGCCTACTTGGACTTGATAAGTTGGGTTGACTCGTCTTGGTATATGAGTTCACTCATGAAGTTAACTTAGTGTGTTGACTCATCGATTGACCAATTCAACTTGCAAATGTGATAATTTTTTTTAAATTCAAATTTTAATTTTAAAACATTTTAATAATATTTTATTCACACGTATTAAATTTAATCAGTTTAAAATTCAAACAATCACTTGCATTAAATCCAACAATTATCTCAAAATTAATTATAGCAATTATGTTTTGAATTTTGACCTGTTCGCACATTTTCACTGGGCCAAATGAACGAGAATCAGACCTAATTTGTACCTTAAGATTTAAGGCCACAATACAACCAGTTTCTGGCCACAATTTTGGCAACAATTTTGGCAATAACGGGGGGGGGGGGTAACAAATCCTGATATAAGGCTCAAAATGTCCCAACACCATTGCTAAAGTTAATGTTCACGATGGTCAGAATCCTAACATGCAAGTTAGGGTTCAATTCATGCTTTAAAAGATCTTATTTTTTACATATAGGCTAATTTAATTTTGAATTTCATGAATATGACATCAATTTCAACAAAAGACATCAAAATCATAGAAAACCGCAAATTCATACTCACAAACCCCAAAACCAAATCAAACAAAAATTAATTAATTTAATCCAGGCAATGGTCTTAAAGGGCTCTGATGCCAAACGTAAATTGCATCTTAGATGTTATATTATAAATGATAACAAAGCCAATTTAATCAAGTTGCGGAAGCTTGCCTTTTGCCATGAAATTTTTTGGGTTCTAGAGGCCAATTACAACCGCTCTTCTTCTAACAAGTCGTCCTTATTAATGTTGAAATAATCCAGTGTTTTCAAATGGTGTACTAAACCCTATGATGGGATGAATATGTTTTTAGTGGAGACTAGAGTTATGTTCAGTCTACTACCTTTCTTGTGCACCATCAAACGCAAAGAAAAAAGTTTATATATCAACTGCTAAAATTGTTCAATAACAATTTCAACTTTTATAAAGTATAAAGACCATTTTAACTCTTCAATATAAATATTAGAAATTTATACATTTTATAATTCTAACATCCTATGCTATTTTTGCATAAGTTATATCTCATTTCTCAAAATCAGCAGTATTTTAAAAATTAAAAAACTAAACAACTCATAGATTGTTTTTTATGCTGATTATTTCAAAAATTGACCTATAAATGATTATGAGAAAAGTTACAACTCAATTAAGCTTAAAATAGTCTCACAGCTCACATTGAGGATTATTATATTAAAAATAATATTATTAAGCATCTTTACATCTTTGTAAGTACTAGATTTGGATATAATCGCTTGCCAATGCGACTACTTCATTGCAAAAATTTCTCAATATCATGCTTTACGATATATACAAATTAAATAAAATTATGTAAAATAAATAAAAATAGATAAAATATTAAAGAAAATAAGATAAAATACAAGATACCCTTCAACCATTCAGAACAACTTTGATGGAAAATAAAATGAATCAGCTAAAATGGACAATACATCTTTTATCTTTAAAACTCGGTAAGAGGAAGCCATCAGAATCTACCCCAGCAGCGCAGTTGGCGTGCATTCGATGGTGCTTTCTGTCCCACACCGACTTCTTATACTGGATGATTGATGTGAACCGTAAGTCAAAAATCACCGTTCCTTTCGTTCGACCATTCACGAACTCCACCCAACTCTGGTTATTCGTTGTTGACATTGACATGCTGCCACTCAATTCATATTGCAATATAGTTGTGTTCTTTGTCCCTTGATCGAAACTACTTAAAAGGGGTGACGATCCGACTTCATCATTCTTATAGTAAACCGACCCGTTCAGAGACTCGTAATCTATCCGAAAATTTCTGTTCGTGTTTCGGACTGTCACATTGAAAGTTATAGTGGCATTTTCAAAACCATTTGCTTGACTCAAACCTGGAATCGAAAATTCGTGGATATGGAATTTGGGTCTATGTGGATGTAGACTAAGCCATAAAAGGAGAAAAATTAGGCTAAAAACAAAAATTGGAGTTGACACAATGGCACATATTATCTTAGCGGGAGAGGTTTCTTCCATAATCCGAAGCGGTATTTCCAGGGAAGAGAATGATGATTTTGAGTGAGTTGATTTGTTTGCAATGTCTTCAAATACAGAAGTTAAAGGAATGTGGGGGTTCGGCATTGAGAAAGAAAAGAATAAGTGTATTATTTTTCTTTAAAAGCTAAAGCTCATATTTTTTAAACATAACTCTTTCGTTTTTTGTAGCTCTTTCTTCAAAGAAATCAAAGCAAGCTAGACATTATTAATCTTAACGCAACATGGAAGCAAAGAATGTAAAGGCATAGGCATGATGTGTTGCTTAATACTTTGAATTGTTACATTACATAAAAATTAATTCCACACATTATCGTTTTACTTCACAAATAAAAATTTCTTTTATTCAGAAAAGCAGATAATATTGAAAGCTAAAAAAAAAAATTAACAACATGCAGTAATAAAATAAATCAATATAATTCAAAAGTCTTTTTGCGAAATTGCCCTTCAATTAAAAACATTTCGAAAACCTTTAAATTAAAATTCAATTGATTTTAAGTTAATATTTTATTTTTAGCTAATGGGCCTTAGAAGGTATGAGAGCTTATTGATCCCCATTATTTATTATCTGGACCCACCCATCAGGCGTAAGAAACAATTTAGGAATGTTATTATACTTTGACAACAGAAGTCACAGAATCATGCAATTCCTTCTTCTTTTTTAACTTATGACTAATATTTAGCACAAAACTCGTTCATTTTTCGTTATGTTTGAGTTTCAATATTTGTCTCTATTTAAAGCTTATAAATATTATTGTGATATTGATATGTATCCAAATTCGAATCTAATTATAATTTTAGAAACATTATCATCGATTTATGCCTTGGTGCCTCCAAATTGCCTCTCTAGCAAATTGAAACCGTATCAAAATGAGAAAAATAAGCTTATTCAGGTTCAATTAGAGGGTTTGAAAGAAATTTCAAATCCATTCACACAACTTTCCCCAAGGCCTTCGAATCATGCTCAAGACTTGCAAAATTCATAAACGGCACATGAAAGAGTCTAATTTTATCAAATGGCTTCATAAGAAGCCAAGAAAAAAAAAAAGGGGGAATTGAATCAGACAAAGATCGGGCTGAAAACACTCAAATGAAGAAATGGCCTGGCACAGCACTGTCGCATGCACGCCAGTGTGAGTGCCCGTACGGTGCCTTGCTACGCACGCAAGCGTGCATGCCTACGCACGCGGTCGCGGGCCCAAAGCCCCACACGCCCGTGCTCACCTGCCTGCGAGCGCGCCCACACATGCACCTGTGTGTGCACTTGCGTGCTATGCACCGCATGCTGTGGCATGGCACCGCGACATCTGGATTTTGCCACTTTTTTAGATCAAAGCTTTGGTTGGAAAATTAGGGTTGTTGTGGTTTGCAAATTTGTGATGAAATGTTATGGGATTGTGGTTGCACTTAGGGAAAAGAAATTTGTTGCTAGAAAATTTTTGCATTGAGTTGGCTGGAAAAATTTTTAGTGAGTGGCTGGGATTTTGCATTTTGTTGGAAACTTGTTGCATTTGGTCCAAGGAAGAAGGTAACCCAGGAGTAAGGAAATTAGTTCAAAAACAAAATAGCATAGTCTTATAGCCTTAATTGCATTTGTCTTCACCTTCATTAATGTGCTACATTGTCCTTTGTAAACTTGCACATCCAACTACCAAAACATTTAATGAGCACAAATATATTGACTTATTGCCTTCATCTATATACTTCCACTTTCCACCTCACCACTTCTTATTAATTATTTCCTTAAACACTTTTATCATTTCTCTAACTCTAATCACCATAATTAACCCTTAACCATATTACTTATGTCATTTACCATTTTACCCTCACTGCAAATTAGTTAATTAACCTTTTCTATTATTCCAATATTATCCTTGTTATCCAATCCTAAGCCCAATTCACATCTCAAGGCCAAATAATCATCAAAACCTTAACCCAAGTCCATACCTTAGCCCAAACCCTAATTGAAAACACTATTTCATTTTCGGATTTACTGTTTACCATTTGAAAACACTGTTCATAGAATTGTGGATTTATTTTTTTCCTCAATTGTTTTTCCTCCAAAATCCAAATTAAACCATGACAAGAGAAGATGTGTTAGAAATCCCTAGCTTCTATGGAGATATGAACCCCGATGCTTTTATTGATTGGTTAATTGATATTGAGTGGGTTTTCAAACATGTATATATGGGATATGATGATGAAGAAAAGTGTAATATCGCCATCTCAACAATTGCGGGCTATGGAATTACATGGTGGAAAAATCTCTAAAGGAAAGAAAGAATTGAATCTTGGAAAAGATTGAAGAAGTTAATGAAAAGAAAATTCTTCCCAAACCAAATTTTAGTAGCCCACAAGAAGAAAGATATCATCAAAGAAGAAGTGACACAAGAACAAGGTTGTGTGATGAAGGCTATGCAAGAGTAAGAACCAATTGTTACCTTGAGTGATAATGAAATGAAGAATGAAGCCAAGGAAATTGTCTTGCATGAAGATGGAAGTATAATTGTAGAAGAAGATAATTCCAAGGTTGAGAAAATCATTTCGAAGGTGGAACTTGTAATAACCAAAATTGAAGAGAAGAATGGCTCTTAGGTGGAAATTAAAATGAACCTTGAAGATGAATCCAAGAGGGGAAATGCAATAGAGCTTGGTAATGGGTCCAAAGCTCTATTGCATTTCCCGCCTTGCACGCACTGTCGCACGCATGACAGTGTGTGCGCCTGCACGGTGCCGTGCTACGTGTCACGGGGTCAGATTTTGAGCATCGCAAAATTTATACTGTACAACTCTTGACTTGGACTTCTTCAAGCAAGTAAGCCTTTGTTCAACTTATATATCTGTGAAAAATATGAATACTGCATATAACGGTTAGGTAACTCAAATTATCGCAACATATCGCAACTCGTATAATCAAAAGCAACATTGATAATATTCGATAAATGAATCACGATGTCATTCTCAAGCATAATAAATTTCATTCAAAGCATAAATAACAAAATCGAGACAATCGTAAGAAAATAGTCTACTTATCTCATTCATATCTCATCTGAAAAAGTACATCGTTGAAGGTGGACAGAGGGGCATCCACCAAGCAACAAACCCAAGCCATCCTGACAACAAGCAACATCGTTTACCTTGGCCACGTGCCCTTTGGTCAACATGTGCCCAGGTAAGACTAGTCATTCCCCCCTAAAGAGGTTTATGAGGCTTTGTCACTGTGGCAGCTATAGGTGCTCATCTCATTTGAGGAATCACACTCCCCTCCAGAAAATCAATACATTAAGTTTTTATAATTCTCTCATTACAATCATACTTATCATACTACATTTACACAGTGTAAAAAAAGTTTCAAGACCAAAAACATCTCGGATCAAAATGTTGTTTTTCCCACGTGACTTCCTGCGACTCAAACTGGCACTCCTAAACTAGCACTGGTTAGGCAGATTGGCCCTTATGGCCCTGGCTAACTCATGACACTTTTTAAATTTGGCTTGGCACCCATCACTCTTGACTTTAGCCACCACCAACACTCGAATGACAAAGCACCGACATTCACTCTAGCATCCTTTCACACTCTCCCCCACTCAATCTATCTATATCTTCGTCGACTTTGGAACATAAGTGTTGTTGAAGTCTTTTCTGCATTATTTGATCATTGTGAAAAGTTAGCTCTGCATACTTCTCTTTTTCTTTACTTCTGAAGACTCTAGGATTGGCTTTCTGGCTTCTGATAAAGATATAAAAAACTGCTACAAACTCCTCTACTTGTAAGTTGATGAAGAAATCAATCACAAACTCTCGTGCACTTGAAAAGATCACAAGATTTAAATACTTCAATAATTTGGATAAAGCTTCAATCTCTTACTTGGAAGATAATTTTAACTTCTTGGACTCAAGAGAATCACAACTCAGGATAGAACTCAATATCTTAGATTTGCTCATTTATTCAGGTGTGCCAACTACCAGTATTCGCATACTCTGAGGATGTGTTTGTGGTCTTTCTCTGCTCACGATGTACTTCTCACTATTCTGCTCGACAAATATCTCAATTTTTTATTGATTCTGCCTTCAATTGAACAATGGCTTACCACATAACTCTGAATAAAATTATGGCTCCCCTTTGGAAGGATGGGACATATGACAACTCCCTACTTGAAAAGATTAACTCTACTCTTGGAGAAGAAGATATAATTGTTTCGCTCTCAGAGGACAAGTGCTTTAATGACCCCACTGAGACAAGATTTTCATGGCTCTACTCTCAAACTCTGCCTCGATAGCTCCCCTCTGAGAGGATGAAAAAGTCACCTTTTTGCCATAATCCCTCAACTCAACTCTTTAGGATTGGTCTCAAACTTCTATGGGCACATCGTCGAAAAGTGGGAGAGCTCTCAAGTTCAATCCTATGACTCCTCTCTTTTTACCCCTTATTGGCTCAAGCTCTATTGGTACAATATAGAAGGTGGGACGACTCTCTGGCTCACTCCCAATACTCGTCTCCTCTCGAAAATGGCCTCAAGCTCTATTGGTACGACTCTTGAAAAATGGGAAAGCCGCCTGGCATTACTCCCAACTCTCTCATCTTGAAAGTGACCTTACACTTTATTGGCACAATTCTCTTAAGGTGAGAAAGCTCTCTTTGCTCCTTCCTAAACCCTTTCGAAAATGACCTCAAAGCCCTATTGACGCAACCCTTGAAGGGGAGATAGACTTGTTGGTGCTTCCCAAAATCTCTTCTCTTATCCTCTCGTGGGGGCTTTAATCTCTTTTGACACTAACCCACAGAGGTCTTTTTACGCCTACTACTTTTTCTATAAGTGGGTAGCGTTGCTTGGGTCAGATGGAATAACTCCGCATTAGTTCAGATTGGTGCCTGTACACACAAAAACAACAAATGTTTTTACTCGAATTTCTCAACAATTTGGTACACATGTTTATCTGACACACATGCCCTTATACTCAGTCACAACTCGAGGCCTACTTATGGCCTATGTTTGGACATCACCACAAACGTACATTGCACTCCCGTAATGTCGCGAACATTTCCTACACTCACATATAAATTATGTTAAAATCTCATATTATTTATAGCATTTCTTAGCCAATTGTCTCAAATTCTCATCTCAATCATGGAACCCTCACTTTTCTCAGCGTCTCATCTGCACTTTCATTGCGCACTATTACACTCTACATTCAGGCCATCAATGCACGCCGTCTTCTGTGCATACGTGTTCATATCCTGCAAAACTCAACTCAAATCTCAGTTAATAATTCATATGATGAATCAAGCTCACATAAAAAATCAAAGGCACTTCCTGGTGCACGCCCACAAATTTACGTGTAAAATTTCCTCAGTCTCAAGTACTTGAGAAAACAGCTCAGGCACACTCATGTGCACATACGGAGACACCTTAGCCCCACTTTGTTGCGTGTAGAGATAGCTTAGGCTACTCAGGTGCGTGCAGAAAAGTCTCACCCCAATAGATACGCACATGGTAAAATTTCTTGCCAACTCATATGCTTGCGGAACTCGCTCAAGCCAACAGGTATGCACACAAAAATAATTCAGGCCAATAGGCATGCACACAAAAATAATTCAGGCCAATAGGCATGCACACAAAAATAATTCAGGCCAACTTGGGCATGCACAGAAGCAGCATAGACACACCGCTCCACATGCAGAAACAGATCATCATAGCTCAGGTGCGCATGCAGGCTCCACACAGCCAAATACGCGCTCATGAACAATAACTCTGCACTCTCAGGCAGCATAGACCGCAAACACCCGTAAAACTTCTTTCGTATCTCAGAAACACACTCGGGCTCTAACCAATCAGATGCATACTTAGCAACTCGGATAACTCAGATCACCTTGTATGTGCACGTAAGCCTTCTCGCTCCGGACTAGGTCACGCACAAGCAAGACATCACATTCGATGTACGCACACACGCAGCTTGCACCACTCGATGTGCAAGTGCTAGCTGCACAGGCCTCCGTCGGTACGCACGCAGGCAGTACACTCAGTAGTAACTTGGCATCTGTGCACCCTCAGCCAATATTTGTGCGTCTATAGCAAATCAAGCTAGCATCAGGACATCCACAAGCAACTTATTTAAGATCTCATGCACCTGCAAGCATCGCACCCAGCTCAGGTGCCCTCATGAACAGCTCAACGTCATTCGATCATGCTTTGATACCACCTATCACGGGTCAGATTTTGAGCATTGCAAAACCGACACCATGTGACAATTGACTTGGACTTCTCCAAGCAAGTAAGCCTTTTCTCAACTCATATATCTGCGAAAAATATGAATACCGCACATTACGGTTAGGTAACTCGAATTATCGTAACATATCGTAACTCGTATAATCAAAAGTAACATTGATAATATTCGATAAATGAATCACGATGTCATTCTCAAGCATAATAAATCTCATTCAAAACATAAATAACAAAATCAAGACAATCGTAAGAAAACAATCTACTTATCTAATTCATATCTCATCTGGAAAAGTACATCGTTGAAGGTGGACAAGGGGGCATCCACCAAGCAACAAACCTAAGCCATCCCGATGGCAAACAATATTGTCTACCTTGGCCATGTGCCCTTTGGCCAACATGTGCCCAGGTTAAGCTAGTCACTCACCTCTAAAGAGGGTTATGAGGCTTTGTCACTGTGGCAGCTACAGACGCTCATCTTGTTTGAGGAATCACACCCCCCTCCAAAAAATCAATACATTAAGTTTTTATAATTCTCTTATTACAATCATATTTCTCATACTACATTTACATAGTGTAGAAAAAGTTTCAAGACTAAAAACATCTCAGATCAAAATGTTGCTTTTCCCACGCAACTTTCCGCAACTAAGACTAGGACTCCCAAACTGGCACTAGCTAGGCAGATTGGCCCTCATGGCCCTGGCTGACTCATGGCACTCTTCAAACTTGGCTTGGAACTAACAACTCTTGACTTTGGCCACCACCAACACTCGAATGACAAAGCATCGACACTCACTCTGGCGCCCCTTTACACTATGCACGCAAGTAAGCATGCGTGCGTGACCGTGCACCCAACGCCTCACATGCCCGTGCTCACCCGCTTGCAAGTGCACCCATACATGCACCTGTGCGCGTACTTGCGCGCTGTGCACCCCATGCTGCGGCATCTGGATTCTGCTACTTTTTTGGATCCTTTTACATTTTCAAGCTATTTTGCATGTTTTCACTTTAAGAACTTCTTCAAAGCAACATCCTTGATAATTTGAATTTTAAATGACTTTCAATACATATTCGAATGCCAACAACTCTCCAGATTGAATTCAAATAATCAATTCCAGTCGAACACTTAAATCAAAAATTCGAATCAAGGCCAATTCAACCAAGGAAAAATTACATAAAGCTACAAGCATGCAAATTATGGTATTTTAAAATATGTTTATATTTAAATTATGCATTGTAATTAGATTTAGAAAACTTATATAATTTGTATTTTTTTATGTTTTCTTTTATTTCATTTAAATTGTATTTAAGTTAACTTGGGTTTAGTTTTAGTTAACCATGGTTTGTATCAAGGTATAAAAGGCAAACCATTTATTTGTAAAGGGGACTTTTGATGAATCAATGAAAATATGAAAGCTTTGGCTTTTCTCTCTTGTGTTCTTGGAACCTTATGTTCTTGTGAACTAAGTTGCATCCTTTATCCAATTTCCATTGCAAAAAAGAAGTTGGTGGTGGAGATTCAAGTTGGTGAGTCTTGAATTCCAGTTAGT
This sequence comes from Anacardium occidentale, assembly GCA_026122585.1. Taxonomy (NCBI): domain Eukaryota; kingdom Viridiplantae; phylum Streptophyta; class Magnoliopsida; order Sapindales; family Anacardiaceae; genus Anacardium; species Anacardium occidentale. The sequence goes on along the minus strand of JAJEJH010000007.1, from coordinate 1,250,688 downwards.
AGAAGTATCATTTAGGCTTGAGTCAAGAATTTTTTATGTTTGGATCAACTCAAATTGATGGAGATTTCTTTTATGCTTGAGGTTTGTTTCTTGCAAGTTTTTAGTTCATTTTTTTGTGTTGAATTGATCATCAATCCCTACCTTTCTTGTTGTTGAATGTGTGATGTTTGATGGTCTTGAAGATTGCTTGAAGTGATGATATATTGGAGTTGCATTAATGTTAGTTTTGGGTGGGAAATTTGCTTGATATTGCATGGTTCAAGAGCTTGTTTATTGCTAGATTTTCGGACCATCATTTGAATGTTATTTGTTCACCATTGAAGAGAGATTAAGGGCTTCAATTATTGATCACATACTTCATGTATATAGAAGTTAGTACTAGCCCAAAATTGGCTAGCATACTCTCTGTCCAAAATTCCAAAATGATTTTTGAGATAAAATTGAGGCATATTAAATAAAAAAAATGACTTTGTTTCCGAGAACTTCGCCTAACTTGCTTTCCTATATATATATATATATATCTCATAGCATGAAAGATCCTAACAGGAGCCGATTGTTGATTTGAAACGAAAACGCATCAGTTATCTCTATCCAATGTCCTTTCTCAGTTGTTAAATCGTTCTGACTCTGAACTGTTTCTTATCTTGAGTTTTAATACAAATTATGCTAGAACTCTCGTGTAAAAGTTTTCGGACTAATGCTCCTAGAATCAACTTCTAGAAGTTATCATTAAAAATTTAATGAAGTTTAAAATACTTCTCGCAATAAAAATGGTAGCAAAGTGAATACAATTTTAATATGATGTTCTGTTGCTAGAACGAGTGTAAGCTTTAAAGTAAAATCAGTAAACTAGAACACAAGTATTATGACACGTATTATTATAACCATCGATCTCACTTTATTTTCACATATTAGTAAGTGCAAGAATGAGCTTATAAACTCACATATTTTTTTTAAGATCGAAGGTAGTAGTAGTTAGAGACAACCCTACCAAAGGCTCAAGGTGGGCCATGGCCCCTCTAAAATTTTAATTTTTATAAATTTTTAAAATTTTAAATTATATTATAATTTTTTGTAATTTTTAGACGCTTAAGTTTCTTTTTGAAAAATTCTTTAAATTTAACAATGTTTTTATAAAATTTTAATTCAAATCTTAATCTCTTGTCTTTAAAAAAACAAAATAAACTTTTTTAATACTAAAACACTAACGGTCTTTATAGTAAAAAGACAAATTTTTAATTTTAATAGAAGTTTTTAGCCTTGTGAGATGAAGAGTGACTCAAACTTTATTCATCATATTTTCATATTAAAGTCTAGATCAGTTTTTTGTACAAATTAATTTTTTAATTAAAATATTTATTCAGTATTTAAGGTTTCAATTTTTATTATATCAATAAAACTAATTTTCTCTAATCTCTCAAATAAAAACATGATAATATTTAATATTTATTTATTTATTTATAATATTGAAGGTAGATTGATAAATAATTGAATATTAGTATTATATTTATTGAAATTAATTATTTATTATAAATATCACTATTATTTCCTCACTTCAATTTAAATTTATTTTATGAATATGAATTTTAACTAATTAAATGAATTAGGAAATAGCATATTGTAACCTACAACGTATAAATTTGTCTTAACAAAAAGTTTGAGTTTGTTTACCATTATATATCATTATTGTCTTCACTCTTCAGTTGAAATTTATTTTATGAATATAAATTTTTTTGTTATTAAAATATTTAAATTTAATTAAAAATTTATATATTTTAATTGAAGATCATAACAAAAATTTTTGCGATCCTCACTGGTGGCAGTGGTATTTCATACGCATGCATGTGAACTAATATTTATGTAGCGGTGTCTCAGACTTCAGTTCAGCAGACATCCAAATGTTGTTTATTAGCCATGCTATTTCGCTGGCTGAATAACGACTCCTTTGATAACAATTCCTTTCTTCCAACGGTCGTCACCGGTTTCAGTCATGGAGAATTTCATCTCCCCTTGCTTTTCATTCTTTTGAACACTAAACTCAGCAACAAGGATCTCAATCCATTGGTTTTGTGGCTTATTCTTAAAGTTTTCTTTGCGTTGTACCTGGGTTCCATTTGGGAGATCGAGGTCGAAATTCACAGGTTTTCCTATCCAGAAGCATCTTCATTAAACTTGACCAAAAATGCAAGCTTGTAAAAGCTCCTGGGGTGAGCATTTTTGTGTCTAATTTCCCCCTAACCTCAAACCTAAGTACTTGTAACAGTTCAGCCACCTCCACATTTGTACCACTGCAAAATCAGAGCCAACAATTAATTAAATTTTTTCCAAAAAAAACTGATGTATAGTATATACCTATATATGTACTTACGATGACTCTTTCTTGCAAATCCACTTCCAACAACTTTCATTATCTACCGCAGGGATTGATAGAGACCTCATAAACAGAATAAAGCTGTTTGTCTGGGCATTCATGTCAACCCAAAACTTCTGCAATATATAATACACTTCAAATACTAAACTATATAAGATGATGAAAATGATCACAAATAAGATAATAAAAAATTCGGAAATTTTGCATGTAATAAAATGGGCTCACTTGCCTTCTGGTTTTTGCTCAGCAAAATTCCAGAGGACAGCTGATTGTTGAGCTTTTCCTCGGAGGACATATCAATAGATGAATCAGCATCTGTGACAATTTCATGGTAGTTGTGGAAGTTGGAGCGACATCTCTGCACCAGTACTCTCTCTTCCAACTCTTACTGATGACAATCTTTGCCACCCATGCAGTCCTATTTATAGGGTGAGATCGATGAATTTAATTACTAAATCATCCTTATTAATATTAATGAACTTCAACATTTTTATCATAAATAATAATAATAATAATAATAATAATAATAATAATAAAAGGCAGAAAAAGACATACACGTATATCACATTTGTTCACAACTTCATATGTTTGTCAGAAGTGATTAAAATTTAATATTGCTTAACCATGGCTACGGACCTACATGCTATGTTTGGAATGATACATTTGTTTATTGACTCGGGGATAGACTACAATACTCATACACCTGGACAAATTTATTACTGTTAAATTTCTTATTTAAATAAAAAATAAAAAATATTATATTTTATTACTGTTAACAAATAATTGTCCAATACATCAATAAGTTATTTGATTTCTAAATATCTTATCTATAAATCTCTATGCTAATCGTGAATTAGAATACATGAGGCGATAAAATACTGCCATATAAAATTATAGGAAATCGGACAAGTCAGATTGAATTATCAAATACAGAAATTTCCTTGATTGTCTACACAAGACCAGTCTTCCTTCTTAATAACACTCAACTAACATGATAATTTTTAAAGAATTATTATAGCAACAACGTTGTGAAAATGAGACCTAAAGTTTAATTTATAATAAGTTTATTGCCTTACTCTTACAATTAAACCCGCCAAACTTCTATAATTCATACTTAAAACCTAAACTAATTAACCGCATATGAAATATAATGGGATTTTCAATATGATCATATCATGCCCCTGAAAAAACCTTTCTAGAGTATACATTTACTTGGTTTTTGTTTTAATCAAATAAAACCTAATCAATGTATACCAACATAAATGTTTCAACTTTCTCCCACTTGAACAATATTAATTATTTTATTTATTTTTATTGAGTGATAAGTGACACTCTCGTGTAATTCTTTTTTAGTGAATTCAATAACTAGGAAATTTCATGGAATTGCAAGTGATCCATTTCAGGATCCAAACCCAAGGCTGAAACAGGTGTTAGGTTATGAATTGGTATATCTGTTGCAAGGCTAAACATCAAAAATTTCAATTACAAAGTCTGATTTTAAACAAAATTTTGGCAAAGTATTCTCTATAATATAAACATATTCTTTTTTTTATGACCCAAGAACTAGCAACCTAATAGAACCAATAATAAATTTAACGAAACAATATAGTGCTCATGCAAGGCCTACAAATCAACCTCACTAGTTAACCCACCTTCGTCCACTATTAATAGCCCAATATTTGGGTAATCGTTTAAGTCAAGATAAAATAATTTCCAATATTTTCAATATTAACTACCTAGCTAATCATTTACCAACCAAACAAATTTCCAAGCAAGGAAGATGACTCCAAGAAAATAGTGAACCATTATCAATGCATGCAGAAACAATAGAAGGCATACACACGCACACACATGCACTCTCTTTCATACACACACTCACACACACACGTACATGCATACATACATACACATATACATACATACATACATACATACATACATACATACATATATAAAAGCAAACATGTAAAATGTGGCAACAGTTTGCACATGTCAAAGTTATTGCTTACAACTTGGTGTAATATGTAAGTGTATAATTTGGTGATCATATTCACTAGATATACCCAACAAAAAGGATTCCTTATAGATGGTATCTCTAATGTCTATGAAAATGTCCTCTTAATTTAGTAGATACATGTGGTCATTTGACTTAAGGTAGTTAGATTGTCTTGTGCTAGAATTAGTGTAGTTCGACATCATCTCACTTACCTCATAACTGAGTCACTATAAAGGTGAACAATTGGTTGTATTAAAATCAGTGTGAAGGTTATAAGTAATTAGTAAAAAATTTGTCACTCCCGAGTATAAGAGTGGTGTCTTTGATAAGCTCATTTATATACATTCCTAACAAATAAATTTATGGCTATAGTAGAATCAAGTTATAGCTTAATTCAATATATTCAGTCTGAACATACATTAGTTCAAAGGAGAAATTAAGATGGATATGTATCTATGTCTCAACTTTGAGAGACACAATGTGACAAAAGGTTCGAATTGTAAGTTAACCGTTAAATTATACAAGCTTAGAGTTGTTTAATGATACTTTGTTGATCGGGTGGTCGTGACATCTTGTAAGAGACTTTTCATGATCTGTATTGGAATTTGACTTGAATTTTGATACTATCAATCTAATAGGGCGCTTGCAGGTCCATATAATAGGGGTTGATTGAATTCCAAAGGTGAGGGATAAGTGTGTATTGTCATTATTAACTTGTTGAATCTAAATGGATAAGGTTAAATTTCAAAATTAATACTTCTCCTAAGACACAATCATATGTCATTCATGCACACAACCATTTGTCTTGATGAGTGACATAATCAATTTGAATTTTAAAAATTTGTTGACACACAGGCGTACGTGTTGGAAGCACGAGTGTGCATTATGGTTGGTGGACAGTAAAACTATAATTGATTTTTAACCTTGAAGATCAAGGTGATTGACTCAATTTACAGGACCGTGTGTGGTTAATGTGATAAAGCATGATTATGTGATTTTTGTATGAACGGTTATATGCCACATTTTTTATATATAGGCAATATTTTAACTAAAACACTTTTTTACTTCTTCACCAAATTTACACATACATGTCTATGCCTTTCAGTTAAACACAATCATGCACGCAAAGTTACTAACATTGCTCTTGCTTAGGTCACCTTTAGTTCATTGCTTTGTGTTGACACTGTAATGATTCCAATCTTAAGGTTGTAATAATAATGTCTTTTATCACGTAAAGATGAAGAAGTCGACTAACGTAGTTATGAATACCAAAAAATACCCTATAGATGTTTCTAATTTTATTCTTATATGCATCAAAAGAATGTCGATCATGTTTCTTATATGCAAGGTGAGACTTGAGACAAGTTTTACTCAATATGGCCAAGGTTGTAAATCCATGCCTCTACCTAGCCTGATTAGCAGAACAATTTCAAATTTTTCAGTAGGTGATTTTATAAAACATTTTTATGAGTTTTTAAAAATAATGTCTAGTATGTATCAGATATCAAGTCATCTTAGTTAAAGTTGTGAGTTAAGTACCCTAGATGACAAAGCATATCAAACGAATGTCCAAGTTCAAAGAAAATGAAAGCTAGCATTTGAGAAAACATAGACACCTAGAAGCTTGTATACTTATAGAATGTATATCACTCATTCTTTCATTTTCTATATTTGCATGTAGAGGTGAATATGTGGTAGTGGAGAGAGTTTAGTCAACTGAGCTGAGGCACAAGGGGATACATTATAATGTTTCTGAGTTTATATTTTTTGTACTTAAGATTTATACATATTTATTAGATGATGTTTTAGTAATTTATAATACCTTTTTCATGATCTTTATAATTATGTTATCAAATATTTTTATGAAATTTATATTTAAAAATAATGTCTAATTTGCTGTAAATGTTAAGCATGACTTGAGTTAAGTTAGCTAATGCTTTCTCTTTTGGTGTGTATTCTCTTAAGAGGCTATCCATTTAAAGAGGGGTGTTCCAACAACCTTCCAATCAAGGGCCTTAGCAAGAGCACCTGACATTATTATATACAAAACTAATTGATTGAACCAAGCTCGAGCCTTGATTTATTCAATTTATCAATCTCGATCCAACTCAAGCTAATCTTTATTCAAGGTTGACCCCAATCAAATCCAGCTTCAATATCATTTAATGCTTTGTCATTATATTTAAAAATCAATGGTATATACAGAGTCAAACCTGATACCATTTATGAGATGGATCTTTCTAGCAAATCCTTGTAGCTCATTTCCCCTCATTACTAATATTCCACCTTTGTTGTGAGTAATGATTAAAGCCCATCCAACCACCAAAAAACAATGGATTAAAGCCTATCTTATTGGCTCGTGGATTTCTAATACTTGTCTGTTTTTGAAATTATGTGTGTGTGTGTGTGTGTGTGTGTGTATGTGTACATATACACATACATATAGATATACATATTTCACTCATTTGATCATACTAATTCATATAATAATATATGACTAGATAATATAAAATGAGAGAAAAAGCAAATGGCATAACCTGATGATACATTATCAAATCAATTAGTATATTTAAGTTAGTAAACAATGTTCATATATACAATTTTATTCTTATATTATTAAGGCAATGTTACCAATAAGAGATTCCTAAATTCTAAAATTGCACTTAAGTAACACATATTTTTTGTATTTAAAAATTTGAAAAAATTATAAAATACTTAAATTCACCGTTTAAAAATTTGTCTCTCTCTTGATCAGGAAATTTCTGATGTTAACTTTCATTTCTTTTAATATGAGTTAGCTAGCCTATCTCATTTATAATGTTATCACAAGTAATAGGCATGTATTCAAAATATTTATAATGTTGACACGAATAATTTGGAGATAATTCGTTTAAATTGATTTAAAACTTAAATAATATGTAATTATAATTATTATCATCCATTTCAAATAACTATATATGGGCAAAAAATTAAACATTTAGCTCATCTTCTCAGCATAATTGATGAAGTGGTTGGCGAATGTCATTATTAGGTAGGCTAAAAAACCTAATCCCACCCAAGGTTTTCCTAAATGATAGTCTTACCCTTCATTTTTTAAAAAATCAAACACTCACCCTTTGACTAATGTTAATAGTCAACTTTAACAATTAATCATTAAATATTCATAGTCAAAGGGGCATTTTTATCTTGTTTGCATAAGACGGTTAGATTGAGGCTGGATCTAACCTCCTCTACCCTCAACAATAGCCAAAAACAGTTAAAAATTGTCAATCTTGTTTAATCCAATTGTTTTTTGTCATTGTTAAAAGTGGAAGAAGTCAGATTTTATTGTCTTCGCACAAAACGCAATAGCCAAATTTGATCGTCAACCTAATTAAATAGTCTTTTTCGATTATCTAATATGGTTATTGACAATCACCATCATTAGGCGATGGTGGTTGCTTTTTCAATTTCAAATTTTTTATTTTTATTAATTTTTGAATTTATTTTTATTATTATTTTTTATTTTTTATTAAAGGTATTTTTTATATTTCATAAAAAAAGTGAATAGATTTGAAAGAAGAATATTTGAAGGATAGGTATTTGATTTTTTAAAAGTTGAAAGATGAAACATCATCTAGAAGAACTTTAGGTGGGACAAGTCAGAAATAAAACCCACAGGAGATATTTTCTAAATTTTCAAAAACAGGTTTTCAACGTAATTGATGGAGTCAAGCACAGTAGCTATTGTATTGTTAGAAATGAAAGCACTGAGCATATATTTTCTTAAAAATTCATGACAGGTGTCATCCTACGCAAAGAATAATTCATATGTTGAATTATAGATTAGAAGCTTAGTGTTATTGGCCGTTTTGAAGGAAATTTGGTTGAAAAATAATAAGAGGTACAAAAATATTGTCTTTTTTTCATTATATAATCCTGAAATTAAAAACAAATGCGTCTATATTCTAGTAAATAAAATTTGTTGATAGCATTATTCTATAAAAATATAAGGTAGTTGTGCTATCTTATAATGGTAAAAGATGATGGGAGATGAAGAAGAAAAATAGGTTGTTCAAATCATCGAACTACAAAGATATATCCTTCCTATCGTTTTTATATAAAAAGTTTCTATTCGTATTTTGAGTGAACTTATAGATAGTATTATAGTTGTTATAAGCTGCTCATATTGATGATTGATATCCCGTAACTATAATTGATAAAGGTGGAAATGTAGCTACGCAAATCGCGAAACAGCTAAAATTCACTCTTCTGGTTATTGCTCGATAAAAAGGACTTCCACTCATATTCTTGTATACTATTTCCATGGTTAGTCGCTCGCATACGGCACTTCATAACAATTTTTCAATGTAATTGATGGAGTGGGTTGGTGAATATCATTGTTGACTACAGTTTACAGATTGTATTGTGAGACATGCGTTTCTCCTTGAGTCAATATCAGGAGAGACATTGGAGACACATTCAAGTCGGGTTTGGAAATAAGGTTCTGGTACTTTATTTATACGTATCATTCTTATGTTCTTATACATGTCGATAATGCCTGCCACACTAAACTGATATATCCGTTCTGATCTCATGGAGATAAAACTTTCTGTCTGCATTTTCTTGACTTTCTTACTTCATTTTTCGACACTGTCATTCATTTGTGCAGAAGTAACCGATATTTCCACAGACAAACAAGCTCTTCTTGCTCTGAAAGCTCGTATAAGTCATGATTCTAACAATTTATTGGCCAATAATTGGTCGGCAAGAGCTTCCGTTTGTGACTGGATTGGTATCACTTGTGGTGTCCGCCACCACAGAGTCACAGCTCTGAATATTTCTTATTTGAGTCTTACAGCTACCCTTCCTCCTCAATTAGGAAATTTATCTTTCCTTGTAATTTTAAGCATTCGAAACAACAGCTTTCATGGCTCTATCCCGGACGAGTTAGCTCACTTACGTCGACTCAAATATCTTCAATTCAGTTTCAACAACTTCATCAATTTAAAGATTCCATCATGGTTGGGGTCCTTAACCAAACTTCAATTCTTGGGCTTAAATGGAGTAAAATTTTCAGGGAGTATCCTTGAGTCCCTTGGGAACTTGTCTTCACTTGAACGACTTCATCTCGATCATAATCAGCTTTCAGGTTCCATTCCCACTTCCATTTTCAACATATCATCCCTGCAATTACTCAGTCTATATCAAAACCAGCTCTCGGGTTCCTTCCCTTCCATCCTTTCCAACACTTCTTTAATATACATGGACCTCGGTGATAATCGTTTATCTGGTGGACTTTCGGCAACTTCTTTTGATTATCTTCCTAATTTGGAATGGCTTTATTTGGATAAAAACTTGTTCAATGGCGAAATACCATCCACTCTATCAAAATGCAAAGGTTTGCAGTACTTAACCTTGGCGATGAATAATTTCACAGGACCCATTCCGAAAGAAATCGGGAACTTGACTTGACTCGACTTGAGTGGCTTTATCTCGGATACAATAGACTCCAAGGTATGATACACGCACATATATATCTTCACAAATTTTCTATCTAGAAATTTCAGAACCATACGATTTTTCACTTGACTTTTATTTTATTTTATTTTATAGAAGTTACAAAATAGCTGAGCAACCTTTAGAACTTGAGGTATTATCACTCGCAAAAGATACTGTAATATAGGACTATCCGTTAGGAAACCAACCTAACCAAAATAAACCGAAAATCAAAATTAATCATATTGAATAAGACAAATTTACATGATTCGGTTAATAATACCTACATCAATGGTTGGGCTAGGTTCTTTATTGATTTTAGAGTTATAAGATATAAAAATCTAACTCTATAGTTAAATAGAAATTTAGGATTATATTATAATTATAAATAAATCTCTCATTAAAGTTTTAATGAGAAACCCTTACAAGAGGGCTATGCTCCATAACGACTCCGACCAACCCTTTGAAGTTATCATTTAGGCACAATTATACTCTGCACCAACACTATTTTTTATGTTCAATAGTACTTCTTTAATTTATATTATTATTTAAGAATCTCTTCTTGTTGCAGACTAATTCACTGACCTAACCCTCATTTTTCAGGTGAGGTACCATATGAAATTGGTAATCTTCGTAATCTTGAGATATTAATGCTTGATTATAACAACCTTGTGGGTCTTGTCCCCGCTGCTATTTTCAACATCTCAACAATGAAATTCCTTTCACTCGTATTCAATAAATTCTCGGGAATCATTCCATCTACTGCAGAGCTTCCAAATCTTGAGCAGCTTTACTTGGGAGATAATAATTTCATTGGACCATTTCCTGGTTTCATTGCAAATGCTTCTAAGCTATCTATTATAAACATAGGATTCAACTCATTCTCAGGATTTATTCCAGAAGCAATTGGTAATTTAAAAAATCTTGAGCGGCTTTACTTATCTTTTAATTACTTCACATCTTCTACTCCAGATTTGAGCTTAATTTTTCCTTTGACAAATTGCAAGATTTTAAGTCATCTAGACTTAGACGGAAATCCACTAAATAGCATCCTTCCAAGTTCCATAGGCAATCTTTCAGGTTCTTTGGAAAGTTTATACATGAGTGATTGCAACATTAGTGGAAACATTCCCAAAGAAATCGAAAACTTGAGCAGCTTGGTAGAAATAAAGCTAGATAACAATGAATTGATTGGATATATTCCAGTTACACTTGGTGGACTACATAAACTACAAGGTTTGTCTTTTGAAAATAATAAATTGGAAGGATTCATTCCGTACAGTCTTTGTCTTTTGAATGAATTGGTTGAGTTGCAATTGGATGGTAACCAGATTTCTGGATTCATACCTTCATGCTTAGGTAATCTTACTACACCAAGGAAATTGTTTTTAGGTTTCAACAAATTGACTTCTTTTATACCCTCAAATTTATGGAGCCTTAAGGATATCTTATACTTTGATTTGTCATCAAATTTTCTGAATGGATCTCTTCCATTGGAGATTGGCAATCTTAAGGTTGCGATAAACATAGATTTATCAAGGAATCTTCTTTCAGGAAGCATTCCAGTTGCTATTGGTAGCCTAGAGAATCTACAAAACCTTTCCTTAGCATTCAATAGATTACAAGGCTCAATTCCTGAAACATTTGGTAATTTGAAAAGCTTAGAACTCTTGGATTTGTCAAGTAACATTCTTTTTGGATTGATTCCCAAGTCTTTAGAGGCGCTTGTTCACCTCAAATTTCTAAATTTATCCTTCAACCAACTTAGCGATGAAATTCCTAAAGGAGGATCTTTTGGAAATTTCTCATCTGAATCATTTATGGGAAACCATGGATTATGTGGTTCTTCGGAACAGCGTGTTCCGCCATGCAAAACTACCACACATGGAAAGTCAGGTTCAAGAAAAGTTATGCTGTTGATTGCTTTGCCACTATGCATTACTTTCACATTAGCTTTTATTGTTATTATATTTGTGTTGAAATGCGGAAAAAAGAGAACAAGGCCACCTACACATGTTGAGATGCATCCACAAAGTACATGGAGAAGAATTTCTTACGAAGAGCTAGTGAGAGCAACAAATGGATTCAGTGAAAACCACCTGCTTGGAAGAGGAAGTTATGGTTCAGTTTTCAGAGGAAGATTACATGATGGGATGGAGATTGCAGTAAAGATATTTCACTCGCATTTTGATAGTTTTGAAGCTGAATGTGCTGTAATGAGTAATATTCGTCATCGAAATCTTGTCAAAATCATCAGCAGCTGTTCGAATTATGATTTTAAATCTTTGATACTAGAGTACATGCCCAACGGGAGCCTTGAGAAATGCTTGTATTCTGACAACAACGTTTTGGATATTTCTCATAGGTTGAACATAATGATTGATGTTGCATCTGGAATATCTCCATTTTGGTTGTTCAGTCTCCATCATTCACTGTGACTTAAAGCCTAGCAATGTCTTGCTAGATGAAAATATGGTTGCACATTTAAGTGACTTTGGCATTGCAAAGCTCTTAGGTGAAGAAGGCTCTATGACACAAACACAAACCCTTGCCACCATTGGTTACATGGCTCCGGGTAATTGTTACTAGTTCAGACTGTTTTATTTTTTTCAATTAAATTTTCTTTGCTTCGAGTAACCATGAAAGTGCATGTGATCACTGTCAGAATATGGAGGAGAAGGAAGAATATCTAGACAAGGGGATGTATACAGCTTTGGTATTATGCTAATGGAAACCTTTACAAAGAAGAAGCCAACGGATAAAATTTTTATAGAAGGAATGAGCTTAAGGAGTTGGGTTGGTGAATCATTATGCAGCACAGTGATGCAAGTCTTGGACAAAAATTTGCTATCAAGAGATGATGAACATTTCTCTAGCAAGGAAGAATGCATGTCGTCTATCTTGAGTTTGGCTATGGATTGTACAAGAGAATCACCTCAGCACAGGATCAACACGAAAGAAGTAGTAACTAGACTCGTGAAAATTAGAGCCGAATTTGCAAAGATAGGAACGCGAAGGGGCAGAAGGGTTTAAAATTTGCATTAATTTCGTTCCATTTTCATTGATGTTAAAGTTTTAATCAGGTGATCAGCCGTCCCCTTTAACCTTTCTTTTGCCAATGTCATGTTATTTGACTATTGTCTCATTGATTTTCGCTGCAGAGAGAAATGAACAAGCTTGCTGCCCATGAATTGAACAGCCTGAGTTTCCTAGAAGTCATGTGTGATGATGACGCGGCTTTCTACTTTTCCTAGGACTTGAATGACAACTTCGTATATATTATGGATGGAGAAGGGCTTGTAATGAGTTAAATTTGATGGACCTTAGTATATTGAAGATGCAGTATGGGGGATTTGAAAATTTTCCCAGTTTTAATTTTGATGGAGTTTTTTCTTTTATTAAAAATCATTCCCTTTACAACACAATCTTTATTATCTATGCTTTTTGTTATAATCTTCTTACAGTTGGAAAAAAAAAAAACCTGAAATAACTTGTTAATGGTCTATGATTATTAATAACTTTTTAAAAAATCATTGTCATGACCCAAACCTAGGGTTTATGACCTGCGCTAGGATATGGATTGACATAAGGTCATCGAAATCCATAACTAACCTAACACATCATAAATCATAACCTTCAAGCCCAAAATTAAATAAAATTTCAACAAAATAACCTTTAAAACTAGATTAACCAGGGATCTAAATCCCATGTCAAACCACCAACTTGTATAAAATTTACATGTCACTAATAATATATATATAGGGAAACTAAACTTAGCCCCAACCAACAAATCATACACCAAACCATGCATAATCTTTTTCAAGTACAAGTAGCAAAACTAGCAAGGTAAGAATAACCAAAATATCTCAACTATTGCAATTCATGCATACATATAACACATAAGCTAACTTCGTAATCCCAATCAAAAAATCCTTGTACCTTGACCTGGAAAAGAATAAGGGACAAGAGTGAGTGTCCAACTCAGTTAGTAAATTACTGAATAAAATCTAAACATATAAGCAAAAATTCATAATACATCAAATAGTTTAATTATTCACAGTTATTTTCTTTTTATTAACTTATGGATTTCTTTCTTGGGTGTTGCGTATCGTTGTCCCAAGGTTTTGTCCAATCAATTTATTCCTTTCATATTTCTTCATTAACACTTGATTCTAAGGGTTTTACATATTGTTATCCCTCTAGAATCACATATTCAGGGACATTACATATCATTATCTTTTTAAAACCTCAATATCAAAGACGTTATGTATCATTGTCCTTCTAATAAAAAGGGTCTTCAATCAACACTTACTACTGGTATTACATTTCGTCATCCCCTTAAACCCTTAATATCAGGGGCGTTACATATTGCCTACATGTTGATAAGAAGGATTTTCAATTAATAACATAAGTATAACTTTAATTTAATTTAACTTTTCAATCTCATTTAATTCCTAAGGCAATAATCAACATAGTTTAAAGTAATACACATGTGATATCTTGCTTAAGCAAGATGTATTATGCACACAAAGTAGTGTTTATATTTTATTCAATAGCAACTCATAGTCTGTAAGCTTCTGGAAATCTTTAGTTGTCGAAATTGGAGTCGAACAATAACTCCTAATTTCCTATAACCATTAGGCAATAATTGTCAATATGAATGATCACTTGTTAGAATTAATTCAAATATATATTTTAGAATTACTTCAAAAATTATATGTACACTCTTCAGTATAATCAAGATTGCATTTAACCTATAATTTTTTATTGAAAATGGGGCAGAATTTCCTATGTAATACGAATATTTTCTCATTTAAAATCTGATAAAACTGACAATAATTTAAATCAAATAACATAATTCCCATCTGGGGGGCATTTGTGAGATTTCAGCTTTTTGACTACGGTCAGATTGGTTCAGTTTCAGCTTACTGATCCAAGGACTGGTATGGTATAAATTTCAGCTTACTAGTATTTCACTGGTCTGGTTCAATCCACATAGCCAAGATATCGAATCCCTATGTTTATCAGTCTAATCAATACAATAGATATGTTCGGATAACACAAATCTTTACAGATATTTACAGATAAGTCAGCATTTGATTTCAGAAAATTAGACAAGGGCTTCTAGCATGTTTCAGTATGGATATACACCATGACACTCATTTCATAGCATAAATTGCATCTCAGTTCAGAAAATGATAACAAGTTATATTTAGAGTAATAAATTAAAGGAATATGAACAATTAAGCTAAGCTCATGCATGTATTCAGTTTGGTAACATATTTGGGTTGAGGGAAGTAGGAAATGTTTACTGAGTGATTTATCACTCACCTTTTTTCCTTTCTTGCACGTATGTGATGGATGCTTTTGAGGCTCGGGTGGACTATGGCTGAAGGGAGAGGGCTCCAGTTTTATGACTTTTTGGATGGCCTGGTGGGATTGTCTTGTGCATGCAGGGTTTTTGGAAAAGTTTATACAGTTGCATGTACATAGTTTTCATACATTATGAGTGTATATACATATGTGTATATAAGAATAACGTTATTCAAGTTTCTTTGAAACCCACCATTAAGTTGTTAAATGTTTTTAGCTTCCACTTGCATGCGTTTTATAGTCGGCAATTTTTTGTAGGATTTATGCTGTGTATATCAATCTTTAGTATTTTTCTTATTATAAAATAAATAAATAGTTTATTATTTACATAAATAAGTACAAGAACCAGTAATAGTGATATATTTAGTAGCGGGTCCTACACTTCTGACATACATTGATCATTTTATCGTGTTTTGAGAATAAAACTTGACCATTATAAGGTTTTCTATTTTACCATAGGTTAAATCGTCCACTTTTGTTTTGAAAATAAGACTTGAACATTACAAAGTTTCTTACTTCATTATAGGTTAGATCCTCCACTTATTGCGCTGAGAATAGGACTTAGCTAATATAGAGTCTTCTTCTGTTATAGGCTAGATCATCCATAATCTCAAAGTTAACAACTATGGTCAATCCTTCATTATTCTAGACTTGTTATCGAAGTAGGACAATCCAAGGTCATAGAAACATCTCTAGATTTCTACATTTTATTTTTTGGGCTTGTTATTGAAGTGGAAGTGGGACAATTTGAGACCGTAGAAATATTTTTAGGTTTCTACATTCTATTTTTCAGGTTTGCTATAGAAGTAGGGTAATCTAAAGTTGTAAAGATATCTCTAGGCTCCTATATTCTATTTTTCTGGCCGTTGTCAAAGTGGGGCAATCTAAGATCATAAAGGTATCTCTAGATTTCTACATTCTAGTTTCCAAACTTATTGTTAAAGTAAGGTAATTTAAGGGCATAGAAACATCTCTAAGTTTCTACATTTTAAGGGTTCACTTTCGTAGTGAAGCAATCCAACTTTTTATACCATGCAAGACTATTTCAAGTTATGACTGTATTTGAGGATCAATCCTATAAGATCATATAGGCTTAAGGAGGTAAAAGGGCATACATTTATCATAATTGTTTTGTCCTTATTGGATTAAACTAGGTGTTTTTTCTTTGTACTTTGTTATATTTTGTATGTAGTTTGTGGTCATGAAATTGTGTTCATTACACAACACATATAAAACCCACAAAATAAGAAGTATTTGTAAACACCCTATTTTGGATCTAATAAGATTATTTGTGATGATAAAAAAGCTTAAAGGTTGATTTGAAGCTTTCAAGGTGTCGAGCTAATGATGGACAAACAAAACCCAAGACAAAAACCCATGAGCCCAAATCCACAAATAAAAGCCCAAACCCAAGAAAAATAATTATAAAATAAAATAATAAAACCAAAGCCAAAACCCAAAACCTGAGCCTAAATTAAAAAAAAAAAATATAGAGCCAAACCCATGTCCAAGATAAAATATTAATCCACAAAAAATCTTAGCCCACCAAAAAAAAAAAAAAAAGCAATAAACCAAAAGCCGAAGCCAACCTAAAGTCGAGCCTAAAACCCAAAGAACAAAAGAACGAAAGAAGAAAAATGAAGAAGCCCATTAAAAGAGCCTGCCAAATTGAAGAGGAAAAATGCTCGACCCAAGTGAAGGAAGAAAAGAAGAAGCAGCCCGATCCAAGAGAAGGAAAGAAGCATGCGACAGGCCCAAGGGAAACTTGCACTTCCCTAGTGCAGGCTACCCAACACGCGCATACAGTGCACACGTGTACAAAGGCAAAGTGCACGATCTGACTCACCTGCGGCGCTAGTTTTTTCTTTCCATTTCTCCTGTGCAATTCAGTTTGTCCTTCTTGCCTTTTTTTTATTGTGCGCCATGATCTATTATGATAGTCCCTAACCCTTACAAATTGGTGTCAAATGGCATTCTAAGGGCACTCCAAAAATTAAGCAATGATCAAGTCTAATTTCATACAAGGTTAAGCAAGTTTCCAAGCAAGAATAACTCCATGTTCAAGCAAATTCAACTGCAAATTCAACTCCGAAATTTATCACAACTTCATTCAACTTCCAACTAGTTCCTTTATTTTGGCAATTTCCTTCCTTGCTTCTGCATGCTTATCTCTTCCAGCCTGCGCTAACATTGTTGCCTTCTATATTGCTTGCACTAGCCTTTCATCTTGTTGTGAGGATGCCTTTTGTGCCAGTGTTTTTGGCATGCCTAGATTTTTTTCCTTTTGCACGGAGGTTAACCCATGATTGGGGGAATTAATTTCCCCTAATGATGGCCACAGTTAAGGTTTTCCTATGTATTTAAAAGGCAGCAGTAGGTCATTATAGGGGGGCAAACAGCTTTATATATATATATATAATTTCCCAGCACATTTTTCCAACAAAAAAATTCCTACCCTTCTAAAACCATTCCTTAAACACAAACCATGCATACTTGCTCACGAACCCATTTTGAAGTCGGTACTCACAACTTAACCGAACCAAATTTAGTTTCTAGACATTCGACCATCTCACTGATAGACTATCTCCAGTCTCAACATCGACGAAACATCCGACAACAAGACTTCATGTATGCCATTGAAAGAAGTTAAATATGAATTATATTACATCATGAATGTTATTCATCTCATGATATTTTGAGTACGTTTATCTATAATGTTTGTTCATGACTGATTGATTACATATTTACTGTTGAACCACGATCATGCAATAGAAACATTTTCTAAGAACTATGTATGGTTAGATTGCGTGCATCTCTTTAGAACCCTTCTAAAAACCTATGAATTTTTTCTTGTGTGTACGTCAAATGCCTAGACAGTACATCATAATTTTAAGTGTTTAAAATGGAAATAATTTGGTTAAAAATGTAATGCATGATTTTTTGTATTTAACATCTATGATAGTCACATGCATGATGTTGTCGAAAGACTAATTATATTTCCCTCAATTAATTAGCGTAACAGAATATGACATGTTACGATATTTTATGCATTATTATTATTATTATTATT
Organism: Anacardium occidentale; assembly: GCA_026122585.1. NCBI lineage: Eukaryota > Viridiplantae > Streptophyta > Magnoliopsida > Sapindales > Anacardiaceae > Anacardium > Anacardium occidentale. The sequence continues at coordinate 1,232,400 of JAJEJH010000007.1, read as the reverse complement.
ATTATTTGTTTAAGCATGTCTAACTTGCAATTGGAACTATGGTTATGTATTGAATTATCATGGTGGACTGTCAGTTGTAATGACAAATTGTGTGAAAGGAATCTTATGAATATTTGAAGGCAACGAATGTCATGTATGTGCTTTTATTCCCGTAACTTCGCTATATCCTGTTTGCGTGTTTGTCTTCCGTTTGGACAAGTGAACGGAAAGAGAGGAGAAGAAAGAAAGCTGCACATGAAGTTGACCGAGGGAGCGGGTCGTGGCTCCAAATCAATCAAGATATCCTCAGCGCACGGATGCCCGCAAGAGAAGGCGGGACTTAAATTTATGTTATACGTATGTTTTTATATATATTTTATGTCTGACTGTTTGTTTTGCAAAATCATTTATTTTTTAGACTTATTTAAGTTAGTAAAATGCGTAAGGGTGTTTGTGCAAAGGATATAATTTTAAGTTTTATTTTCGGTTTATTTTTTTTAGTGGGTCAATAGTTTATTTTATGATATTTTGAGTAAATAATGTAATACATTATAGAGGTGTTCATAGTTTCATTTAGAGCAACTCAAACCATGGTTTTTGTTTTGGTTTGGATTGGATCGATTAGGTTTGGTCAATTTGATTAAGTTTTGTGCAATCCTAATACATCACATGTAATGAAATGGAATTAAATGAAAATTCGGTTGAGCGCTTAACAAAATAAATTACAATAATGGTGGCCGGCTCTTAGGTTGGACAATATGGGTGCATAATACCTTTTCATTATTGTACCTACCTATTAGGCCAGTAGAAAAGGTTGGATCTTTTGTGAGAATACTCACCAATGTTTTTCTTTTCTAGTGTAACCCTCGGGTGGCGATTCCATAGATTTTGAAACAGGCCATGAACCCATTATGCAATTTTTTTAACCATATTTAGGTTAGTTAAATAATAATGAAAAGTCTATCTTGGCTAGATGTGGTACCAACCAATACCATACTTAACTCACTCAAACTATTTTGCATGCTAGATGGTCTTTCAACTTAGTTTTTCTTCTGCTTGACGTCCCTCTCACTCATCTGATATTTCATCTCTATTTGACAAGCCATATCAACCACTACCTTAAAGGTGTATCCCTTTAAGGGTATCAAAGGAGTGTACTTCACATTTAGTCCCCTCACAAATCTCTTGACCCTAAAAGCCTTAGTAACCACTAGCATAAGAGCAAAACTACTTGATTCTACATATTTTGTGGCAAACCATCCCTTGACTTATCTTTTGGCACCAATTGTTCAAATTTAAGTTGTTTCCAAGCATAAAGGCTAGGTAGGATAAACAAGTTAATAAACCTTTCAGAAGCATACTCCATGTCATTTTTTAAATATATGGAAGAATGTATTCTTTCATCAATCTTTAAGCTTTACCCTTCAAGGTATGAAAAAATACATCTAATAGCTTTCCAGAGTGATAAGTCCAACTCATCTGTTAATCTTTTAACTGCATCCAAAAATCCTATTGTATCTCTTGTTCCATTAAATTAAAGAGGTCCCAATCTCTTGAAATAGTATAACTCTTTTCCCAATGTACTTTCTGATGCAACCTCTTTTACTTTTGCCATAAGAAGAGGTTAAAAATATGGTTATGGTTATTATATACTTACAACTTGAGTCAAGGTGTCAACACCTCTCTGCTATTACACTACAATGGCAATTAGAGCTACTATACGATCCTTAGAATCTCTTAAGGTTGTGCTTCTTTTTGAGCACACTTAACAAACCTACCTTTTTGCCTAAATAGTGAAGCATCATTTTGGAAAGACCCCTCATCTGGGGTATTAAGTTGATCAAAGGCTATGACACACTTATGTCAATGAGGTATCCTTCATAATGAAGATTAAAATCACGAGTACTCATAATCTAGTTATACTTAACAATGTCATACGCATGCATGAGTTTTCTAACTTCCAGCCTTAATATCTATGTATGAAAATATATGCTCTGATACTGCGATTTTAATAACCTAAACCTAAGGCCCATGATCAACTCTAAAATACAGGTTGGCATAAAGCTACCAGTGTCTATAGTAAGTCTAACACATTAGAAATCAGAACCTTCAAGCCTCAAATTAAACAAAATGTCAATAAAGTAACCTCTAAAATTAGACTAACTAAGGATCTTAATTCATCTTAAGCTACCAACCTGTATAAAGTTTACATACGTTGCCAATAATACATACATATATATGTATGTATATATGTATACACAAAAAGAAATTCAACTTAGCCTCAACCTACATATCATACACCTAAACCATGCATAATCTTTTTCAAGTACAAGTAGTAAAGCTAGCGAGGCAAGAATAACAAAAATTTCTTCACTATTACAATTCATGCACACATAAAATGTAACCTATAAGTTAACTTTTTGATCCCAACTAGAAAATCCTTATTGCTTCACTTGGAAAAGAATAAGGAACAAGGGTGAGTGTCCAACTCAGTGAGTAGATTACTAAATAAAATCTAAACATATAACCATAGATTCATAAAACACTAAATAGTTTAATTATTCACAATTATTTCCTTTCTATTAATTTATTGATTTCTTACTCGGGCATTAAGTATCATTGTCCCTGAGGTTGTGCCTAATTGATTTATTCATTTCATATTCCTTTATCAACACTTCATTTTAGGAGTGTTATGTATTGTCGTCCCCTTAGAAGCACATATATAAGGGTATTACGTATCATTGTCCTTTTGTTATATATGTAACATTGATATCCACTAAGAGAATTACTTATCGTTATCCCCTTAGACCCTCAATATCAAGTGTGTTATATATTATCACCCTCTTATACCCTCAATATTAGGGACGTTACATATTACCATCCCCTTGATAAGAAGCATTTTCAATTATTAACATAAATATAACTTTAATTTAATTTAGCACTTCAATCTCACTTAATTCTCATGGCAATAATCAATATAGTTTAAAGTGATACACATGTGATGTCATGTTTAATGCAAAATATATTATCCATATAGAATAATGTATATATTTTGTAGTGACGCCCACCATAGGCAACTATACGTTACGGAATATAATATAAATCATAAATATAATATATCTACAACAAGAATCTCTACAGTAGAAACTGCTAGTGCTGAATTTAAAATTTGTTTGTATACAAAAGTTGTAAGCATAATAATAATAAAATAATACTAAACATGCATTAATAATCTCAAGTTCTCTTTATTTATAAAACATATCATTCATACAGTACGTATTTATAGCGTAATACACACAGATGCATGAGTAAAACTAAATAAGCGCATGAAGCCAAACGTGTTATTTGCTGCCAAGCCATGTCCCCAAAAAGAAACTAACAGTTATGCCACTCCTGCTCAATCCAAGCTCATTGACTTGCAAAGAGAAAATAAGGGAAAAGGTGAGTGATAAAATCACTCAACAAGCATTTCCTATCTCTAACATTGGCAGGTTATAAACTTTAGCTGGTTATGTGTCTTTTCACCCCTTTTTCTTCTTTACTATTTACTATTTCTGTATTTCTAAGATTTCATTGCTTTTCTATAATGTTTTTTTGTCTTTATCTGTTCTATTTCACATAGAATGTTGTACATGACATGAAGTGTGTATGTTGATATCATGCGTATACTGAAAAGTTATAAAACTTACCCTTAGGCATGACTTTCTAAAAACTCTTTTTGGATAGAAATTATGATAGAAGATCCTTTATATATACATATAGTAAATGCTGAAAACTGAATTAGAAACTACTATATCTGAAAATATCTACTATGTTGGCTAAATTGATGAATACAATGATTCAGCACCCTGACCATATGAGCTCAATCATATAATAAAGCTACTCGTGCACAACCAGCACTCTCTCTAACGAGCTTGATCAAAGACCATGTACTCTTAGACAGATGTTGGTTTCTCTCTCTAGCGAGTGTATGAAGTCATAAGTCTCCCCTCGTATTCACTTCTAACTGATGTCTGAAATATCGTATATCTATACTTTATAATCATGATATTGGATCCTTGGATCTATTTTTAAAAACATCTAATATGACATGTCGTGTTCTATGCTATTAATCATGCACGATATGTTGTTTATATCTTGTTATTATTGGATTCTATGTGCTTAGAATGGCTTAAAAGGGGCTTAAATATATTTTAAAGGTGTTTCTCTACTTTTTTTAAGGTACACAAGCCTGTACTACTTGACAGACGGGAGTGTGGGAAGACACACGAGGTTGTGTGCAAGCCATGTTTTTTATTAAGCTAGCTTTTGGAATGAATTTATAAAACTTTGGATAACTACACAGGTATGTGGTGTGGACACAAGGACGTGCATACAAGGCACAAGGCTATGTCCTACACTTGCATGGGTATTTAACAACATAACAACACTCTTGTGTTTTACTTACATGAGCGTGTTAAATTAGGATAATTCATACGGGCATGTGCATCAGCTACACGAGTGTGCGTCTAGGTTTTCAGGCATACATGAGTGTCATGCAATGCTATGTTCCTATAGAAAAAAGGCCATATGGGTATGTATCATCGGGTACACAATCATATACTTAACTCTTCTTTTGTAATATGTATTTGGAAACCCAAAAATCCTAATAAATATCAACTCAAATCTAAACCACAACTCAATCAAAGATTCATATACAAAATATATCAACCAATATACATAATCATTCTATCTATTCATCATAAAGCATACCAAATATCCCACATTTCTCACAAATCTATACCCAAGCATATGAACACCAAAACATATCACAATAACTCATCAACTATCATCCAAGACATCATGTCATCATCAAAACATATTAAAATACATTCTTATCATACAACAAACACTGAGGGAAGCTCAAACCAGAAAATCATACTATGGAACGAAGTGAAAGAGGTAAGGAAATACTTACCATTTGTCATGGCTTTAGGATCTTTCTCTCTAGCTGCTTCTGGTTCCCTACCTTCGATTATGGTTAGTGGTTGGACGTTCTTTGACTAGGGTTTGCTAGAAAGAAAGCTAGATGAAAACGAGAAAAACTAAACATTTATGGCACCTTACACTTGACACACGGTTGTGTGCCCTAGACACACGGGCGTATGTCAAGGGAAATCCACAAATTTCCCTTCTCCCATGCTTTGCATGAAATAGTCTCCTAGAGAGACCCATGTACAAGCCACAACTAGTCTCAAAAAGACCATTCTACCTCTGAAACCTCACAAATTCTATATTCTATTGAAAATCTCATTTCTACCGTTGATATCACAACTTAAAAGGATTATTCTACCTTTGGACTATTACAATTCACCCTTTTTAATAAAAATTCTATCCCCAAAATTACCTGAACAATTTTAGGTACCTCTCTCTCATCTCAAACTCAACTTTTCAAGTGGCTTCCTCAAGTTTTTGGCTCCTGTACAACACTTTAACCAAATGTATCTCCTTATTCTTGAGGGTCTTCACTTTATAGTCTAGAATTTGAACAGGTCTTTCCTAATAGCTCATATCATTTGCTGGCTCTAGATTCTGAATCTGTAACACATGCGAAGAATCTCCTACATATTTTCTTAGCTAAGACACATGGAACAAATTATAAATCCTATATATACAAGTTGGTAAGGCCAATCTATAAGCAACTTTGTCAATACGCTCCAAAACCTTATAAGGACCAATAAACCTTGGAGCCAACTTACCTCTCATACTAAACCTCGGGACATATCTGTAGGGAGCTACTCTTAGAAGCATATAGTCTCTAACCTCAAACTCTATCTCTCTACCGCTCTGATTTGTATAACTTCTCTGACGATCCTAGACTTGTTTAATTCTTTACCTAATAACCCTGATATACTCAATCATCATCTAAGTCATCTCTGTTCCTATTGTTGTCTCCAATGAATCTTTCTCTCCAATCTTATTTCAAAACAGTAGTGATCTACACCTTTTATCAGATAGAGTCTCAAATGGTGTCGTTTGAATAGTGAACTGATAACTATTATTATAGGTAAATTCCATTAGTGGTAATAACTCAACCCAATTAACTTAGAAGTCTATACAACAAGCCCCTAACATATCCTCTAAAATCTGATTAACCCTTTTGGTCTAACCATCTATCTATGGGTTGTAAGCATTACTGAAGTAAAGCTTAGATACTAAGGCTCTCTGTAGACTGCCCCAAAAGGCTAATAAAAATCTTAAATCCTTGTCTGATACTATATCTCTTGGAATCCAATCTCCCTAACATACAGATGACCTAACTGATCAGTGCTTATACCATCTCTGATTAGTAAGAAGTGTGTAAACTTACTCAATCTATCTATAATAACCTAAATATTGTTATATCCATGCTAAACTCTAGAGAGTCCTGATATAAAGTCCATAGATATATTCTCCAATTTTCACTCAGGAATCTTCAATGACTGTAACAAACCAGAAGGTCTTTAATATTCTACCTTGACTAACTGACAGACTAAACATCCAGCCATATAATCTACAATGTCTCTCCTCATACCAAACTACCAAAATAATTTCTTAAGATCTTGATACATCTTTGTACTACCTAGATAAGTTGAATAAACTATATCATGAGCTTTTGACAAAATCTTTTGTCTTAAATCTGTATCCTCTGGTACACAAACTCTGTCTTTGAATCTTAAAATCTTATCTCTGACCTCAAAATCTGGCACTATACCTTTGAAGACCTTCTATACCATACTCTGAACCTATAAATCAGCCTTTCGAGAAACCTTGATGTCATCAAATAGAGTAGACACTATTTGAAGTATGGAGAACCGAACTGTCACTATCTTAATCTCTTGTTTAGCAATCTCATACTATAACTCTCTTTGAGCTGTAATCATAGATAAAGTTACTCTCCTGCTCAAAGCATCAGCTACCAGATTAGCTTTACCTAGGTGATATTTGAACTCACAATCATGATCTTTCACTAGCTCCAACTATCTCATTTGTCTCATATTTAACTCTCGCTGGGTAAAAAAATACTTCAAACTTTTAAGGTTAGAATAGATGTAGCATCTCACACCTAATGTCTCCAAATCTTCAAGGCAAAAACTACAATAGCTAACTCTAAGTCATGAGTACGATATCTCAACTCATGATCCTTTAATTGCCTAGAGGTATAGATAATCACTCTACTAGACTGTATTAACATTGCTCTAATCCTCTGATGGGAAACATCTACATAGATATCATAATCAATACCCTTTTGAGGCAATACCAACACTAGACTACTCATCAACCTCTACTTTATATCTTGTTATTATTAGATTCTATGTGCTTAGAATGGCTTAAAAGAGACTTAAATCTGTTTTAAAATTGTTTCTCTACTTTTCTTAAGGTACATGGGCGTGTATTACTTGACACACAGGTGTGTGGGGAAACACACAAGGTCGTGTGCAGGCCATCTTCTTAGTTATGCTAGCTTATGGAATAGGTTTATAAAACTATGGCTGACTACATGGGTGTGTGGTGCAGACATACGAGCATGTATACAAGGTACAAGGTCATGTCTTATACTTGCACATACATGTAACAACACAACAACTCCTGTGTCTTGCTTACATGAGCATGTGAAATTGGGATAAAACACACGAGTGTGTATATCGACTACACATGTGTGTGTCTGGGTTTTCAAGCACACACGAGTGCCATGCAAGGCCTTGTTCACTATAGCAGGAAAAGGTTTTAACGACATTTATTAGGGCTTTTAGTGGCGTTTTAAAATGTTACTAAAAATATTATCGGTGTTCATACAAACGTCGATAAATCATGTGTTAATAAATGTTTTATCTATGTTTCTAAAAATGTCAATAAAACCCCAAAATAAACACTGCTGTAAACCTGACTTACAATGGCGTTTATTTTAGGGCCGATAAAACCCTTTTGCCATTAGCCTTTTTTCCCACAATTTTTTTGCGTATAAGGTTTCAACTGATTTGATAACTTTTTAGCAGCCTTTTTTGAGCTTTTAGCGGCATTTTCTAAGGTTTTAGTGGCGTTTTTTGGGGTTTTGATGGTATTTTTAATTTTTCCCGTCACAACTTTTACCGATGTTTATTCAAAATAATGGCATTTTCCCTTGGTTTCTGTGGTATTTTTTATTGGTTTTAACAACATTTTTTAGTTTTTAGTGGCGTTTTTGCCGCGACATTTGTCTTTACACCTGTTACTTTATATTAATTATATTTATTACACTTTCCCTATAAACAGTGATCAATCTAATATTCTTAACAATAAATTTGGACGAAATTCAAGAAACAAATTTACAACAATATATGCAAGTTAATATAAAGTCTACAAACACATACAAGTAAATTCGTGAATTCATTAATGAAATATCTGATAAAAGTATTATCAAAATACTTAATGTAAACATTTGTAATAGTCTATCACTATACAAAGTCGAAACTTTTACATTAATTGTTATGAAACTTGCTTGGATAACTGGAGCCAAAACTCTGACGTTATACCCTAAGGAAAAAAATGAAAGATGTAAGAGGAATAAAACACAAAAACAATAGACAATGCCCATGAATGATCACTCAACATAGAATAAATCACAAATACAAAATTACTTAGGTAATACTGAATTGACATAGCAAAAGAAATGACAAATATATGATCTACATGGTTAGAAGTCATGTAGTATGCAAATAGATGTCTCAACAATGTACAGGTACAAGTATAAAATATTATAATGTCAAATTCAAAAATGAAAAGAGTATCCAGTTTTATTATCCACAAAGATCCAACCTATCGACAACATATTCATCCAACCACAAGAAAGAAAATTTAGTTGTATGCATTAAACAAATGCAAGCACAATAATAAATAATAAAGAAAGGAATACAGTTAGTAGAAGATAATTATGATGGAAAAACCTATATCTTAAGTCTATGTAGTAGATCCTTACTTAGAAAGATAGGTTTATGTATGACAATTATACGTTTACAATTTCAATCTATAAAAGACATTGCCAAAGGCTAACAAAATGGAATATATCAATAAATGTGTTGCTAAACTTCTCTAACAATAGTTCATAAGAATACACGACTACTTAAGTTGGATGAAACCACATGGCATCCAAACAACTAATAAACCAAATGCACACCCACAAAGTAATCCTTCAATTTTCCATTAATAATTCAATATGTCAAATATAGTTTTTAGGCTCTACATAGCATGCATTTATCATTTTGCATTTATAAACCACAATCTCTATGCAAGATGTATAAATCAACTCAACAATAGCATGTTTTGTCATACAATAATTTCAACACTTCATAACCACATGCAAACCAGCCCTCAAATAGACTGGATTTCATCAATACATATTTTTAATAGATGGAAAACATTTAACGTGATCTCATATGGATACAAATGCAAACTTACTAGCTTTCATTTGACAAGTGATGACTACTTGATAGATAGGATACCTATGGCACAGAAATGAACAAACCATATATAGTAGTTTTGAATTAATTACTTTATTTGAAGAAATATATTATATGAACATATCCTATATACGTTACCTTTCTACTAGGTTGCCCGTCATTTTCATCTGGTGGTATACCCAATAATACACAAATTTTGGACAACTGAGATTGAACCGCGTTCATATTATTACTATAATCTTCTTGTAGTGTTTTCAATTGATCTTCTAATACAATTATTCTTTCCATAACATCATTATTCATACTTGAAAGACCGTCTGAATGTTGAGATGATAATGCTAATCCCCTATACATGCTAGACGTAGGACCTAATCTTAATCCATGCACCTGACCATGTCTTTCTAGTCCCATCATTTAAGCATATGCATTATCCTCTATCTCAAGAAAACTTGCATTTGATTCTTGGATAAAACTTTATAACTTATTTATCTTCTCTTGGATGAGTTCCTAAATCCATCATAAAAAACAATGTCTTATTAATTTCATTTGTCATAAACACAAATAACGTTACACACAGTAAATTTACAATTGCATGTGCAGAGTCTTGATCAATTGGTCTTCTATCTTTATAAGTCTAATTGGGTTGCTATGAACACCTTGGCTCATGACGGTTGTTCACCACTTGATATTTGTTCCTCGCATTTATAAAGATACATTCATTATATGAACATGTCACATAGTTTACAAAGGCAAATCAACTAACCATTTCATTTACTAACGTGCAATACTCTTTGTTCTTCCAGTATGTGGCATTGTTTGAACAGAAAGAGTCCTTCTATTTATTCCATTATGTCTCTGAGACACAGAAAATGGTCAAGAAAAAGCAAAAATTCGTCATTATATGACTAGTCTAGAAAGAGCAAAAATTCATCATTACGTAACTAGTCAAGAAAAAGTAAAAATTATTATACCTTTCCTTATTATGAATGCCACTGTGTAATGAGTGTCATCCACTGATTTCTTGGAATTTATGTATGGTTTATTGTTGACAAGATCATCAATATTGGGATACTTGTTGTAATACTCTAATTTTAGGTCATACTTATAATCTTTCAATTTCTTACCAAGAGATTGTAATACCCATTTGTCCCCTTATGGAGGGTATGTAAATCATGCCTGAAAAATAAATTTCTCATTACATTGCGTTATTAGCCCCACAATAAGTAAGAAATGGATAAGGAGTAAGGATTTTACCCTAACAAGTCCAAGAATCTTCTCTTTCTTTGATGCTAGAATTTACCTCAAATCTTATATATTTAAAAGGAGCAATTGGTAATTTCTTACTAAAGTCCCTAGAAAACTAGTCAGCACACGTGCTTCGGGACCAACTCCTTAGTTCATATCATTAAACTGCATAACAACCTTCTCACCTGGGTGCATATTCCAAACTTCAGTCATCAAACTCTACCCCCATCATCTTATTTCTAGGTTATGACCTACAACAAAGAAGATGAATAGTAACATATCATAATCATAGTTGATAATAAACTGTAAGAAATTTCAATAATATGTTACTCTTTACCAACTGCGATTAGCATGCTCTCCTGCTCTTGATTTGATGCTCCACCACTTTGGGAGGATTGCCCATCGAAGACTATTCATAAATTTCTCTTCCTCAGCATTTTAAAGCTTTAATCTACTAAAAAAAGTTCTTATTATTCATAAATTCATATGCAATCTTACCAAAAATTTGAACAAATATATATACAAGGTTGCAACATCTAGATGAAAAAAAAAAAATAACACATCTCACTACAAGAAATTGTATATTTTGTGACAAATTTATTTGTGACGCATGTAATTTTGTCACCGTATGACAGTCTTTAATGACGTTTTTTTATAATTATCATTAAATCATTTGTTATTGTGATGATTAATATATTGTCAACAAAATTCGAATTATTCGTCACCAATGTTCATATTTAGTGACGAATGATTAAATTTTATCACTTTTTCATTTGGTAGCATAGTTTAAAATAATTTTATGACGATATAATATATATTTATGACGAACGTATCGTCACAATATTGTATCTTTTAATGACGTAATCCAGGTTTGTCATTAATTAATATATAAAATAAATTAATTATAAAATATTATTTTTGTGACCATTTTAATTGTCATAGTTGATTATTTTTTATGACAAAATATAAAATTCGTCACAGTTGATTATTGTTTGTGACAAAATATAATATTCGTCACAATTGATATGGAGGTAAAATTTCATGGCAAAATTTTTAGAGGAAATAAGTTTGATGGTAACTATTTTTATCACATAATATTAATATTTAGTGACAATTTAATTAGTTGTTACTAATGGTAAAATTTCCCATTAAAATTTTTGGAGGGAACACATTTGATGACAATTATTTGTGTCACTTAATATTAATATTTAGTGACAATATAATTATTGTCACTGATACACATGAAAAATATCAATGACGAATTATTTTTGTCACCAATATACATATTCGTATTCGTATTTATATTTGAATAGTTTTTTTTAGGTTTATTCGAACTAAACTTTAAAATGAATCTTAACATGTTTGATTCAAATCTAGCCCTACCTAGTCACCAATATACATTTATTTAAATAAAAAAGATAAATATATCATAATTAAAGTATGAAAGAAAAATTATTCGAATAAGAATTTGTTTAATGACGATAATTGACGTCACTAATAATGAAATTAGATGACGAATTATCAAATATGTCATGAAAGCAATTAGGGATGAATCAAAACAAAATGCTTGTAATTTTGTCTATAGAAGTTATCTAAATACATTCAGAATGATTTAAATGTTATTTTATTGAATATTATGTTTCAAATAATAGCGGTAAAAATAATTAATTAATTAATTTAATTAATTTCCCAAAAAATATTTTCAAATATTTGAATTAAATTATACCTTTCTATTATGGTTGCTGTCAAATGCCCAAATCATAAGGTTAAATTAGTGTAGGCCTAATAGAGAGTACCTACCTCCTACCTTCAATAATCTATTAAGACATTGGAATTCAATTTGGGTGGATTAAGTGAAAATATGTCAGTTAACTGATTCGAAATTAAAAAAAACACGTCCATGTCGCCCCTAACTGGAAGACCACGTCATCATTATGGTCTTTTTCAACCGTATTTTCCAAGAAAGTTTCTTGCATTCAAGGCTCAAGCAATGAAAATCATTTTCCTTTATCACAATCACCATCCGAACCAAATCTCGGTTCAAATAAGCTCACTTTCTAGACCACCCGAACCGGTCTTTAAAAACCTAGTTGAAGAAGGAAAAAAATAAGGTGGAGGTCGATTTTTTCCCCATTTCGCACGAAACCATCTCGATATTTTTAGTTGATTAGCACTGAAGATCACCAGAAATTCCACTGGAAAGTACGAGGAATCGGACTGACTCGCTTATCTTTTAATAGTTTGTGAGTATCTGTATTTCACAGACTTCATATTTCCTTTCATTGAAATGCCATTTCACAGACTGCTTTTATTATTTCTTTTATTTTTCTGGTGTGATTCTCTGTCGTTGTAGAGATCTCGATTTGATTCTTCTTCGTCAAACGCTTGGATTTGAATTTGAGGTGAGTTTTGTTTTGTTCTTCTACTTTGTTTTTGTAGATTCTGTTAATTTTGATTTTGTTGTTGAAACAAAAGTTCATAGGTAAAGTCAGATTTGTTTTTGATGAGTTTAGAAATTAGGTTAGTTCCAGTTTGGCTGCTTTATCTGGTATTTGGTTGCCGAGAAAATTTTAGGATAGATGAGAGGTGAAATGTTGTTTTAACTTGATTTTTAAAGTTAGATTTTTGCTCTGTTTCATTTGGTTTTGTGGCAGCTTCGATAAATCTGGAATATATTGGAAAAGTGAAAAACGAATATAAGGGCCTAGAATTTGTGAGTTCACAATATTAATTTGGTCTAGGTTTTAAGGTGAATAAGTCAATAAAGTTGAAACTGAACTGTTTAGAGAAATTCAAACTTGTTTATGATAATATTAGTAAGTATTTTAATTTTATTTTATGGTAATTTATGTTGTGTTTGGTTGCTCAGAAATTGTTAGTGATACAGTTAGTACAAACAATTTAAAGGTAACATCAAGCGCTTTCACTTAATAAAACCAGTTGTTGCTCATATCCTCTTCTTCATCTTCCATAACCTGACCTCAGAGAAGGAAGAGATAAGAGGGCTGGGATTAGGAAATCAGACACGAAAGCCTTGACCTAGTAAAAGTGTAAAGGCTTTGAGCTGAAACTGAGTAATAATTTTGATTAGCAGGAATTTGTAGAATGCTATAGTGATTAAAATATGAAAACATTATAATACGTAGAAATTATAAGAATTATTGCGTCACCTCCAAATCGTGCAATATTTGAAATCCTATATTGTTTCACACAATTGCAAGTTATGACCTGAACTATTGGAGCAAATTTTATCAAAAAGAGAAAATTTTCTTTTTGCTGCAATTTTCCTTCTTTCAATAGATTGAACTGAGCTTTTCTAAACTTGCTGTTTCAGTCTTTCATCTTAAAATTTTTATTTTTCTGTTCTCACAAGCAGCCATTTTGATGATGTGTTGAAAAAAATTGTTGGACTTATAGCATTGACTGCTTGAGCTAATCTTTTGTCTTAAAGGTGTTGTGTGGATATATGACAAAGTGTTGCAATGGACTGTATTGTATGAATTTCAATATTATGTATTTATATATATTATACTGTACGTATATAATAAAATATCCTGCAAGTTATATTATTATACTGTATATATATTCTGAATTTTTATATTCTATGTGTATATGTGTGTGTATAATAAATATTCTTTATTTTTATAAAAATAAATTTTAAATTTTGCATATTATATTATATATTATACTGTGTAATTTTTTGTGTATTGTATACTGTATAATATATGTATTGTATATAGTATGTGCAAATTTTATGTCTGGTATAGAATTTGTACTTTATATATTGTCTGCATATTTTGTGTGAAAAAATATATGTACTGTATATATATTATGCTAATATACTGTATATATCTACCATATAAAAAAATTTATGTACTGTATATATATTATGCTAATATACAAAAACTAGAGATATCTGAGTCTCAGGTAAAGGAGCTTACTGTTCAAGTGAATGAATTTGATACAAAGGTGACAACTTTGAATGATCAACTATCCAAGCAAAGTGATCAATTATCTCAACAAGGTGCAATTATCAACAAGCTAATGGAAATTATGGTAGCTAATGGGATGAACATATCGTAAACAATTTTTTGTAAGTAATATGTTTGGCTACCTTTATTGTTTCACAATTTTATATAGTTTTGTTAATATTTTAGTTAAATAACTTATTATTGTTATTCACATTGATTCCAGATAAGAAATGCATGTTTAGCTTGAAAGGAAGATATTCTCTGAGAATAACTTTTCTCTGTTATATTTCTTTTTCACTTATTAACTCTTTTTATCTGTTGCAGGCATTCAGGTTTTTTGACTGGAATCCAGTCGGCTACATAAGGGTAAGTAAAATTCTTTGCTTATGTTGTTCAGTTAAATCATATTAAAGAGTTCTGTAACTTCATGGAATTCATTTGCTGAAAGTTCCAATGTTGATCACTACCAAATAAAATAATCATATTAAGATTATTATATAATGTATTTTATGATGCTTATATTTTTGTTTTGATCGGAGATACCTGTCGTTTTGTTTCCTTTATAACCGATTTGACATTGATGATCAGTTAGAGGAATTAGATCCGTTGATTGTGTTAATATGCTGATGCTTGTGTTGAATTGAACCTCTCTACCTTTCCCTTTCATTTTCTCTTAATCCTTATCCAGATATTTCACCTTTATGATAAAGCTGTTAATGGAGATTTTTCACGTCTCTGTGTGAATTAGACTTTGTATTCTTCCTTGGAATTTGATTGTTAACAAATATTTTAATTGTGTTGTTAATATATCGTGGAATCAATTAGAACATCTCGGGCCAGAAAATTTGTGGCCGTGTGTTGATATTATAGGTTTTGGGCAGTATATGTTTTTAGAGTTTGTGGTCCATGCGTGTTACAGATGGCTAAATTAGTAATGTTCTGTTTGCAGCGATTATCTGTTTAAGCTTCTGCTTATTGGAGATTCTGGTGTTGGAAAATCATGTCTTCTCTTGAGATTTGCTGTAAGCTTCTAGAGTAATTTTTTTAAAAGAGCTGTTTTTAATGACATGCTGCTGAAGTACAGAAGTCATGTCTTAATCACTACCAAATAAAATATTTGTTCTAACCGTAAGACATTTTAGTGTCTATTTTAAACCTTTCATTAGAATATAATTGTACATCTTTATTTTTAAAAGTGGCATATTATTTCATTTATTTTAGAAAAGCGATATAATTAAATTCATCAAGATTAATGACATTTATTTCATACTATCTTCCATGTAACTTAAATTTTAAATTAAAAAACATTTGTGCCCTTATCCTACATAATACACATAGAATAAATATAGACAATGTGCCCAACCTATGGTGAACCTTAGCACTTCCTTAATTTGCTGTTATAAATTTGTTTATTGATCCCAAAGATGAGCATTTTTGTTCTCAACTATAATTACATGATCATGGAATAGCATATTTAGACTTACATATCTGTCGTGGATGATAAAAAACGAGAATTTCAGATAAACTATTTCTTTTCGAGTGTAATAGTTGATCCTACTGATTTAGTATCTTTTTTTTATTATTCACTCTGCTCTTGTTTCTATACAGTAGTTAGCAACTATAATATGTTCTAATGATATTATTGTATATTGATTTTACAGTTGTTAGTTTTGGAAGGAAGATGAACCAAAGTTATCTGAGAAGTAAAGCTTGAAAGGAGATTGATCTTGATGACTTTTTTTGATAAATTTTCATTATTGTTTTAAGACTTGTTATGTTGATTTAGTTACTGATATAATGATTCGACATTACTGAATTTATGTTCATTGATATTTTATTTTGAGAATGTTAAGAATTTTATTTTTCGTATATTTTCTTGAAGTATATTTATCAATAATTTATGATTTTTTTATTTATTGCAATTTTCAAATATTAGGTTTTAATTAATAAAATGTCATATCTTATTGTAATGAATTATATTGTTCACAAATATAATTATATAATGACAATATAAATTTTGTAAAAAAAAATAACACTTCGATAAAAAAAATTGTCTCTTAATTTTCACGTTTATTATAATAAACGTTTATTAATAAAATTTATTAGTTTAATGACAAATACATTTTCATCATAAAAAAGGTATATTATTTGGTGACGATTTCTTTTATTGTCATTTATCATCGTATTTATTGTGATGAAAAACAAATTCAGATGACAAAAAATTAAACAATATTTTCGTCAATATAATTTCATTATTTTCGTATCTATAGTGATTTTCGTCACTATAACCACATTATTTGGTGACGAGATGTAATTTTGTCATTTAAAGTATAATAATTTTGTGACGAAATATGATATTAGATGACAAATTTTTGACATTAATTGTGACATTATTAATGTTACAAAAAGTGATAACATATGGTGACAATGAAAATTTTCGTCACTAAAATTTGACTATTTGGTGACAAATACAAATTGCGTCATATATACCTTTTGAGACGGGGCTGCGGTGACAATCCTTGTGACAACGAAATTTCGTCACAAAAAAAATTTAGTGACAAAAATGACACTTTATGTGACAAATTTTAACGTCACAATTTATCGAATTTGTTGTAGTGTTAACTCTTCAATCTCATTTAATTCTTAAATCCATTAGCTAATCTACATTTAGAGTGATATACATATGATGTCATGCTAATGCAGGATGTATTATGCATGCAATATACAGTAAATATTTTATTTAATAACAACTCACAATCCGTAAGATTCAGAAAATCTTAAGTTGTCAAGATTGGAGAAAGACAATAACTCCTGATTCCTTATAACCATTGGGTAATTGTCAATATGAATGGGCACACATTATAATTAATCCATACACACACATAC
Source organism: Anacardium occidentale (assembly GCA_026122585.1). Taxonomy (NCBI): domain Eukaryota; kingdom Viridiplantae; phylum Streptophyta; class Magnoliopsida; order Sapindales; family Anacardiaceae; genus Anacardium; species Anacardium occidentale. Next base: position 1,214,864 of record JAJEJH010000007.1, on the reverse strand, counting down.
ACACAAACGCACTTCATTATAATCAAGATTCCATTTAAACTTATAATTTTTTACCAAAAACTCGACAAAATATCTTCCGTAATATATACATTTCCTTATTTACAATATGATAAAACTAACAATAAATTTAACCAAACATCACAATGTTCATCTAGGGCCTACAAATTGACCTCACCAACTAACCTATCCTTCATCCACTACAGCCATAAAGGTACTCAAACAACATCATATAATCACTACAACCACATACACACCTTTATAACCATTCAATATTAAATTAACATTAAAATTCCACCATACAAGTTATTCATAATCATTCAGTTAATAACCATGTGCCATTTAATGAGAAGTACCAGTAATGATTATCAACAATCATCATCAACCATTATCAATTCAGCTAAGGCAATAATATTGCTTGTCAATTAACATTAGTTAGCTAACTAGAAAATATTTGATATCAACCAAATAGTGAATAATTTAGCCAACCAAACCAATTTCCAGGCAAAGAAGTTTTAACTAGACAAATAGTTAATTATTATCAATATAGGCAAAAAAACAAAAAAAAACAACAACATATAACAGGAGAAACAAGTGAGCCAATTATAAGCAGCAACTATACACCATCCAAAATAAACACCAGTGGGGAAAATACAAAAGCAAACAAATAAGAAGCAATTGCCCTAGGTAAAAAATTATCAGCCAAAAGTACATGAAAATTTCAAGTACCCAATAGTAACTCAGTAGATGAAAATTATCCTATTAAGAGTAAGAGCCTCGAAGCATTATTTATCATCCAACAAGCTAAATACTATTATGCATAAGTTGCATTCATATTATATTAGCAGGAATGATGTGAAGGACCTATAGAAATATATCCCAAAGACAAGAAATCTGCAGCCATAACAAAATCAGCTGCCAATAACATAGATTGAGACTAATGTGAAAAATTAGCCACATAAAACACTCGATATACAGTCCAAAGATAGCTTGAAGTGCCTAAAACAGGTATAAGGGTAGCAAAGGGCAGGTTATCTTGCACTAAAATTAACATATAGGTAGATCTTTAACTAATACTATTGCCCAACAAAATATCCCAGGAAGTTAACCTACTAGCAATCGATATTAATGAAAATGAGCAGCAACTTACAATTATTAATCCAACCAATAAGTCAGGGAATTCAATAGTCCAACAAAAAGAATTCAAGACCACTAAAGATCTCTCACAATAAAAAATTGCTCACTGTAATAGCCTAGGGGTAGAGTTGTCATTTTAGGCTCTAAAACTAAGGGTAAAAGAGAGATTTCCAGATAAAAAATAGTTTTGAAAGGGTTTGAGGGTAGAAGAGTTTTTTTAAAAGCCTTTCATGGCTTATAAATGGATATTTTAGGAAGAATATTCCATGTATGACGCGAGGAGAGAGAGATTTCAATTTTTTGAGAGGCACACGCGTGTGTGTCTCGGACACACGCCCGTGTGCCAAGTGAGATGTGCATTATAAGTTTTTTTTTCCTGTATTTTCTCTCAGTTTTTCCTTCAGCTTTTTCTCTCCTTCGTTTCCAGCAAACCCTAGGTCAAAATCTGTCCAACCAGCAGTCATTATTCCAGTTAGAGATCCAAGAGCTTTAAGAGAGAGAGATCCAGACGTGATGGCTAGAGGTAAGTATTTCTTTACCTCTTTCACTTAGGTTTCCAGTATGTTTTTCTGGTTTTTAAGCTTCTTGGATGGTTGTTGTGTGATGAGCATATTTTTCAGTAGGATTTGATGATAATGTGATGCTTGGAATGATGATGTATGAGATTATTATGAGATGTATGATGTTTATATGATTGGGTATGATGTTATGCGAAAATGTATGATTTTGGCATGCTTTTATGATGAATGAATGAGATGGAAATGTTTATGAGCATGAGAATATGTTGTATGCAAGTTTGATTGAAGAATGGTTGAGATTTGGATGAGTCTGTGTGGGATTTTCTGGGTTTCTAGATGTATCTACAGAATTTGGGTTAAGCACACATCCGTGCACCCGAGGGTACACACCCGTGTGGCCTCAATCCTACATGACACACGGCCTTGCATGACACTCATGTGTGTATGAAAATCCAGACACATGCCTGTGTACATGAGTGCACATGCCCGTGTGTCTAATCCCAATTCTACATGCCCGTGTAGGTAAGACACGGGATGGTGTTAAAGCAATTACATGCCCGTGTAGTGCGATACACGTCTATATGCCTAGCTTATGCACGCCCGTGTATTTGTACCACATGCTTGTGTATTTGCACCACACGCCCATGTGGTCAGCCATAATTTTATGATTTATTTTTCAGAAGCTTGTATGACCAAGGGCACAACTTGAGCACGACCCCTGTGCCTTCACACACGCCCGTGTGCCAAACATAGCATGCTTATGTGTCTTGAGAAAAACAAAAAATAAGATTCTAAAGCATATTTAAAGCAAAGACAAGCAAACCTAAGCAATCCTAAGCGAATTATAAGCTTGAGAAACATAAGAATAACAAGATATAATAACATATCATGCATGATTATCAAGTATTGAGTACGACATGCCACATGAGATATTTTTAGAAAGGGATTTAAGGATCCAAGAGTATATTTTAAAAGTATATATATACGATATTTCAGACATCAGTTACGGGTAGATACGAGGGGGCACCTGTAAGTTTGCACACCCGTTAGAGAGTGAAACCATGTTCCACTAGAGAGGACATGGTCATGCACGAGTAGTTTTATCATAGGTTTGAGCTCACATGGTCAAGGTGCAGAATTCTTGTGTTCATCAGTCTAGCCAGTATAGCAGAGATATTTTCAGATACAGTACTTTCTGATACTATTTTTAGTTACACTATATGTATATATACAGGATGTTTGGATCAGAGTTTTTATATCAAAAAGAGATTTCAGAAAAAGAATGAGTTTTCAGAAAATCAGGCCCGAGGGGCAAGTTTTATAATTAATGAGCATTTACATGACATCAGAGTATGCATAACATGTCATGTATAGCATTCATGAGAAATGAGACAAAGAAAGACAAGATCATTCACGAAAACATAAAGAAATAGAGAAAGTAAAGAAATCAAAGAATAAGAAAAGAATGAATAAGCTACTGTAAAGTAAGTATAACAAGATGATAAGAAAACAGTAAGCTGAGTACTCAAAGTTTGATCTAAGATCAGCTTTTGCTCAATGATCTATCTATGTGAGAGATAGGAAATACTTACTGAGTGATTTTGTCACTCACCCATTTCCTTTCCTTTCTCTTTGCAAGTCAGTGAGTTGGGAACTGAGTTATAGTAATGCAATTTTTAGATTTTGGGGACATGGCTTGGCAACAGATAGCATGTTTGGCTCACATGCTCTAGTTTATTTTCTCATGTATTTATATGCATATTATACTATAGTATGCACTGTATGGATGACATATTTTATACATAAATAGCCTGAAAATTTCAGAAAAGTTATTATTTTCTTAATTAGCTATAATATTTATATCTTCTCGCTTCTGTATTCAAATGTTTAAATTATTTCGAGTAGTAGTTAAGTTTCCCTTTCCTTGTAGTGATTTCCGTCACAAGTGCATTTTCAATATAATACTATATATATTTTAAACAGTTGCACATAGTAGGCCTGTGGCGGGAGTCACTACACTCACAATAATATTCCTAAGGTGGCAGCAACGTATCAATGTTAAACAACCATCAATGCGAAACAGTCATAGCATCATATAACCAGACAACCAATGGATATTAAGATCATGCGAGTCCATGAAGTACTCAGTTGAGATATATAACAATGTCATGAGCAATTCTAATAAACTCAACTTAAGAGACAACCAATAAACTAAAAGAATAAAATCCATCAAGAATAAGTAATAGGACAATGGTGGTACTGACGAAGACTAACCGACCTCTCTTACAGTGGTGGTACTGATGAAGATTAACCAACCTCTCCTCGGCGGCTTCGTAGTAGAGCTCGGTTGGACTTTTTTTTCATTTGCGATATGCTTTGCACGTACCATGGTGTGTAGTGAAAAAAAATATGAGTGATAAGAAGAGTGCAAAGGAAAGCTTGAGCGGAGTGAACCGAAAGGTTGAAGCGCCGATGTCGTGAAGATTAGGGAGTGAGTGATTGGCAGATTTGAGGGATTTTGATGTTAGGGATTTGGCGAATTTGAGGCTTTTTAATCTTTCTCTTTCTCTCTCCATTTCTGTATTTCTCTATTTCACATCAGGTTCTCCAACAAAAAAGCCCCCAACCCTTTCTTGATGTTAAGTCAAATTTTTTTCTTGGAAATTAACCTGTTAAGGCCCCTACTTTGTAAAATTTCATTTAATCTATTTTCTATCATATTTAAAATGATCTTGATTTTTTTGCTAACACCAATTTCACCCCACAAGAATTTGGGGTATTTAATCATTAATTAAACTTTTGTGAGGTAGTGCAACCAATAGGGGGAAAGTGAACGAATGCAAAATAATGCGATTTAAGAGTATTTTGCTAAAAAAATATGTTGCCTAACATAAACAAAAGGCCATGTGATAATATACAAATTTAGCCTGTTAATCTCTAAAAATATATATAATTTTATTTAGTTATTTATAAATTTTTCAAAAAGGGTGGTGAAACATATGGGAATTTCTTTTGCAGTTGGAGAAATTTTTATTCATCTTAAAGACACACTTGTGAATGGATATATTATTGGAGGTTGTTTAATTATTGGTGGATATTTAATTGAACATTTTAAAATTGATTTGTGTGCGGTTATAAAGTTAATGGTGGTTTAATTTAATATGGTAATGGTTGTATTATTGAATGAGTTAAACTCTGTGTTATGAGTAGTTGTACAATTGATTGTAGTTAATTTGTGTGTTGTGATGGCTTAATTTAACATGCTAATAGTTGTATTGTTAAATGAGGTTGTGGATACCTCGTTTTGACCCCATTGGGTCCTTTCCATAATACAGTATACATGGTTTTCAAATAAAATCTTAAATCAATCATCTGTAAAATGTGGATTGAAAAAGAATAAATAAACTTAGTGAGTATACTCGAGCTTAGGATCTGGGACCCTTAGAATGCCTATTAGGATATTTAATTAATTTAACTAGAATATTTGGTTAATTAAAATTATGATATTAATTTAATTTAACTAGGATATTAGATTAATTTAAGTAGGATAGTTAATTAGTTAATTAATCAGGAGATATAGTTAATTTAATTAGCTTATTTAGCTAGGATATTCATTAATTTAATTAGGACATTTAATTAATTTAATAAGATTATTTAGAATATTAAATTAATTTAATAAAGATATATAATTAATTTAAATTAAAATATAATATTAATTTAATTTAATTAGGATATTTGATAAATTTAAATAGTATATTAAATTAATTAGAATTTTTTAAGTATTATAATTTAATTAAACTTTATTTTTCTAAAGATAATTTTAATTTTAGTTATGATATTTCCTTTTAAGAATTGTAGTGCAATTAGGAATTATAATTTAGTTAGAGATTTTAGTTTAATTAAGAGTTCTAATTTAATTAAGATATTTCTTTTTAGGATAATTTTAATTTAATATATAACTTTAATTTAATTAAACATTCCTTTTAGGATAATATTAATTAAATTAGATATTATTTTAAGATAATTTTAATTTAATTAGATATTTCTTTTAGGATAATTTTAATTTAATTAGATATTCTTTTAGGATAATTTTAAGTGAACATAACAAAATTAACCAAAATTAAATCGGTCTAAAGGAAATTAACCATCTCATATTAGGGTTAAGTTTAAATAAATAACCATATTATACAATTGTGTCAATTATAATATTTCTATACCAATTTTACCTTTAAAATATGAAAATATATACTAATATATATCAATTTCGTTTTTGAAAATATGAAAACGAAAGTTTTTAAAAGAAAAAAAGAACTAAAAGTATGAAAATTATGCATCAAAAAACTTAAGTTGCAACTTTAAAAAGTTTCAAACTTCTCCCAAATCATGTAACATACAAACCTAAGAAGTTTAAAAAGTAGCAAATTCCCCCTATATACCTGAAACATTTCAAAACTTACAAAATCCCCCATCATAGAGTTTGTGTACATGACACCATGCACGGCACCGCATGAACCCACATGATTTGATGGCCAAGATCTTATGCCTTTCCTGATCAATGTCGCTCTAATCTCACACTACCGAGATGTGACGCCTTTCTAGATTAGAATTGTTCACTAGTGTCTACCAAATTGGCCAGATTGAATCCGACATCTTTAAAAAAATCTAGGTTGAAGTAGTGGTTGTTCACCAAATCCATTCCACTTTTCATGCGGTTTCATGAATAGATCTATATGGCATCACGAACGGATTTGTGCAACTTCACAAACAGATTCATGCGACTTCATGCACGAATCCATGTGAATAGATTTGTCTACCCAACTTTTCATGTGACTTTAACTTTCTAGATTCGTTCACACAAAAAGTTGGATTTTCCATCTATGGATCTAAATCTTGGTCGTGTAATTTCAACTTTCTAGATCCAGATCTAGCTAACCAAATTTTCAGCTTTGCACCAAGGTTGCCTCGCACCAAAGTTGAAGCCAAATCATGCAGTTTCATGTAATGTTGTGTGGCTTTGTGTGGCGTCATGCAACGTCGAGTGGCAGCACACAAAGTAGGTCATCTGGGGGAATTTTATAAGTTTTGAAAGGTTTCAGATGTGTGTGTTGGGGGGAGTTTGCTACTTTTTAAACTTCTTAATTTTATGCGCCACATGATTTGGAAGGAGTTTTAAACTTTTTAAAGTTGCTACTTAAGTTTTTTTTATAGGTAATTTTCATATTTTTGGTCTATTTTTCAAATAAAACTTTTGTTTTTATATTTTCAAGAGAAAAATTGATATATAAAATTGTATACTTTCATATTTCAAGTGAAAAATTGGTATATAAAATATAGTATTAGTGTATTATCAATGAAATTAAAAAATATAGTCATTTGGGCTTAATCTTAGTATGACACGGTTAATTTGCTTTACCTATATTTACTTTTGGTTATTTATTTTATTTTCCCTAATTTTACTTTAATTAGATATTCTTTGGCGAATTATAGTTTAATAAGGAAAATCTTAGATTAGAAACTATATTTCAATTAGGAAATTAGTCCTTAGGACAACTATATAAGAATTAGGATTCTTAGTGTAAGGGGGGACCTTGTAGAAGTCATTGTTAAATGTTATTGTGCTACTATACTTATTTTTTATATAAAAGCAATATTATATTATTTTATTTTTTTACTGTTGAAAATCATTATCAGTTACATCTAATAAGAATCCCTACATGTAGCATCCCAGTTTAGAAAAGCCCTTAGGGGTAGAGTTTTGGGGTTAGAAATAAAATTCAGAAATAGATTGGGAGTCTAGAAGAGTTCAGGGGCGAGTTAGTAAATTTTTAGAGCTAGTGTGGCCTTCGTATGATTCCTTTAGGGAGGATTCGATCATGCGAAGTACGGGAAATGAACAATGTTCATTTTCACTTATGCACGCCCGTGCACATTGACTTGCACGCCCGTGTAAGTGCATATATAAAAGAGAGAAACGAGAGAATTAAGACTTCATTTCTCACCCGCTTTCCATTTTTAGCAAATTTATCTCTTATTTCAGTTCCTCCCAATCTTAGAGAGGAAGCTCACCTTCCAGCAGCTCTCGATCAAGCTAGAGAGTCGAGAGATTAGCTTAAGAGAAAGGCTTCCAGTGACAATGGCGAGAGGTACGTGTTTGCTTACTTCTCTTTGAGCTTTCCCAGCACATTTTGATGAGTTGTGATGCTTGGATGAGCTTTATGCATGTTTCTATGATGATGATTGTTGTGTGAGATGCTAAATTTTCCATCCATGAACCATGCATGCTTATTGATTGTGTTTAGTGAGAGAATGAAGGTGCTCCCATGGTAGAATCATTGATAATTGATGCATGTTGAATTGGATGCTTATAATGTGCTTATTGAGGTGCTGGGAATGTGTGTTAGAAGTGGATTTTGAATTGATTGAGAATTGGTATGTGAATTATGTATTTTCCAGATGGGTGTTCTTGTTGGAGAACAAGACACACGACCGTGTGCCTGCATGGCATGATCGTGTGCCCTTGATTTTGCAGGAACACGCCCGTGTGCACACTGTGTGCACGACCAGAATTGCAGACACACGCCCGTGTGTCCTGAGGGATACGACTGTGTGTAAGCTTTTTCAGTAAAATTGCCTAGAAATTCCAGTAGCGCGCACGACCAGCTACAAGGCCAACGCACGACCCCATGTGTCTGGGCACACGCCCGTGTGCCTTTACCATGCACACCCATGTGTGACCTTTGCACGCCCGTGTGCTTTGCCCACACGCCCATGCAGCAGTAGTTTTTCAGAAATTAATTAATTTAAGAATGGGAAATCAATTTGAAGGCCAAATAAGCATCAGATAATCAGATATCAGATAATAAAGCTGCATACGCATACCATAGCATGACATGCATCATGAGAGAGGATAAAGGGATCTGAATTCAATGGATTTCAACATTCAGAACCTGATGTATGGGTTATAGAGTAATGATGAACTCGAGGGGGCATCTGTGGGATTCAGCTTTCTGACACCAGTCAGATTATTCAGCATTTCAGTTTCAGCCTTCTGACACTAATCAGATCGTTCAGCATTTCAGATTCAACTTTCTAGCCAGTAGCTAGAGTGTTTAACCCACATGGCCAGGATGTCGAATCCTTGTGTTCATCAGCCTGATCAGCATAGCAAGTACCTTCAGGTACATACAGATATTCAAATTTTCAGATGCATGCATCCACAGTTATTTTCAGTTAGCATGACATGACATACACATCATGACATGGATATTAGTGAAATCAGTAAATAAATGAGATCCAGATAATCAGATTAATCGGTTTCAGATTCCAGTAAACGACTAGATGTATGAATAGGGCTGAGGCCAGGTATGTATGATATTGTATGTTGCTTGCTTGGGTTTGAGGGAAGTAAGGAATGCTTATTAGGTGATCTTTATCACTTATCCCCTCATTCTTCCTTCCTTTTCAGGTGTGTGTGTTGTTGGCGAGAAGCGAATGGACCGAGGCTAGCGAGAGAGGGCCCACACCACAGTTTTTAGTATGTACAGTTTCAGTTTTGGACCTGTGAGGTCATGTACTGTATCTTTTACACTTTATCAAATGTATCCAGATTGTACAGAAATAGTTATAAATATGTGAAAAAGTCATTATGGGCTCATTATGTATTTCAGTGTATGTATTCCAGCTTCTGCTCATGTTCAATTGTACAGTAGCAGTAGATTTTATTTTTCGTAGGATTCCTGTCATGTGTACCCGTATTTTCCAGATGATTAATAAAAGAACCTCAGTATTCAACAGCAGGGGTACGCGTGGCAGCGGGTCCTATATTGTTGGTATCAGAGCAATTTTCTGTGCCATTTTAGTAGTGATTTGAGTTGTAAGTGTGTGGTGTTTGTTTTCTCTCCTTCGCAACTATCGTCCAGACCCTCCTCACAGTACCAGTTAGGTATTTATTTACAGTATTGATGTGTTATGTGTTTCTAACCCCTTGTTTGTTGGTGATGCTATAGATAGAGACGAGTATATCCCTAGATGCATAGATGAGACAGATAGTAGTTCACCCACCCGTCCTATGAGTGTTAGTGATAGGCGGCGATCTCAGAGTACCTCCCATGTGTCTATGAGACTAGAGCAATTGAGAGAGATGATTGGGGACGTAGTCAGAGAAAGTCTTCAACAGGCTGGTGTGGGAAATATTCCAGAACCAGTGAGAGTAACTCCTCCCCAGTATGAGAGCTATCACATTCCTAGAAGAAGGTAGTCTCGACCACAGTCACAGCATCAGTATCAGTATCAGTCTCAACCTCAGTCAGTTAGAGACAGATATCAGTTTCCAGCAGGGTATACAAAGTACAGTCAGAGTATGAGTACAGAGACAGCTGGTATTAGTTCTTCAGACAAGCTACATCGATCTACCATTTGCCAGGGTCATTTCAGCCGGTAAAATTCAGTGGATCCAGGAATCCAGCAGTGGCAGAAGAATGGGTTGAATAAGTGGAGAGTGTTATAGGTCTTTTCACATTATCAGAGAGAGAGAAGGTTCGATATGCAGTGTTCCTTCTGAGAGGTGATGCCAAGGTTTGGTGGGGCCTAGCTAAGGCTTCCATCAATGAAGAGCATCTGACATGGGCAGAATTCAGATAGCTTTTTGATGTCGAGTACAGGAGTATATAAATGATTTATGCTAAGGCCCAAGAGTTTATTGATCTGACTCAAGGGTCCAGCTCAGTTAAAGAGTACACCACCAAGTTTAATGCTTTGGAGAGATTTGTCCCAAGTTTGGCAAGGACAGAGATGGGCAGAGTTTAAAAGTTCATCCATGGCTTACACCCTGCAATTGCTAAGGATGTGATGACAGGAGCAGATCCTCCCCAGAGATTCAGTGATGCCTTGGGGAGAGTGCTCAGATCAGAGGTCAGATTACAGAGGATGGGTGCTATGAGTAAAGCATCTGAGAGAGATCAGAGGACAAGGGCAAGAGACCGATGTCAGCAAAGAGATCAACCAGGGGTTTTCAGAGTCAAAGACAAAGACTTGCACCACAGTTGCCTCAGTGTACTAGATGTGGCAGACGTCATTCTGGAAAGTGTTTAACCGGCCAGATTATTTTTTATTGGTGCAGACAACCAGGGCACATGATAGCAGAGTGTCCAGTTAGAGATAAAGCTGGTGATGGGTCGAGCAGAGGCAGTTTTGGTCAGTTCAGAGGTCGAGGAGGTCCACCCAGAGGCAGTGTTAGAGCAGAGAGAGGTGGAGTAGACATTTCCAGAGCTGGTGGTGTAGCACCTGGAGGAGGTGTTGGTCCTTCAGGAGTAGGCAGAGGCAGAGCCAGAGTTTATGTTGTCCGTCAGGAGCAAGCAGAGGCCATTCCCCATGTAGTAACCTGTCAGTTGCTTTATTTTGGTACTCTTTTGTTTGTACTTGTTAATTGTAGAGCCACACACAACTTTGTAGCCTGAAGTGTAGTGGAGAGATTAGGGGTTGACCCTAGTGTAGCCAGTAGGAGTATCCAGGTAGAAATGCTAGATGGGGGTTATGTGTTGAGTAATAGAGTTCTCCTAGATCAGAAGATAGAGATTATGGGTAGGCAGATGATGATAGATTTGATTCTACTGGAGTTAGCAGACTTTGACATGATTTTGGGGATGAATTTCTTGGAGAGATACAGTGCAGAGATAGATTGCAGAAGGAAGAAAGTGAGATTCCACATAGGCCTTGATCCGTTTGTGTTTGGTGAGGGCAAAGTTGACAGTATGATGATCTCTTGCATTTAGACGGGTAAATTACTGAGACAGGGTTATATTGGATACTTGGCTAATGTGGTATGCAGCAGTACAGTGAGCCCAGGTATCAAGGATGTGCCAGTAGTCAGAGATTTTTCAGATATCTTTCCAGATGAGTTGTCAAGGCTACCTCTAGACAGAGAGTTAGAGTTTAGTATCGAGCTTCTTCTTGGTACAGCTCTAATCTCTAATTCTTCGTACCAGGCCCAGTTGTTCACCTTAGGGAGCTTCGATTTTGTTTGTTAAGAAGAAAGATGGGTCGATGAGGATGTTTATCGACTATAGGGAGCTTAACAGAGTGACAGTGAAAAACAAGTATCCCATGCCAAGGATATATGATCTCTTTGATCAGTTGAGAGGTGCAGTTGTGTTTTCCAAGATCGACTTGAGTGGCAGATAGGGATGTTCCCAAGACAGCTTTCAGGACCAGATATGGGCATTATAAGTTCGTGGTCATGTCGTTTGGGTTGACTAATACCCCAATGATCTTTATGAATCTGATGAATCAGGTATTTCATGACTGCTTGGACCAATTCGTGGTGGTTTTCATAGATGACATTCTGGTATATTCCAGAAATGTGGCAGAGCGTAAGGAGCACTTGAGATTTGTACTTCAGAGGCTGAGGGATAGACAGTTGTATGTCAAGTTCTCCAAGTATAAGTTCTGGCTTGATAGAGTAGTATTTCTGGGTCATGTGGTATTAGTAGACGATATTTCAGTAGACCCTAGTAAAGTAGAGGCTATTTTGAGTTGGCCAAGGCCAAAGACAGTGAAAGAGGTGCGAAGCTTCCTTGGGTTGGCAGACTACTACAGGAGATTCATTAAGGGATTCTCGAGCTTAGTGAGGCCTCTCACTGCCTTGACTTGGAAAGAGGTCCCATTTATAAGGACAGAGGAATGTGAGACACGATTTCAGGAGCTCAAGTAGAGGTTGACCAGTACTCCAATTTTGGCACTACCTCAAGAGGGGGTAGAGTTTGATATCTACACAGATACATCTAATCAGGGGATTGGGGTAGTTTTGATGTAGAATGGTAGGGTCATTGCCTATGCCTCGACACAATTGAGAGATCATTAGTTGAGCTACCCTACACACGACTTAGAGTTAGCTGTAGTTGTATTTGCCTTAAAGATTTGGAGACATTATCTCTATGGGGTCAAGTGCAGCATATATTCAGACCATAAGAGTCTGAAGTATTTCTTCACCCAGAAAGAGCTTAATATGAGACAGAGGAGATGGCTAGAGCTGGTGAAAGATTATGACTGTGACATCAGATATCACCCAAGGAGAGCCAATGTAGTGGCTGATGCCTTGAGTAGACGAGTGACCTTATCCAGTCTTTTAGTTCAGAGAGAGCTGTAGTATGAGATTGCTAGAGAGCAGATTAAGATAGTGACTACGGGATTCTCCATATTACAGATCAGATCCTCCTTGTATGATGAGATCAGAGAGTGTCAGATGTCAGATGAGTCGACTCAAAGTATGCTTCAGAGGATGTCGAGAGATCAGTGCCAGACTTTGAGTTCAGAGATAAGATTTTAAGGTTCTGAGACAGAGTTTGTGTGCCACAGAGTTTAGAGTTGAGACAAAAAATCTTGTCAGAGGTGTACAGTACGGTGTATTCAGCACACCCAGACAGTACAAAGATGTATTAAGATCTTAAGAGAAGTTTCTGGTGGTCAGGTATGAAGAAGGACATAGCAGACTTCGTCTCCAGATATCTGACATGTCAACAGGTGAAGGCAGAGCACCAGAGACCCTCGGGATTACTTCATCCCTTGAGTAGTCCTGAGTGGAAATGGGATGACATCTCTATGGATTTCATTTCGGGTCTTTCGAGAGTTTAGAGAGGCTTTGATGGCATATGGGTGATAGTGGATCGACTCAGTAAGTCAGCTCATTTTCTGCCAGTCAGACAGGGTATGTCTATAGATCAGTTGGCACGGTTGTATATCAGAGAGGTAGTCAGACTCCATGGTGTTCCTAGGACGATAGTGTCAGACAGAGACTCCAGATTTCTGTTAGCTTTCTGGAGATCATCGCAGAGAGCCTTGGGGACCAGGCTGCTATAGACACCCCATTTTGGACCCAACAGGGTCACCCCCGATGATGAAAAATCTGGATGTTGATTTAAAATTTTTGAAATGTTGAGCCGAGGATGGATAAGTTAAAAAAAAAAAATCATCAAATCATGAAAATCCAAATCCTAAACCCAAGCCATCTAAACCCAAATAATAATAATAATAAAAACAAAACCCAAAACCCTAGCCCATTAAAACCTAGCTAAAAACCCAATCCAAAAGCCCAGCAACCAAGAAAAAGGAGAGCCCAAGAAAATAATAAAATAGAAGTTTCATGCATGCAACCCAAGAAGAGAGTGTGGAGCCCATGAAGAGAGTATGCAGCCCAGAAACAAAAGTAGAGGCCCAGCACGCGCATTCATATTTTGGCTCCATTTTAATACTTATCTGCTGGCATGCTTATCCCCTATTTTCACACAAATTAAAAGTGGCCAGCTTTGCTTAATCTTTTGGGGGGCCGTTGCATTTTATCTCTACCGGGGATCAAGGGAATTAACTTCCCTGTTCACAGCCGATCAAGGGAAATGAATCCTTTGATCTCTCCAAGTTATAAGAAAAGGAGAAAAACAGAAAAAAGGGACCGGGAAGGTTTTTGAGGGGAAGGAGAGAAAAAAAAAAATTTCAGAGGAGAGAAGAGAAAAAATTTCAGAAGAGAGAAAAAAAATTTTGGAAGGGAAAAATTTCAGAAAAAGAAAATTAAAAAAAAAAAAAAAGAGTTTTAGAAAAGTTAAGCATTTTGAAAGCCAATTTGTGTGATAAGAGACCATCTTCAGCTCAACATCAAAAGATTTCTAATCAAATTCAGGTTAGTCCTTGAGGGAAATTTTTATAAATAAATTTTTTTTATTATTTCATTTTAATTTTTTTCATATACATGTTATATCTTATAGTCTGTATTAATATTTTTTTTTTGTTGTATTTTCGTGAGTATGTGAATGTTCTATATGTATATTCAATTTTTGTTGTGTTTATATTTTATATGTGGTACTTTTTTCTTTTTGTTGATATTTCGTATTCGATTTCTTTTGTATATTGATACTTGTTTTTATATACATTCTGTATTTTAGTGTATTCGTATTCTGTATTTTTAAATTCTGTATATATTTATTTTTATTTTGTATATATACTATATATTATACTGCACGTCCTGTGTATTGGTATATAGTATATATAACATACTGCGTGCACACATATGTCAGATGAGCCTGTCCGCCTTGATGGCAAAAGGTGGGCTATGTCATTTCCCCCTCCCAGGTACAAGCCACGCTCCATATTTATTTTCCCTGTTTCATTAGTGTATATTAATATTTTTTTCCTTTTCGCATTCTTTTTATTTTATTTTATTTTACATTTTTATTTTATTTTTCTGGTTACTGTACACAAATGCATATATTGTCATATTTTGTATATATGTTATAACATGCTTAAACTTTATTATATACTGTATATAATGTATGTCATGCTGCGTACATAAGCTGCGTGTATGGTATGTATATTGTGCTATGTATATAAATTATGTATATGGCATGAGTATTTTTTTTAGTATAAAAATGCAAATAAACTGTGTAAAATTTTATAATTTGTGTGCGACTGTGTATGTTCTATGTATAACATTCTGCATGTAAATGGAACGAATATCACTACTTGCATTGGTGGCAAGTAGCCGGGGTTTTTGTCCGTGGAGACCTGGGTTCGAGTCGCGGCGGGAGTAATTTACTTATTATACTTACTCTGTGTGTGTATATATTATTGGGCTTCCTGGTTGGGCTGCATGCTGCTTATTCTCTTGGGCGGCTCGTCTGGGCTGCATTTTGGTTTATTTCCCTAGATGGGCTGCTCTTACTTGAGATAGAGTATAGATTAAACTGTTTACTTTTATTTTTATTTTAAAGGTATAATTTGTTTTAATTAAAATTTGTTTTGCAAGATTTATTTATTCATTTCAGGCTTGTTTAGGGTTAGAAGAAATGTATAGAGGTGTATGGAAACATGGTTGTAATTTTTAATTTTTAATTTATGTTGATTTGGTTTTATTCTATAACTAACTTAATTTGTTTTGTAGGATTTATTTATTCATTTTAGGCTTGTTTAGGATTAGATAAAATGTATAGGGGTGTATGGAAAATGGTTGTAATTTTTTAATTATTTTTTTTTCATATTTTATTATTTTCGTGGATGCGTGTAATTTATTATATGTGTGTGCTTAATATTGCATCGTGTGATAATCCGAAACTTAATTAAACTTGGTAATGCGTTTAACGAACAAACTATAATAGTGGAGGCCGACTTTCATGCCGGGCGGCATGGGTGCCTAACACCTTCCCCTTGCCGTACCTGACTCTCCGAACCCGACCCATTGGGTATGTGAGGGGTAGTTGGGTCTTTTGCAAGGGATCCATAAATCGCCCATCCTCACCGATGTGTATTTTCCCAGGGTTACTCCCGGGTGATGACTCCATAGACTTCATAGTGGGCCACAAACCCGTTATACACTCCTCTTGACCACGTTTAGGGTAGTTAAACAAGAGTGGTAAATCTGTCCTGGCATGGCGCAGCAAAAACCGGCGCCACAGCTCTGGCGACTCCACTAGGGAAAATGCGAAGAGTCGATTCCGATATGGTAAGTTTGCAAAGCGCTTCTAAGTTTAATCAAGTTTCTTGCATTGCACAACACTCACACCCATTGTGCACTCCTTGTCCCTATTAACCCCGATGGCAATTCAGACTTCGTCCGAAAGCCCACTCGGCCCAGAGGTAGTCTGTCTTGTACATCAGCCTTAGGCATCGTACCTTCGTGTATGTAAAAAGAACCTTTGGTTCTCGCCTAAGGTAGCCCTTGACCTTTACCCGAGTCAAACCCATGTAGTGGCCTATAGATGTCAATCCTTATGACCCATTTTTGTATGTGATTGATCGAGTCAAATCCTTATACATAAGGTCTCAAGTTTTTGTTGTCCATTCTGAAATATGTCTTGATCCAATTGTTTCTTTAAGTGGCCCTCTACTAGGAGAAAACTTTTTGAAATATCGTTTTGTAGAAACCTTTGTGACATGACTCGACATACTCTTAAATGGGCACATAAAACTCGAAACTTCATATGTAAGGATTCATTAGGTCTAGGACCATTTGGTCTTCTGGTAACCCAATGGATACTAACCATCTAGGGTAGAACTGACTTTTCATTAATTGAAGCAATAAGGGGGTGAAGGGAGTGATAGAGGGGTGAAGCTTAGATTTAAAACATTTCCTTTTTCAAATCGCCTCCAAAAGACATTTTCATCATTGGTTAGTTTAAGTAGATATTTTCAACTTGAATCATCCTATAGGGGTAAAATTGTCACATATCACTCTAAGTAGGTGTTTTTAATCTAAATCATTCTTGTAAGGTGAAAATCATTAGGCGTCATCTGAATTGACTAATTTTGATCTGGAATACCTCATAGGGGCATTTTTGTCTGTTGTCTTTCGAAATAAATAATCTTGATTCGAGTCATCCCACAAGGTAAAATCATTTAGGAGTAATAGACTTACCCTTAATTCATTTTGTCTCACATGTTACATAATATTAAGTTTAAGTTGTCCTATCTTTCAATTCAAAATCTTTTCTTTAGGGATAGATGTGTTGTCATTTGAGTTTAAGTCCTCACCCTACTTAAGACATTAGACCCACAATTCTTTTGTCTGTTTATTTATTAAACCCATATTTTGCCACCATTTTTGTTGTGTACAATAAAGTCGTCGTTTAAAATAAATTCACCTATTTAATCCTACATACATGTCATGCATTTGCATAAACACATCATGCATATCTTGCACTAACATGTAGGTTCGTCTAGAAAGGATATCCTATTTCGATAAATTTACCTAGAAGGGGTAATTTACTTTTCGAGTTCTGTCTAGAAGGGACAACTCTTTTCATTGGAGACGCCTAGAAAAGGCTAATCCATCTTAGGTTTGTCTAAAAGGGACATCCTGTTTTGGTAAATTTATCTAGAAGGGACAGTTCTTTTCGTTGGAGACGCCTAGAAGGGGCTAATCCATCTTAGGTTTGTCTATAAGGGACATCCTGTTTCGATAAATTTATCTAGAAGGGACAATTTACTTTCGAGTTCTGTCTAAAAGAGGTAGTTCTTTTCGTTGAAAACGCCTAAAAGGGGCTAATCCATCTTAGGTTTGTCTAGAAGGGACATCCTATTTCGGTAAATTTGTCTAGAAGAGGTAATTTACTTTCGAGTTCTGTCTAGAAGGGGCAGTTCTTTTCGTCGAAGACGCCTAGAAAAGGCTAATTCACCTTAGGTTTGTCTAGAAGGGACATCCTATTTCGATAAATTTACCTAGAAAGGGCAATTTACTTTCGAGTTCTGTCTAGAAGAGAAAGTTCTTTTCTTTGGAAACGCCTAGAAGAGGCTAATCCACCTTAGGTTTGTCTAGAAGAGACATCCTATTTCAATAAATTTACCTAGAAGGGGCAATTTACTTTTCGAGTTCTGTCTAGAAGGGGCAGTTCTTTTTCTCGGGGACGCCTAGAAGGGGCTAATCCATCGTAGGTTCGTCTAGAAAGGATATCATATTTCGATAAATTTGCCTAGAAGGGGTAATTTACTTTTCGAGTTATGTTTGGAAGAGACAACTCTTTTCATCGAAGACGCCTAGAAGAGGCTAATCCATGGGCTTCAGGAGCTAGAAGAGTTATCTTTGCCACTTTGTTTGTTGACTTTTGTTGGTCCAAAATTAGGTGTCTTTTTTCAATACTTTGTTGCATTTTACATGTGTTTTCATTGCATTCACAACACACACAAAATTTACAAAGTAAGGGGCATCTGTAGACACCCTATTTTGGACCCAACAGGGTCACCCCCGATGATGAAAAACCTGGATGTTGATTTAAAATTTTTGAAATATTGAGCCGAGAATGAATGATTTAAAAAAAAAATCATAAAATCATGAAAATCCAAATCCTAAACTCAAGCCATCTAAACCCAAATAATAATAATAATAAAAACAAAACCCAAAACCCTAGCCCATTAAAACCTAGCTAAAAACCCAATCCAAAAGCCCAGCAACCAAGAAAAAGGAGAGCCCAAGAAAATAATAAAATAGAAGTTTCATGCATACAACCCAAGAAGAGAGTGTGGAGCCCATGAAGAGAGTATGCAGCCCAGAAACAAAAGTAGAGGCCCAGCACGCGCATTCATATTTTGGCTCCATTTTAATACTTATCTGCTGGCATGCTTATCCCTTATTTTCGCGCAAATTAAAAGTGGCCAGCTTTGCTTAATCTTTTGGGGGGCCGTTGCATTTTATCTCCATCGGGGATCAAGGGAATTAGCTTCCCTGTTCACAGCCGGTCAAGGGAAATGAATCCCTTGATCTCTCCAAGTTATAAGAAAAGGAGAAAAACAGAAAAAAGGGACGAGGGGGAGGGGGGGGGGGAGGAAAGGTTTTTTGAGGGGAAGGAGAGAAAAAAAAAATTTCAGAGGAGAGAAGGGAAAAAATTTCAGAAGAGAGAAAAAAAATTTCGGAAGGGAAAAATTTCAGAAAAAGAAAAAAAAAGTTTTAGAAAAGTAAAGCATTTTGAAAGCCAATTTGTGTGATAAGAGACCATCTTCAGCTCAACATCAAAAGATTTCTAATCGAATTCAGGTTAGTCCCTGAGGGAAATTTTTATAAATAAATTTTTTTTATTATTTCATTTTAATTTTTTTCACATACATGTTATATCTTATAGTCTGTATTAATATTCTGTCTTAATATTTTTTTTTGTTGTATTTTCGTGCGTATGTGAATATTCTATATGTATATTCAATTTTTGCTGTGTTTATATTTTATATGTGGTACTTTTTTCTTTTTGTTGATATTTCGTATTCGATTTCTTTTGTATATTGATACTTGTTTTTATATACATTCTGCATTTTAGTGTATTCGTATTCTGTATTTTTAAATTCTGTATATATTTATTTTTATTGTGTATATATACTATATATTATACTGCACGTCCTGTGTTTTGGTATATAGTATATATAACATACTGCGTGCGCACATATGTCGGATGAGACTGCCCGCCTTGATGGCAAAAGGTGGGCTATGTCATTTGCCCCTCTCAGGTTCAAGCCACGCTCCAAATTTATTTTCCCTGTTTCATTATTTTATATTAATATTTTTTTTCCTTTTTGCATTCTTTTTATTTTATTTTGTTTTACATTTTTATTTTATTTTTCTGGTTATTGTACACAAATGCATATATTGTCATATTTTGTATATATGTTATAACATGCTTAAACTTTATTATATACTGTATATATTGTATGTCATGCTGCGTACATAAGCTGTGTATGGTATGTATATTGTGCTATGTATATAAATTATGTATATGGCATGAGTATTTTTTTTAGTATAAAAATGCAAATAAACTGTAAAATTTATAATTTGTGTGCGTCTGGGTATGTTCTATGTATAACATTCTGCATGTAAATGGAACGAATATCACTGGTTGCATTGGTGGTAAGTGGTGGGGGTTTTAGTCCGTGGAGACTTGGGTTCGAGTCGCGACGGAGAGAAGTTACTTATTATACGTACTCTGTCTGTATATATTATTGGGCTTCCTGGTTGGGCTACATGCTGCTTATTCTCTTGGGCGGGTCGGCTGGACTGCATTTTGGTTTATTTCCTCAGATGGGCTGCTCTTACTTGGGCTAGAGTATAGATTAAACTGTTTATTTTTATTTTTATTCTATAGGTATAATTTGTTTTAATTAAAATTTGTTTTGCAAGATTTATTTATTCATTTCAGGCTTGTTTAGGGTTAGAAGAAATGTATAGGGGTGTATGGAAACATGGTTGTAATTTTTAATTTTTAATTTATGTTGATTTGGTTTTATTCTATGACTAACCTAATTTGTTTTGCAGGATTTATTTATTCATTTTAGGCTTGTTTAGGGTTAGATAAAATGTATAGGGGTGTATGGAAAAGGGTTGTAATTTTTTAATTATTTTCATTTTCATATTTTATTATTTTCGTGGATGCATGTAATTTATTATATGTGTGTGCTTAATATTACATCGCGTGATAATCCGGAACTTAATTAAACTTGGTAACGCGTTTAACGAACAAACTATAATAGTGGAGGTCGGCTTTCTTGCCGGGCGGTATGGGTGCCTAACACCTTTCCATTGTCGTACCTGACTCTCCGAACCCGACCCATTGGGCAGGTGAGGGGTAGTTGGGTCCTTTGTAAGGGATCCATAAATCACCCGTCCTCACTAATGTGTATTTTTCCGACGTTACTCCCAGGTGGTGACTCTATAGACTTCATAGCGGGCCACAAACCCATTATGCACTCCTCTTGACCACGTTTAGGGTGGTTAAACAAGAGTGGTAAGTCTGTCCTGGCGTGGCTCGGTAAAAACCAGCGTCATAGCTGTAGTTCAATTCAGCATATTACCCCCAGACAGATGGCCAGACTGAAATAGTGAATAAAATTTTGAAGATATGCTGAGAGCTTGTTGTATGGACTTCCAGACCAATTAGGTAGAGTTGATTTCTCTTATGGAGTTTACGTATAACAACAGTTACCAGACGACTATTCAGATGGCTCCATTTGAGGTATTGTATGGTCGAAAGTACAGATCTCCTTTTTATTGGGATGAGATTGGAGAGAGAGATTCTCTAGAAACAGTTGTGGGTCCAAAGATAGTTCAGGGGATGATTGAGCAGATCAAGATCATCAGGTAGAGAATGAGACAGGCCTAGGATCGACAGAAGAGCTATGCTGATTAGAGATGCAGAGAGATTGAGTTTTCAGTGGGCGACAAAGTTTTTTTGAGGATTACACCCTACAGGCAGGTTCTCAGATTTGGTAAGAAAGAGAAGCTAGCGCCTAGATTCATTGGTCCCTACGAGATTCTTGAGAGAGTGGGGATAGTTGCCTACAGATTGGCTTTGCCAGCTAGCATGGATAGAATTCATAATGTCTTCCACGTGTCTCAATTAAGGAAGTATGTAGGGGATCCTTCTCTTGTGCTTCAGTTTTCAGAGGTAGATTTGGCAGAAAATTTGAGTTACCAAGAGCTGCTAGTTTAGATCCTTGACTATAAGGTCAAAGTTCTCAGAAACAAACAGATTCCCCTTGTGAAGGTCTTATGGCGTAGTCAGAGAGTGGAAGAAGCCACTTGGGAGGTAGAGTCTGAGATCAGGGATAAGTTCTCAGGGTTATTCAGGTAAATTCTAGGGTCAAAATTTTATAAGGGGGAGGAAATGTAGCATCCCAGTTTAGAAAAGCCCTTAGGGGTAGAGTTTTGGGGTTAGAAATAAAATTCAGAAATAGATTGGGAGTTTAGAAGAGTTTAGAGGTGAGTTAGTAAATTTTCAGAACTGGTGTGGCCTTCGTATGATTCCTTTAGGGAGGATTTGATCATGTGAAGCGTGGGAAATGAATAATGTTCATTTTCCCTTGTGCACGCCCGTGCAAGTGCATATATAAAAGAGAGAGACGAGAGAATTAAGACTTTATTTCTCACCCGCTTTCCATTTTCAGCAAATTTCTCTCTTATTTCAGTTCCTCCCAATCTTAGAGAAGAAGCTCACCTTCCAGCAGCTCCTGATCAAGCTAGAGAGCCGAGAGATTAGCTTAAGAGAAAGGCTTCTAGTGGCAATGGCGAGAGGTAAGTGTTCGCTTACTTCTCTTTGAGCTTTCCTAGCACGTTTTGATGAGTTGTGATGCTTGGATGAGCTTTATGCATGTTTATATGATGATGATTGTTGTGTGAGATGCTAAATTTTCCATCCATGAACCATGCATGCTTGTTGATTGTGTTTAGTGAGAGAATGGAGGTGCTCCCATGGCAGAATCGTTGATAATTGACGCATGTTGAATTGGATACTTATAATGTGCTTATTGAGGTGCTGGGAATGTGTGTTAGAAGTGGATTTAGAATTAATTGAGAATTGGTATGTGAATTATGCATTTTCCAGACGGGTGTTCTTGTTGGAGAATAAGACACACGACCGTGTGCTTGCATGGCACGATCGTGTGCCCTTGATTTTGCAGGAACACGCCCGTGTGCACACTGTGTGCATGACCAGAATTGCAGACACACGCCTGTATGCCTTGAGGGACACGGCTGTGTGTAAGCTTTTTCAGTAAAATTACCCAGAAATTCCAGTAGCGCGCACGACCAACTGTACGGCCAGCGCACGACCCCATGTGTCTGGGCACATGCCTGTGTGCCTTTACCATGCATGCCTGTGTGTGACCTCTACACGCCCGTGTGCTTTTGCCCACAAGCCCGTGCAGCAGCAGTTTTTCAGAAATTAATTAATTTAAGAATGGGAAATCAGTATGAAGGCCAAATAAGCATCAGATAATCAGATATCAGATAATAAAGCTGCATACGCATACCATAACATGACATGCAGCATGAGAAAGGATCAAAAGATCCGAATTCAGTAGATTTCAACATTTAGAACCTGATGTACGGGTTATAGAGTAAGGATGAACTCGAGGGGGCATCTGTGGGATTCAGCTTTCTGATACCAGTCAGATTGTTTAGTATTTTAGTTTCAGCCTTCTGACACCAGTCAGATCGTTCAACATTTCAGATTCAGCTTTCTAGCTAGTAGCTAGACTGTTCAGCCCACATGACCAGGATGTCGAATCCCTGTGTTCATCAGCCTGATCAGCATAGCAGGTACCTTCAGGTACATACAGATATTCATATTTTCAGATACATGCATCCACAGTTATTTTCAGTTAGCATGACATGACATATACATCATGATATGGATATTAATGAAATCAGTAAATAAATGAGATCCAGATAATCAGATTAATTAGTTTCAGATTCCAGCAAACGACTAGATGTATGAATAGGGTTGAGGCCAGGTATGTATGATATTGTATGTTGCTTGCTTGGGTTTGAGGGAAGTAAGGAATGCTTACTGGGTGATCTTTATCACTCATCCCCCTCATTCTTCCTTCCTTTTCAGGTGTGCATGCTGTTAGCAAGAAACGGGTGGACCGAGGCTAACGGGAGAAGGCCTACACCACAGTTTTCAGTATGTACAGTTTCAGTTTTGGTCCTGTGAGGTCATGTACTGTATCTTTTACACATTATCAGATGTATCTAGATTGTACAGAAATAGTTGTAAATATGTGAAAAAACCATTATGGGCGCATTATGTATTTCAGTGTATGTATTCCAGCTTCCGCTCATGTTCAATTGTACAGTAGCAGTAGATTTTATTTTTCATAGGATTCCCATCATGTGTACCCGTATTTTCCAGATGATTAATAAAAGAACCTCAGTATTCAACAGTAGGGGTACGCGTGGCAGTGGGTCCTACACTACAAATGACTACTGATCAGAAAACCTACGCTATGCAGAAATTATATGGCGTGATTGTATACTAAAGAAAACCCATTGTACAGTATCTTGAATAAAATGTATATAAAAATATAAATGATATTGTACATCCCGAATGCATGAGTAATATAAGCATGTGAGTCAACATACTATTTATTGAAAACTGAATACATATATACATATATATGTATAATTGAAAATATCGGGTGAAGACTCACTCGAGCTATATCCCATTTTTCAGGCATCTCGCGCTCTAAGCTCAACTTCTGAACTTAATTTGTAAGAAAAGGAAACTACAAGGGATGAGTGACAAGTCACTCAATAAGCATCTCTTAACCCTCAAATAGGTTCTAAGTTGAATTATCATTAGCTAGTTACTAAGCTGATGAACTTAACTAAGTTTTCTGATAGCCTAATAGCTTCTTTTGATCTAGCTTGTTTTACTCTTATTGAACTTAAATTTAGTCTTTTCCTCATTCTGGTTTCATTACTTTACTGCTTACCTGATTTTTAGCTTGATGGACTATGCTTAGTTTACTACTAGTCTGACTGTTTGTTTGGAATACTAAACTTAGTTCATTATTGGCCTTATATATGCGTGCTTTCCTAGCTTGGCTTACTGTTTGCATACTACCTCATACTGTATCATAAATACGTATATGAGTATACATAAATAACCCAGTATGAAGAGAAGTATGAATGGTGTAACTTAGTTTACTAAGTTTCTAATGTTCATATTTCTATTCTTTTTATCTAATTTCTGAAATCTAGAGTACTCTCGAGTTCTTTAAAGATTTTAACTAAATTCTTTTAAGTTTCTGCTTACGACGTATCTCGTACAGTTAGTTTATGTTATTTTCTACTTAATCCTGATTTATTTCTCTCTTATCTTACTATGTACGTTCGAATTCATACTTGTTATGTTTCTCATTTACTGTTCTGTCATGACTTATTTTGTAAACCTATTCATTCTGTTATATGTAAGACATTTTATGCGTGCTCATAATTTTGACATTATTTATTCTTGCATTTTACTAATTATTAGTCTGTCTGATAGTTTTTCTGTCATCTTCCTGATATATATATACAGATATGTATTATAGTTTCTATGTTCTATTTCATCTCATGCTATGTATGACATGATATGAAGTATGCTGCAATCATGTCTAATAATACTAAAAATCATAACTAGGCCCTTGGACCTATTTACTAAAAACATCTTTCTAAAAATTGTTTACTGAAATACTGTTGGGATCCGAAGATCAAAAATATTGAAAAGTTGAATAAAAGTTGTATTTGAAATATATATGTATCCAAAAATACTTATTATATTATGTAGGCTAATGACACACCGGAATCGACACCCTGGCCATATAAGTTTCATATAATAACACGTAGGCAGTAACTGAGTAACCGGCATGCAGCAGCTGAATCCAAAACTAAAGCTGAGTACTGAGCACTGATACTTAAACTGTTAGTTGAGTGCACACCAATATATACCTAAATATAGTGGCTAATATGGTCATAGACCCTGTGTTATTTCCCTAACTAACGGGTGTGTAGAAGCCCATAAGTGACCCATTGTATTCACCCCTAAAATGATATTTGAATCATCGTCTTTCTATTTTAAAACATATACATGTAGATTTCTTAATCATTTTCTGAAAACATTGAATTGGCATGCCATGATATGTAATGCATATAATACATGATAATTTATCATTTCTTTCCTTCTGATTACTTTCTATTTAGATATACATCTGTTATAGTTATGTTCTGTGTATTCTTATTGTTATGTTGTTTCTATAGCTTATTAAGCTTATTAATAAATTCTGTGTAAATTGTTCTGTATGTTATATGTTGTTACTGTATCTATGAGTTTCTTGTATTATATGTTTCGTAGTTGTTTCTATTTCTGCTTCGATATATCTCTATATTGTTTTGTTTCTGTTCCAGTACCTGTATACATATATATATGTATGTATGTATATGTGTTTACTATATCTATCACTATTTTCTTGTTTCCATCTATTTTCTGATCATACTTTGTTAATTACTTAAGCCATTTCTAGACTATTATTGTAAAAGTGTAATTCTGAAAAAGTATATCTTACTATTCTTTACTTTTTGATCTAAAGAGTTCTCTCCAATAATTTTTTGTATCTCTTTCTTCTTTCTGTTTATTCTTATTATTAATTTGCTATTCCTTCTCTTATTTTACTTGGAATACTTGATATATCTCTTATTACTAATATTCTACTGAATAAGAAAGAAAATCTTTAATTTTCATCAAGCACACGAGCGTGCACTATCAAACACATAGGGGCGCACTATTGGATACATGGGCATGCATGTAGGTGCACAGGCTGTGTGCCAGTCATGTAGCCCAACCATGCTAGCTTTTGAAATTTTTGCTATTCTTCTCTTTTACTATTACACGGTTGTGACCCTCAAGCGTACAGTTATAACCTTACTATAATCCAGTCATGCACGGCTAGCATGCATAACTGTGACCACGTTAAAACAAGATTGCATGGGCATATGTCTTCGGGTGCACAAACGTGTGTCCTACTCTGTTTCGATAACCATGGTTGAAACATGCAAGATCACATTCAATCTGAATCCAAATCTCTATTAATCTTCAATTAAAGTTACTTTAATATACATTCATGTATAATACACCATTATGTACTAATTTTAGGGATATGGCTCGGCAGCAGCAGACAGCATGCTGGCTCACATGCTTTTATTTTCTCATGTATATATGTGTGTAATTATGTATTGATATACCCTGTATGACCAATATATTTTTATACATGAGTAGCCTGGGTTTTCACGCTTACATTTAATTTACTATTACAGTAAATTATGTTTACAGCTTCTTTTTATAAAGAAATTTTTTAATTCAGCAGCAACAGTAACACCTTTTACTGTAGAGGTCCCCGTCTTAGGTATATTTTATTTATAAAGTATAGTATATTTCTGCAGCGCATAGTGACCTGGGGCGGGGGTCGCTACAGATTGTAGATAGGTTAAGCAAGTTAACTCACTTTCTACCTATTCAATAGGATACAACTACAAATCAGTTGGAACAATTTTACATCAGAGAGGTTGTCAGACTTTATAGGGTTTCTAGGACTATCATATTAGACAAAGACTCCAGGTTCTTGTTAGCTTTCTAAAAGAGTTTATAAAGATCATTAGAGACTAGACTACAATTTAGTTCAGCATGTTACCCTCAGACTAATGACCTGACTGAAAGAGTAAATCAGATTTTAGATGATATATTAAGAGCTTGTTGTATGGATTTTTAGACTAGCTAGGCAGAGTTGCTTCCTTTAATGGAATTTGCATATAATAATAGCTATCAAGCAGCTATTCAGATAGCTTTATTTGAGACTTTGTATGGTCAAAGGTGCAGGTCTCTTCTTTATAGGATGAGATTGGAGAAAAAAATTCTTTAGAGATTGTAATAGGTCTAGAGTTGACTTAGAGGATGATTGAGCAGATCAAGATCATCAGGTAGAGAATGAAACAAGCCTAGGATCGACAAAAGAGTTATGCTGATTTGAGACGTAGAGAGATAGAGTTTTAAGTGGGTGATAAGGTATTCTTAAAATTTACTCCCTATAAACAAGTTCTCAAATTTGGTAAGAAATGAAAGTTAGCCTTAAGATTTATTGGTCAGTATGAAATATTAGAGAGAGTGGGAAAAGTTGCCTACAGACTTACTTTGCCAGCTAATATGGAAAGGATCCATAATATCTTACATGTGTCTCAGTTAAGAAAGTATGTTGGGGATTAGTCACATGTGCTTTAATTTTCAGATTTGGATTCAGTAGATGATTTGAGTTATCAGAAAAAACCAGTTCAGATTTTGGATTACAAGGTTAAGGTCTTTAAAAATAAAAAAATTTCTTTAGTAAAAATATTGTAAAAAAGTCAGAGAGTGGAAGAAACCACTTGGGAGGTCAAGTCTGAGATCAGACATAGGTTCCCAAAGTTATTCAGTTAAATTTTAGCGATGAAATTTTTATAAGGGAGAAAGAATGTAACTTCCTTAGGTTAGAAATTTCTTTCAGGCTAGAAATTAGGGTTAGATATGAGAATTCATGACAAATCTAGAATTGGGAGAGTTTATGGGTGAAATATTTAGTTTTCAGAATTAGTATGGCTAGCACATGATTCTCCTTGGGAGATTTCTTTCATACGAAATGAGAAAAATAAATATTCTTTATTTTCCCTTATACACGACCATGCACCTTTAAGTGCATGCCCGTGCATGCTTATAGAGAAAGAGAGATGCCCAACTTAAAACATTTCTTACCCATTTTTATTCATTTTCATCTAAAGTTCTTCTTTCATGTTCAGAGAATCCTAACCCTAGGGGAGAATATCAGTAGTAAGAAGCTCTTAATCTAGTTAGAGAGTAAGAGATTTTGTTAGAGAAAGAGAAAAAAGTAGTCATGGTAAGAGATAAGTATTTTCTTGCCTCTTTCTTGAGTTTCGCAACATGGGTTTGCTAATAGTTAAGATATGTTAATGTTTCCAGCATGCTTTATAGATGTGTGACTTGATTGTATGATAAAATGATGAAAATGACATGATTGTGATAGTGGTTGTGGCTTATGAACATGTTTGAAGCACATATGCGTGTATGTATGGGTTTTTTAGAGTTTTTAAGGTTTAATTCGGATGTCGAATGATATTGGTGAAATTGGTATATACATTTGTGTTGTTTGAAGTGCAAAATATGGATGAAATAAGTTAATTGCAGTTATGCTAAGCATTGGTTAAGATTCTACGAGTTTCAAACGTAGATTTATCGAAACAGAGTAAGATACAGACCCATGTGCTCGCAGATGCATACCCGTATACCCTTATAATTACAAGATCACTCCATTGTGCATGATTGCAAATATAAGGGGAGTCACTGTAATGAGAGGCAGTGTCATGATCATGACAGGCAGCGTCACAGTCGTGTATGTTAATGTCACGCCCGTGCACCTACAGAAATTTAGAAATAAGCTGAAATCACAGAATCTAGCATGAGCAGGCTATATGACTAGCATGCGGTCTGTGCATCTTCATGCACACCCGTGCGTCTAAGCATGCACGTCGGTGCATTAAATAGAAATTTGGGTATTTAACTCAGAATAAAGAACAAAATATAAGAAACCTATTATAACAACTGTAAAATATAATAAGAAGATAAAATAAGAGAACATGATGCATCATAAGCATATCATAACATGACATGTCATATTAGTGTTTTAAAAATAGGTCTAAGGATCCAAATGCATGTTTTAAAGTTAGAAAAATACGATGCTCTAGACATCTTTTAGGAGTGGATACGAGAGGACACTTATGAGTTGCACGCCTGCTAGAGAGGGAGCCAATATCAATATACTCTGATATGTATCTAATTATCAGTTATCAATTTAGTTTCAATTTCATATTTTAGCTAACTGACCAAGTATTAAGAGGTTGAAAAAAATAGTTATTCATGAAAGACCCATTGGCTTTAAGTAAGGTCTTTATTCTCTTAACCCAATGCGTGTAATATTTCCCTGAAAAAAATGGTACAACAGGTTTGAAAGGTTCTAGTATATTAGCAATAATTGTTGATAAATTTTTTAGAATAGGAAATGGGACTTCTATATAAAAAGGTAGTGTTTTCTCTTAAAAAAAAAAAAATTCTAAAGAACCAAAAAACTGATTAAGGCCCTAAAAGAACTTTATTGAAGTTTTGGTACCATGCTAAAATTATGCACTAACCAAAAACAAACACTGCACTAATTTTTACAGAAAAACAAACATCAAGCTGTCATGATTTTATTCAAAACATGAGCCCAATTACCTGCGATTCAACCATCACTACCAAATAGACTGGAGAACACATTCTACATTTCTATGAGACCATGAACATCCCACGATCATATACTATCTTAACTAAAATGGCTTTTGACAAATTCTTGCATTAATAATTTTTATCCAAATGAGTTTGTGGTGGACTTATTAAGCTTCTTTCATTTTGATTTGGATTTGTAGCCCATGAACTTTTTACAAGCTTGCTTGGTCAAATTTAATAAAGATGTTTTTGAATGGGAACGTCCTGTAAATCCCAAACTTGATCTTCTAAATGAAAACTAGATACATTGCCAAAAAAAAAAAAAAATAAATAAATAAGAATAAGGCCACAAAACAATAGATTAAGACTAATATATATATATATATGTTATGTATTTGTATGTACGTATAGACACACTTAAGTTATAAAAAATATATGTAATATTACTCAAGTCATTATGTTACAATATGAACAAAAGAAATTAGTACTCAAGGTAGTGGAAATTTTGCTTCCATCCAAATGTGGAATATTTCTCAAGATGCCTTGCCAATTAAAAGGAAAGAAACTGATATCATTAAATAGAGTAGATGATACAGGAGGAGATAAAGTGACATTGTGCCCATTGATAGCCATAGAAGTCAATTACATTGGTTTGTGTTATTACTCAAGTCATTATGTTATAGTATGAACAAAAGAAATTAGTTCTCAAGGTAATGGCAATTTTGCTTCCATCCAATTGTGGAATATTACTCAAGATGCCTTGTCAATTAAAAGGAAAGAAACTGATATCATTAAATAGAGTAAATGAGACAGGAGGAGATAAAGTAAAATTATGTCCATTGATAGCCACAGAAATCAATTACATTGTTTTGTGTTATTATTAGAAGATGTAGACAATTTACTTTTTTAGAAATCAAGAACACTTATTTATCAAGACTTCATACTTAGTTTAGAGATTTTTTTCAAAGCCAACAACTTTATTTTCAAATTGACAATTAAGTTGACTTGTTGGATGAAAATTCAGTATAAAAGAAAGTCTTGAGAGCTATTCAAAAAGGTTAGGAGGGAAACAAGCAAAGAAATATATTTAAAAGCTTATATTGTTTGATCAATCTTTTGCTATGTTAAACCTAAGTTAAATACTTTGAGAATGTGTATCTAATTGTGTAATTAGCTTAGTCAAGAGACAAAAACACTTACAATATCTTGTATTCATCATACTTGAGCAAAATCCCATATACGTATTGTACTAAGCAAATTTTCAGATAAATGATTGTGTTAGGCTGAATTCTAGAGAAACTAGGGCAAAACCTTGAAGAAACTAGAGCAAAATTCAAACAAAATTATTGTATGGTGTAATCCATATCTAGTGGAATTTCAAGGGGATTGTCTTTGAAAGATGGGCGTAGTAGACATGAGATAAAAACTCTCAACCACTATAAATTATTTGAACATTCTTTTTCTTTTCAATTTTTGCTTTTACTGTAATCTTAATACACTACGGCAGAATAGGGATTTAGCGGCGTTTGCCCAAATGCCGCTAAAAGTCTAAAGTGTAGCGGCGTTTTTCGGAAATGCCACAGAAACGCAAAGAAAACGCCGGAAAAGCTTAATTTACCGGCGTTTTCATAAACGCCGGTGAAACTCATCCCAAAACGCCGCTATAAACACTTATACCGGCGTTTATAGAAACGCCGGTAAATCTGATTTAAAAACGCTGCTATATGTCATTTTAAACCTAGCGCGCGCAGTTTTTTCTTCCTTTTCCCATTTCCCTCTCGCGCCGCTGCATCTGTTTTCTCTGCTGTGTTCGCCGGTTCCACGCCTGTTTTGAACGGTTTCTGGCCATTTCTTCTTCCTTTGGAGACGGAAGTCTTCTCTTCTTCAGCTTGGCCCTCGTCTGGAAACGAAACTGTAAGTTTTTTTTATTATTATTTTTTTATTTGTTATTTATTAAAGTTTTAAGTTTTTTATGTATATTTGGAGCAAATGTTTGAAATCCAACCGATTGGAGGGTTGGTTTGTTTGTGGTTTTGAGTTGGAAGTGTTAGAAATAAATTAAATTATTTTAGATATGTTTTCATTTCAAGACAGTCCGTAAAGTTTTCCACGTTTTTTGTGTTTAATTTCAATGGATCCTACCACAAAAAAATCCAATAATATCTCATTTTCGTTTACGTCTAACCTAATCTTTTATGCTCCAATGAAAATAATGTAAGTAATTTATACTTAACAAATAACAATGTCGTTTAACCTAATCTGTTAGGACTTTTATTTCTTTTTCCGATATCATTATTCATGATTCGAGTTAGTTCAAATATGATGTTTTGCATTTGTGGGTTACTTTGAGGAAATATTTTAATTGAATGAATCAAAATATATAATTTCATAATACAATATTTTAATTTTAATTTTAATTGTACTCATATATTCCATTTTAATTCTTTTCATTTCTTTTTAGTTGTTTGATTCTACATGGGTGGTGTTGTGGTGAAGAATAACACACCAGAGAGGAAACCACCAAAAAGAAAATTATTTAAAAAAAAAAGCCTAAGAAAAAAAAAATCAATTTATTGCAAATAAAAGAGAAAAATATCCAAAATTATTATTATTATTTTTCACGAGGACAATATAAAGAATGACCTAGGAACTTTGTTTGGGCAAAGGATTGGAATGTGTACGGACGGAGACTAAGAGCCTTGAAATAGAAGGAGACATAAATTAAGCAGAATCAACTTCATATAGACAGGAAGTGGTTTTAGCCCTCATGTTGTTAAAAATGTTTTATTATTTTATATTTTAAAAAATCTCTTTAAAACCGAAAATAGTCATACTTAGGTTTATTTAGAATATTTTTTATGTAGCCTTTTTCATCTAATTTCAAACTTGGTTAGGATTTTGTTCACACCACTTTTCTCAGTTTCAAACATAATTAGGTTTCAGGTTTGTACACATCTTAACTCTGAAACTTTTTTAGCTAAGGCCAATGAACTAACAATTCTTATCCGTTAAAGTTTGAAAATACTAAATTCTCACACGAACTTGCGTTATCTCAGCTACTCGAGAATAGCTGTATGGAAATGCGAATACTTATCTTCCCATAATAAAACTCTCAAGTAAAACACCATAAGGAGAAAATTAAAAGTATAAACACTAAACTGAGTGCAAAAGGAAAATGCAGAAAAAGTGAAGTGAAAAAACATGACGGCATCTTCCTAAACATAATAAGCACTTGGAGAGAACATATAGCTCTCAGAACATAACAAGGCAGTGACCATATTCAAAGATTCAAAACTCAGAAGAGGAAGAAGAAGAATTACAGAGAGAATTAAAGAAGAAGATTCGAAAATTTCCAATAACATGTATTCTGTTTTTTTTTTTTTTTTTTTTAATCATCACACTATTTATACCATAAGCCAGCTCCTCAGGCCAACAATTCATTACAATCTCTCACTCTCCTCGCATATCTCTCTTCGCACAACTCTCCTCACATATCGCTCTCTCTTAGCTGAATAACAATTCTAATTTATTAACTAGATGCATCATTGCACATAGACATATTAAAGAAGCTCAAAACGCTGCGTCTCAGTCTTCTTCATCCCGGTCTGCAACAAGATCCTAAATATAAAAATATGACTCTAAACATCAACCAGCTATGTCTTAACAACAATACCAAAAGCCCTCTACCCAACTTAAAAATTTAAAGATTTCCAAGGTTCCACTTTACCTCAAAAGTTTTCAGTCAAATTTCCTCTCAAAACTCATCAAACTCACAACATCAAAATCCGAGCCTGATATAGAGTTTCAGAGCATCAATCTTATTAAAAGAATAATAAACAAACAAGCCAATCCAAAAAAATTGAACGTTCCGTAAAAAATAAAAAAAAGAACAAAAGGGTAATGAGCAAAGACGAATTAAATTAACAACCCATTACAAAAACGCAAAAATGAAACAAGGGTAATGCAGAAAGTACCATCCATGAGGCCAAAAGAGTGTTCGAAATATTGAATCGAATGACACCTGAAAAATGATAAATAAAAATAAAATAAAATCATACAAAATTGTTTCACAGACAGAAGAGGTCCATAGCTAAAGAGAGAAAATGAGACAGTATACCTGAGATTTAGAAAGGGAAAAGTCATGGGTTGAATGTAGAGCTAAAAAAGTGACATTATATATGTTGTTCATGCCATGGCATGATTAAATTAGTATATGGGTGATGACTTGAGAATTGTTACTCATACTAATCGGTCAATCATAATCGATCATCTAAAAACCTTTATATTTTAAATACGTCTTTATCATAATATTTGAAAAAAGTTATATATGTTTACTGTAAAATATAGAATTGTAAAAATTTAGGTAGTTTCTTAATTTTTTAAAAAATTTGGGATGATTTAAAAAAATTTAAGAGGAATTTTTTAAAATTTGAAAGAAGTTTAAAATATTTTTCACAATTTTAAATATAATGATAATAAATGATCCTGAACAGGAATAACTGAAGTCGCCATATCCAGGCATTCCTCACATAATTTTCACTCTTTTGACTATAACAAGGGGTCTAACATTTTGAATACCCTAATTTTTGTTTTCGTTATTGTCAGATAGGATTGGTGTAAGACATAAATTATTAAAATTTATATGTAAGATTTCAAAAAAAATAATTTAGGAATTAAAAAAAAAATCACATATGAAATTATCTGATATAATTATATTATTAAAGAATTATTAAAATAATTATTGTCATCTAAACACGAAATCAACATTAATTATCATTTAGATGATCTCTATCAAGTAAATCTAATTACCATACTAATAAATGCTAGACAATCCAATAATAGGGCATCTTTTAGTTTCTACTTAAAGGTATAATTATCTCTTTAAATGTATAATTGATAAATCATTAGATTGCTTGAATTGATTGTTTTGGTGAATTTTTAATATATAATGCAGAATTTTTGGATGAGAATTTTTTTTTTGCAGATTACAACTAAAAAATGCCAAGGAAAAGAGATATACGAACGGTCCTCGAGGGGCAATCCTCACAAAGCATTGACCCACAAGGTCCACAGCAAGACAACACCCCAACCACAGTTGATAAAAGACAACATGCAGTTAACAGTTATGACATTTTGTTATCAAGTGCCATTGACTGATATGTTATTTTTCCTCATATGTTACAGGTCAGGACTCAGAATCAAGACGAAGGCGACCAATTTTGATGTCGGATGTTTGGAATATGCCTCCGAGTGAGAAGGTAACGATGCAGTTTAACGATATGTACCAAGGAGTAGGACCCGAAGCTCGTACTTTGGCTAGTTTTCTGGGGACTTTAGCAAGGAATTGTCAATTGCTCCCCGTTAAATATACAAGATTGGAGGCGAATTCCGGCATCAGAGAAAGAAAGGATGCTTGCATTGGTTAAGGTAAGATTGCATTATTGTCTACACACACTATCGTATTATTTCTTGCGGGCCTAATTCCACGAATTAATATTGTATACTTTTTTCCAGGCAAGGTTTTCATACCCTCCCAAAAGAGATAAATGGGTGTTACAGTCTCTGGGTAAGAAATGGAAAGATTATAAGTATGACCTGAAAGCAGAGTACTACGAACGTTATCCCAATATTGATGACCTTGTCAACAATAAACCGGATTAAATTTCACGAGACCAGTGGATGACTCTCGTAACACAGTGGCATTCTGAGTAGGGCCGGGTAATATAATTTTTGCTTTTTCTTGTCTAGTTACGTAATTATGAATTGTATATTTTTATTAAACATTTTCTTGGTTTCAGAGACGTAGCGGAACAAATAGAAGGACTCGTTCTGCTCAAACAATGCCACATACTGGAGGAACAAAGAGTATAGCGCGATTAATGAATGAAATGGTTAGTTTTTTTGCCCATATTGTTAACCATATGATTAGGTCTTGTTGTAATTATATCTTTCTACATTCAAGGAACAGACATCAAGTGGTGAACAGCCGTCACGAGCCAAAGTGTTTATAGCCACCCATCAGACTCGTAAAGATGGGAGACCTATTGATCAAGACTCTGTATATGCAATCGTAAGTCTAGATTCTATTACTTTATCTGTGGTTGTGATAAATTTCATGTAATAAGACATTTTTTTTTATAATGGGTTTAGGAACTCCTCCAAGAGAAGATAAATGAGTTACAAAGTTCTATCCAAGAGTCAAATGCAAGTCTTCCAGAGATGGAAGATAATGCATTTGCTCAAGTGATAGGACTAGAAAGACATGATCGAGTGCGTGGATTAGGATTAGGTCCAACGCCTAGCATGTACAGGGCATCGGCACCGGCATCGACATCGACATCAGCATCTCACTACTCAGGCGGCCCTCTAAGTGTGCATAATGAGACAGACAACAGAATAAGAGTCTTGGAAGACCAAGTGAGAACACTGCAAGAAGCACTTGGTAGTAGGATGAGCACATTTGAATCTCAGTTGTCCATGATTTATGCATCATTGGGCTTGCGATCAGGGAAAAATGATAAGCCACCTAGTGGAGAGGTAATGTTTACAGGATATGTTCAGATAACACATTTTTTTAAATTAAGTAATTATATGAAAATTATTAACCATGGATTGTTCATTTCTGTGTCATAGGTACCTCATCCATCAAGTAACCAGCACTCTCCAGATGATGACCAGTAAGTTTATATTTGTGATTTAGTAAATTGTTTTCTATGTTCGAGAAATATGTATTGGTGAAATCCAGCCGATTGGAGGGCTGGTTTGTATGTGGCTATGAAGTGTTGAAATTATTTGATGTTTGTTTTATTTGTTGTTGGTGTTAATTGTTGTTTGAAATCTATATGGTTTAATGAGATATAATTCTTTGAATTGTTGGTGAGGCAAGCTTTGGTATGGCAATGGCAATAAGGCTAAAAGGTTCAATCTGAACCAAACAGAATATATAAAAGCGAGGAAGATATCTAGACATTAATCAAGTGAAAACATTATGATTGTGTTTATTTGTCAATAATTTATTCTTGTGTTTGCATTTGTGTGAAGCGTAAAGCTAAATCTTATATCTTGTGGTTGGGACCATATGTAGGTACTATGTTGGATCTAGATAATGCATAAATAAGGATAGAATTTTTCATTCTGTTTTTGATATAAGAATATTTTATACTTATAATTATATATTGTTGATACATCTATTTGCATGCAACAAGACTATTAACCGATTAATTCGTACAGTTTTGTGTTTTATTCTACGTTATGTGATCATTAATGGACATTGTCTGTTATTATTGTATTTCGTTCTTCTAAAATCTTTTAACTTTTTTCGCAGGGCATAATGTAAAGAGTTTTGACTCTAACAAGCTTGATAACAATTTTCAAATTGTGTATGTAAACAATTTTAGTATTAACAATTATATTCATGTACTTCAATAATTCTAATAATATTTTTTATTCAATATTTTATTAATGATGTCACAGGTATTTTTTGTATGTATTTTTAAACGGTATTGTTTTGCGTATATTGTTATCAATTTATCTATAGTGTTCTGCATGATATTCATTATAAACAGGAAATTTAATCAATAAGCAAGGAAAAATGCTTATAAAACAGGCAAAATTGTGTCAAAAAAGTGTTTAAAAACGTCGCTAAAACTAAAAAACGTCGGTAAAAACATATATAAAACGCCGCAAAAAAAATTCCAAACCGCTGCAAAAAAATTCCGCAAAAAAAAAACCGCCACTATAAACGCGGACTAAAACGCCGCTATAAGGGGAAAACGTCGCAAAAAAAATATAAACAGCCGCAAAATCTGCCGCGAAAAAAATTTCAAAATGCTGCTAAAATGGGAAAAAACGCCGCTATAGGGCTGCTGTCCGACGGAATATCGCGCGCCAAAAAAACGCGGGAAATAAATTGGCGGGTGTGGAAGTTTTTACCAGCGTTTTATAAAACGTCGGTAAAACGCTGAATAAACGCCGGTAAAGGTATTGTACTTTTAGCGGCGTTTTTTTCTAGGTTTTACCAGTGTTTTATTAAAACGCCAGTAAAACCTATACTGACGGGACCTATACCGGCGTTTGGACAAACGCCGGTAAGATTGTTACCGGCGTTTCTAAACGTCGGTATAGGTCCGAAAAAACGCCGGTAAAAGCCGGCCCTGCTGTAGTGATATTATCTAATTGTTTATATATTTATTAAACTTGATTTTGATTAATTAAAATTTTAATTCTACATAATTAGTTTCCTTTCCCTCTTTACTTTTACTGCATTTTAATGTTGTTTAACTTTTTATATGCCTATTAAGATTGATTTAGATCGATTAAAATTTTAATTTCATAAAATTTTTCAAAAATCTCATTCCCTTTCTCTATGAGTATTTCAACCATATTAGTTGTACAATATAAACTATTTAGCCTTATAACAACTTTTGTAAACTATTAATTTTTTGGTTAGGACTTTCTACATATTTTTAAAGGATTTTGTTATTTTGATGCTTAACTTTTGTAAGGTAGAGTAAAACAAACTCCAAAAAATTGAGATGAATTTTATGAAATAAAATGTATACAATGAAATTATATGTCAAGTTGAGCATGGACCCGTCTTAAACAGGTACCATGTGCTACGTTTAAAGTGGTGGAAGACTTTTGGCACCAAAGCTTCGGAGGCAATTTAATTGACTGTTTCAGATAAAGAAGAACTGAATTTCAAGGCATCCATTAAAGATTTTTTCGAAATAAAGAAGGATTATAAAGCTAAGGATGAGATTGCTTTCTTCACATGTCATATGGTGGACGGTGGTAGGGTCTCCTTGGCTGGCAGTTGGAACCTGTGTCCGTCGGCAAGAATAGTTTCTCCCGTCCACAATTACTTAAAATTATAAATATATTAACTAATAATATTGTATATATAATATTCATAACACAGAATAATACATTATACTAATGATATGAATTTGTTCTAAAAAAATATAGGTGTGAAACTCAAAATTAATTATATCGTTAAAATATTCAACTTTTTATTGACATAATTTGATTTAATTTTCTGATTAATTGTATAACTTGAATATCTTATTAAAATTTTTCAACAAAAGATCATCTTTGTATAAAAAAAACTTTGAATCGATATAAATCTTTATAATTTTTAGGATAAGAATAATGTCATGTACGATTAGAGTTTTGACATTATAGAATGAGCCATTTCGGGATATTTTTAATATCTGTTTTTTAGTGCAATTATAAATTGACTTAACTCAAACTAACAGTAATTGTTCCTCTAGTTAGTCAATCACATGGGTATGGCTATTTATTATCTAACTACTAACTGTACGAAGGTTGGATTGGTGGCCTTCAATGATTCTAATGACTTGTTAACTGCAATACAAACACATTAATGGAATCAAGGAGGCTAAAATCCAAAGGTTGGGTTGGTCGCCTTAAATGACTTCAGTGACCTTTAATGTTTTGTTAAAGTTGTTTTCCCTATTAAGAACCTAAGTTGCATGTGAGGGTTCAACAGTTGGATTAGTCTAATATAGTAATAGTATTCAAAAGGAAAAAGATAAAAATTATGAGTGTAAATGAAAATTAAGTTGCATGAGTGTGTATCATAATGAGAATGCAAGATTTAATAATAAGAGAGTGTAAATGAAAATTTGTTAGAAAAATTATGGAACATTAAATATTAATTCATATATTAATGATAATATATTACTAAATGGTTGTCATTTTAAATTGAAATAAAAATATAATAACATAGTAACAATTCTAAAATTAATACTTATAATTAATGATAACATGCACATGAAAAAAAATCAATCATACTATATACTATATTTACCATGCTCGAACGTGGGTGAACAAAATTTCTGTGAGTATAGTAATATTTTTGTCCATTGCGGCCTAAAAATTCTGTTTGTGCTGGGGTAAAAACCATCAACTCAAGCTCTTGGATCTTGACAATCCGAAAATATGAACACAATAAATTATGTTTATCTATAATTTGACTCAAACTATTAAAATAGGAACACTAATGCTACCGTGTATTTTGAATTCTGTGATTCAATATCAATTTAATTATGAAAATCACAGCAAAAATAATATGCAAGATTAAGCTTTCATGACTTGACAACGACTTACAAGAGAAATCAAAGATTTATTTCTGTGACATGACAATGGCACACAATTAAGAGAAATCAAATGTGAAAATTAAGAAGATCACCCAAGATTTATGTGAATTCAATGCAGTTGGACTTCCCACCGATTGAATAAGTTTGAGTTGACGCGAAAAATCTTCATTAACAGATCAAGGAAAGAAAAATACAGTAAGAGAGATGAAGAAAAATCCTTTAACCACTAGATTTTACGAAAACAAGAAAGGAGCAAAATGGAAAGAGGAAGAGACGGGGAAAAGATGAAGTTGAATAAAAGTAAAAGTTAAACTTAATTGAATAAAAAAGTAACGAAAAAAACAAAAATACTTAATGACTAAATACATTTTAGATTTTTTAATAGTAACAAACCTTTTAAAGAAACATTTAATGAAAATAGTATTTTTATAATACATGTTGACGTGATTTTCATCACCATCTAATGTACGCAATTTAGAGTCTTGAATAAAATGAACTATAATAGCAATGATTAGAATAATTAGTCTATTATGGATGTGTGGGATGTTAAATTGAAATTAATAAAAGAATATATTAGGCACAAGAGTTTTTACATGATTTAGTCCGATGATTAAAAAGCCTATATCCACATAGTACATTTGAAAGTACTCCCCCTAATATAGGATATTAATTCATAATTTGAAATTAAATGGGTGAAAGTTATGTCTTATAGTATTGAATGATCCCATCGAAAGGTGAATATAGTTTGTATGTGTCAAAGCTATTGCTAGTAGCTTGGTGCAACACATAAGTGCATGACTTGTTGGTCATGTTCACTTAACTAACCGAACATAGAGTTTTCCATACAGATGATGATTCCTACAATTATTGAAACATGCTCTTAACTTGAGGGGTACATGTAGTCCTTTGACTTGAGATTGTAAGATTATCTTATACTAAAATTGATATAATTTGATGTCATCAAACATTCTGCCATAAATAGGGTATTATAAATGTAACACTCGCTTCTATATATATTATTGTTCACTACTAGTATTATTAGTATTAATCACCTTTAATATATAGCAGAAGTCTCATATGCATTTATCTAAAAACACGCATGCAAAAGCTTTAAACATAAATATTTTATTGCTAGTTATTAATATCTAAAACATGTGTTGAAAAACATATATTCATTTCGTAAAATATACTATACATAATATGTATACATGAAAACTATACAAAATATATACATGCAAAAATTGTACATTATATGTATGAGCACTAAACAAAATATGCGAGCCAAAACATGTTATCTGCTGAAAATTGTATAAACTATATATATAAAAATTGTACATATCATGCAAGCCAGAACATGATATGACATCATATCATCTGAACACGAGTGAGGACTTACTCAAAACCATATCCCGCTCCTTAGCCATTTTGTGTTCTGGCTCAACGTCCACCATTGACCTATAAGAAAGGGAAACTATGAGGGATGAGTGTCGAGTCAATTAGTAAACATTTTCTATCTCTACCCACAATAGGTTTCTACTCTATTCTACTTTCGTGACTTGTCACGAAATTAGTATTTTCTTTCTGATCCTATTATTTAACTTATTTTGTTTCTGATTTTTTTTTTCTAACCTATCTTATTTCTTATACGATAAACTTTACTTAGCTTGTTTCTTGCCTTATAAGCTTCTTTTTCTTTTGCTTGTCATGTTGTCTATATTTTGATTCATGTCATGTCATATATATGTATGTATGTATCATGGTATGAAATATTTAGATTTGCATGACTTGTTATGCTTTTATTTTCATTCTTGACTCATTATCTTTTTTTCTCTATATTTGAATATGATACTCTTGTTTACGAGTCTTTTTCTGAGTTCATGTGCTATTATATTGCGAATTTTGTTTCTTGTCTGATGTTCTTTGCTTATTTCTCTTTCTTATATGATAAACTTTGCTTGGCTGTTACAAATCATAATATATTTGCTCTGTTCCCTTTTATGTTGTATATAACAAAATATAAAATATGTTAAAATCATGTCTATATTGGAAATCATTTATTAGCTCTTAGGCTTGTTTTCTAAAAACACTATTTGAAATTAAAAAATTTTTATATTGAACTCACCAAAAAAAAATTACATGGGAGTATCGCTTATCACTCAAAAATAAATAAATAAAATAATCAATGCTGCGCATGTGGGAGAATGTTGGAATATTTACGGGGGCATACATTGATTATGTTTTATTTGATTAAAATAAAAGCCGGGCAAATTGTTGTATACTCTAGAAAGGATTTTTCACGGGCATAGTTTGATCTTCTTGAATTTGGGTTTTAAGTGAGCTATAGAAGTTTGTTGGATTTAATTATAATAGGAAGAACTAGTAAAGTAATTATAAATTAAAGATTGGATCCCACTTTTATAATACTATAGACATAATAATTTCATAAAAATTATCACGTTAGTTGAGTGTTGCTGAGAAGGAAGATTGGTCTGAGATCGGCAATCGATCAACGAAATTTCTATGTCGGATAACTCAATCAAATTTGTCTAAATTTTTATAATTTTATATTAGAGCATTTTATTAACTCATTTATTCTGATTCACCGATTAGTGTAGAGACGTATAGACCAGATAGTTAGAAATCAAGTAACTTACTAATAGAATATAATATATTTTTAAATTTTTTATTTGTCCAGATTTATGAGTATTGTAGTATATCCCCGAGACAATAAACAAATACACATTTTGAAACATAGTATGTGGCCCCTAATCACTTCTGACAAAAATATTACGCTGTTAACAAACGTGATAAACGTGTAGGACTTTTTCTGCGTTTATTATTATTATTACTTTTCTGATAAAGATAACAGGGCTAACTTAGTAATTGAATTCGTCGATCTCACCCTATAAATAGGACTGCTCATTAGGGGGCGAAGATTATCATCATTAAGTGTTTTAAAAGAGAGCTCTTGTTTAGAGATGGCGCTCCAACTTCCACATAACTTTCATGAAATTGCTAAAGCTGCTGATTCACACATTGACACGTCCTCCCAGGAAAAGCTCAACATTCTGCTGTCCTCTGGAATTATGTTGAGCCAAAACCAGAAGGCAAGTGATCCCATTTTATGACATGCAAAATTTCCGAATTTTTTATCATCTTATTTGTGATCATTTTTATCATCTTATATGGTTTAGTATTTTATTC
The DNA here is from genome assembly GCA_026122585.1 of Anacardium occidentale. Lineage (NCBI taxonomy): Eukaryota > Viridiplantae > Streptophyta > Magnoliopsida > Sapindales > Anacardiaceae > Anacardium > Anacardium occidentale. The sequence continues at coordinate 1,171,811 of JAJEJH010000007.1, read as the reverse complement.
ACTTAAAATAAATTATATGAACAGCTATGGGTATAATTATGTAAAACTTTTACGGAAGAGTTCCAGGATAATTTTATTAACATTCATGATAAGAAAAAGTTCAGAATCAGAACCTATTAATAACTATGAGAGGACGTTGGATGGAGATAATTGATACATTCTTGTTGCAAAACAACTCTTGGCTGTTGGCTGTGATTGTTAGTTCATTCATCTTGTTCTAATGCATTAAGTAACAAACTAGAATTGCCTCCTATCAGGATCTTTCGCGCCATGATATATATAACTCCAAAATGAAAGCAAGCGAGGCGAAGCAACATATTTTTTTGCATTTCATTTCTGATTTTAGCACGCTGAAATAGACGTGTGACGATTTATAGCATAAATGTATTCATCAGCAAGCTGAGAAGGTAAATTCATATCAGGTATTCCAACCGCCTACCTCCATTGCTTATTTATTCAAGCCTTCCATGTCCGTATAGGCTGTTAATTAAGCGTTACAGGTAAATAAGTAGAAGTTTAATCATAGAAAAGACAAAATTAACTTTAATGTTATCTTTAAAATAGATTCTGTCAAATTAACTAGTTATACCTAATTTTTTTATTTCAAAAAACAAAAAAAAAACCTTATCCAGTGAAATTATTTACTGATGTTAAACACGTTATCGTTAAATACAAATACGAGAATATTGTGACTAAGAAAAAAACTTTCAGTGAAATTAAAGTGGTGGCACCAAACAAAGGTTTGGTAAAGAATTGAACTAGTGACGTGATTAATATCCAACTGATACTTATCTAGTTATTAACGTTCATCTCTACTCACAGGCAACAGCTCAGAGACAAGGACGATCATGCATGGCAGCACCACATTTAAAAGTGCATGTCAAGGTCAAGCTATCGTATTATAATATGAAAAAAAGAAATTAGTACTCCTGGTTGTGGAAATTTTGCGTCATCCAAATGTGGAATTTTTTCTCAAGATGACTTGCCAATGAAAAGGAAAAGAACAGTTATCATTAAATGTAAAAAAAAGAGAGAGAGAAGAAAAAAAAAAAAAAAAAACAGAAGAAACACAAATTGACTCAATTTTAACCCTTCCATTAAGTAGGTCCCATCTTCATCCTTGACATTGCAGCGTGTACGGTAACTATTATAGAGATAAATACATAAAATGAGCAATAATTCATTATTAAAAAAAAAAAACTTCAAAATGTAGATTTTGGGATTTCTCAATTGTATGATGATGATGAGGCTACTTTGGTCAAAAGCAAGGTGAAATCAGCTTTGTGTTATTTGTTTGATGAGTACAAATATTCGACTGAGCATAGCACGTAGTTCAACAATTATAAGTTTTGACTCAGGTCAGCTGACTAAGGCTCATAGATGATTAAAGATAAATTTATTCATTAAAAATCTATTTAAGAAGCATAAGGCAAGCAAAAGTATTGTAGAATATAAAACTGAGCCAGATAAACACTTGGATGAGGATCTCGAAGAGGATGATGTGTCTTTTGACATTTTGGCCGCGCGGAAAATACATAGCTTTTGATTTCCAATAATTGCACAAATTGCTTAAGATGTATTAGCAATTTATATTTCCATAGTTGTGTCATAATCGACATTTAGTATATGAGACAAAATTCTTGATTCTTATAGGACATCTTTATCTCCAAAAATTGTACAAGCTCTCGTAAGTACACAAGATTGGCTAGACCACGACCCTAAAGGTAATGCGGATGAAACACTCAAAGATGTAGCGAAGTTAGATAAAGGTACAAATCACTGCCTTCGAATATATACTCGGATGAGGATCTCGAAGAGGATGATGTAATAATCTATATGCAAAAAATAAAATAATAAATAAAAATAAAAAAATAAAATAAAATAAAATAAAATATATAAATATAAATAAATATACAACTATAAATAAAATAAATAGAATAAAGAAAAGGGGAGGAATTGGAGATGGAGGAGAAGGAACAAAAAAGAAGAAAGAAGAAAGAAAGAGAAGAGAGAGAGATAACTGCCGACCACTATCCTCACTCCCTTCACTGCTGCCACGGGTTTGAGCTCTGACCACCCTTACCCCCGAATGGCGACCAGTAGTGGTCAATTGGCAAATGGAAGGCTTAAAGTTCTTGGCCTTGATCCGACCAAACTGGATGGAATGTGGGCAAGTGATTACAGCCATTGGGCTCACATTGATGAGTACTACATCGGGTCACCTTCTATTTTGTTCTGACAGTATTCCTGCGATGTTCCGATAACGTTATAACTAGCACCTCGCCCTGAGACAACAACTTCCCCTTGACGCTCCGAATTTGACTTTTGACCCAATATTGTGACTTAATTTTCAAAGAATCAAACAAAACTATAAGTTCTTTTATGCATCTTCTGAATATTTTGTTTAACAGGTTATGAACTTTTAATTTAATTTTTTAGTTGTTTTTAAAGCGTTCGTGTTGATCTTTATCGGGGGAAATGAAAGAAAAATGAAAATTTTAGCCTAAGTGTACGATTTTGCCAAGTATCAATCATCGAGAACTATTTTGGAGAACACCAGAAGTTTACTAAATATACCTCATCATTTTTTTTATTGACATCAGGATTAGGAATTACAACAGTTTATATACTAGAACAAAACTATGCCAATTGGCTATAACTAATCAAACTAATCACAACGTTAATTTGTAACAGAAAAACCTTACCTTTCCAGCCATCCGATCAACATCAAGCAATCATCCTCTTACAGAGCATAGAAGCAGATAAGCGAATGTAGGTTAGAATAAACGAAGAACTTCTTAGCCTAGATAATATGCCTCAGCCCTCTTTTTAATTCATCAAGACAAAGCGCTGCATTTTGGGGTGATTAATTTTACACCCAAATGCACCATTTCAATACTGACTCTCCACATCCTCCCTCAAGCCAATATCACAGAATATGATAGCAGGCTTGCACTTACAGGTCTACCTGACTTATTATCATTGCATCAAACAATCACTACAATAGATATATGATTTCCTAATTTTTTTTAGCAGCATTTGTACAAATGCCGGTAAAAGTCGAACCAGTATTTAGTACCGGCATATTTACTGGCGTTTTTCTAAATTGTCGCTAAAATACTCATTTTTAGCGTTGCTTTCTGTGAATGTTGATTTTGGTTTATAAAAAATGCCAGTTTAAATGGGTTTTTGTGGCCAAAAAAGGCAAGTAAAAACGCCTTTAAAGTCCATCATTTTCCCCAACATCAATATTTCTTTCCACTGTGTTCATTTCATCTGCCGCAAAAAACATATTTTGGAAAAATTTCCTTTGCCGCTTTACTTGATAAAAAATTGTTGCTTTCACTTCCCATCTTAGTTAATCTGATTTGAAAATTAATTTCCCTACCTAGCGTCTGAAAAATCACTTAGCTCCTTTGGCCATCGAAAGTTCCTGTGCCGTGAAATTTGCTGGGTCGCGAAGCTTGCTGTTCTGACCAAGTCGCCGTCTGTTGAAGGTTGAATCAGGGTTAGTATTTGGCCTACTGTAATTTGAAAATGGCATGGCTTGGTAATTTGGAGAAATCCAGCCAATTGGAGGGCAGGTTTGTTTTTCCATTTCAAGTGTTAAATGTTTGAGTTTTGCTTGGTATTCTAGCATTGTTCAAAAATTTATATTGATTGCATATGTTTCGTTTATTGTTCTGTTTCCTGTTTTTCAGATAATGAAGCGTTGATATTATTCATATATGTTGTGGTTAATGAGTTTTTCTAGAGCTGGTTTTGATTTCGCAAGCTATGTGAATTCAAGAAATTTCGGGTTATCTCATGCAAGTTAAAATAGTGAATATAATGACAAATTGTTCTGGGTGGGTGGTCTGAGAGCAGAAATGTTCAAACCTGTAGAAATTAATTAAACCTTTGTTTTTCAATTAAACAAATGAGATCTTCCATTTGATTGCCTTTGCTCTGCCGTCTGTGAATAAGTACTTGTCCAGGGATCATTTTCCCTTGTACTCATACACCAGTGCGCTCATGTTTTTGTCGTGGCAAAATTCGTAAAGCCTGACCAGATTTATATGGCAATCCAATTGTGCTCACTTCTGCCAGCAACTGCTCTTCATATCTTTTGTGTCCACTGTCTTTTTAAAAACCTTTACTGCAATTCTCACTCCATTTGGAGACTTTCCCTTGTAGACTTCCCCAAATACCTCCCACACCTAGCCTAGTTCTCTATTTATTTGTAAACTTATTCAGCTCCTCTCAGGTGTATCTGGCAGGCTTCTCACTTTCTATTTTCTAGATGAATTTCTCCATGGGCGTAGCTGCTCATGAACTACCTAAATTGCATTCTCGAACACCAACAAATTGATTGTGATGATGTGGCACTTCTTTGCCATGTGTTCTGCTCTCTCAGTCCTTTTTGTTTATATAGTTTTGAAAAGTCAAAGTTTTTATTAAAAAAAGGATGCGGCGTCGTTTCTGCTGGAGGAGAAAAAATATATTTTGTATTTGGTTACATAACAAACAAATGCTGCTCTCTTTTCTGTTAAGGTGCGATGCTCGGCCCTTGTTTCTGTTTTTCTTCTCCTTTACTGAAGATTCCGGACAAGCTTGATCCAGTGGCTGGAAGGGGATTTGCTGATTCCAGGTGGAGGCTGATGCTGAGTCCTGTAGCAGTATATATTCACCCTTGATTAACAAAGGGAGAGTAAGTTGACTGTAACAAAAAAGAGGGGAGAGGCTAGGGTTTTTTCAGGTGTGTTCTTTCCTGTATTTTCTGGGATTTATCAGAGGATATCAAGCTCTGTAATCTGAAATACTTTCTGATTTAATGAATTTCAACCTTGCCTTGGGAGAGTGGATGTAGGCCATGAGTGCCGAACCACTATACATGACTGTGTCATCTTGCTTGCTGTGTTTCAGATTATTTTTTATTTCTTCATCATTTTTTTGATGCCTATGATATATTCTATTTGCTCATTCAACAGTTAATTTTTATTTCTGAGTGCATTAAATTTGTCTTCAAGCCTTGAAATATCTACAAACTGGTATCAGAGCTTGGTTCAGGGCACTTCAATTTAAAACTCAGAGAATTGATTTAGTGTTTATTGGCTAAATCGGGGCTTTTGTTGTTAAGTGTTGTTCTGGTTGTTTGTTTTTTTTTTTTTTTTTAAATGTCCACCAAATTTGAGCTTGAAAAATTCAAGGCACTAATGATTTTGGGCTTTGGAAGATGAAGATGGAAGCTGTATTAGTAAAAGAAGGCCTAGCTCTGGCATTGAAAGGTGAATCAGAACTTCCAGCATCCATGATAGTAGTAGAGAAGCAGGATATGCTTGATAGAGCTAGAAGTTCCTTGATTCTTGGGCTGGGTGATAAAGTTCTCCGGGAAATAAAAAAGGAGAAGACAGCTGCTGAGATTTGGAGTAAGTTAGACTCTCTTTATCTATCTAAAGCTGTGCCTAATAGATTATATTTGAAACAACAACTGTTTGGTTTTAAGATGGATGAGCAAAAATCCTTAAAAGATAATAAGGATGATTTCTTAAAAATAATACAAGATTTAGAAAGTATTTCTGTTGAAATTGCTGAAGAAGATCAAGCTGTAATTCTTCTAAATTCATTACCTAAATCATACTCTAATTTTGTGGAAACCTTGAAATATGGGAGACAAACACCGAAATTAGAAGAGGTAATACAAACAATTTCAGCAAAGGATAGTGAAAATAGGATGAAAGATAGGCATAATAGAGATGGTGAAGGTCTTAGCATTAGAGGGAGATCAGAAAAGAGAAACTGGAAAAGAGGTGGACATAGTCAGGGTAAAAATAGGTCTAAGTCTAGGCCTGGTGTTAGAAAATGTTTTCATTGTCATAAAGAGGGACACTTCAAGAGAGATTGCCTTGAGAGGAAAAATAAGAAGAAGTCAGATAAAGAGAGTGAAGGTGGGAGTGTAGATGTAGCTGCTGAAGGATATGATAGCTCAGAAGTCTTGGTTATTTCTAATAGAAAATTGACTGAAGAGTGGATACTTGACACTGGGTGCACCTATCACATGACACCAAATAGAGAGTGGTTTAGTTCTTTTCAGCCTCTAGTGGTGGTAAGGTTTTGATGGGGAATAATGTTGTCTGTCAAATAAAAGGCATAGGCAACATTAGATTAAGTTTAGATAATGGTCAAGTTAAAACACTTATTGATGTAAGATACATTCCTGACCTAAAAAGAAATTTGATTTCTCTGGGTACTCTTGATGCTAATGGTTTTAGTTACAAAGCAGTGAATGGGAGTTTGAAGGCGATGAAAGGGTCTTTAGTAGTTATGAAGGCTGAGAAAAATAATGGGTTATATGTGTTAAATGGGGAAGTTAAGTGTGGTACATCAGCTGTAACTTTTCCAGAGGCACCAGATAAGGCTATTCTTTGGCACCAAAGACTTGTCCATGTTAGTGAAAAGGGTCTAATAGAATTAAGTAGACAGAATCTGCTTTGTGGGGATAAAATTGAGAGATTAACATTTTGTGATCATTGTGTTTATGGCAAGATGAGAAGAGTCAAGTTTGGTTCTGGTCAACATTACTCAAAGGCTCCACTTGAGTATGTTCATTCAGATGTTTGGGGGCCTTTTAGACATTATTCTCTTGGTAGATGCAGGTATTTCATCAGTTTTGTGGATGATTTCTCTAGGTATGTTTGGGTTTATTTCTTGAAGACCAAGGATGAAGCATTTCTAAAGTTTAAGGAATGGAAAACCATGGTGGAGACTCAAACTGGGAAGAGATTGAAGAAGTTCAGAACTGATAATGGCCTGGAATTTGTTAATCAAGAGTTTGATAATTTTTGCAAACTGAATGGTATTGTGAGGCACAAGACTGTGAGTAATACACCTCAGCAAAATGGCTTATGTGAGCGGATGAACAGTACTATTTTGGAAAAGGTGAGAAGTATGCTTTCATGCTCAAAATTACCAGTAAAATTTTGGGCTGAAACTGTACATACTGCAGTCTACCTCATCAATAGGACACCTTCCTCAGCAATAGAATTTAAGGTTTCTTTGGAGAAGTTTACTGGTCATACGATTAAACTAGATAACCTTAAAGTTTTTGGCTGCTTAGCTTATGCTCATGTTAAGGATGACAAACTTAAAACCAAGGGCTGTGAAATGCATTTTTCTAGGGTATCCTGAGGGTGTTAAAGGCTACAAACTCTAGAACTTAGAGGCTAAAAAATGCATTGTAAGTAGGGATGTAATTTTCAGAGAGGATGTCTTGCCAGGACTTGAGAAAGAGATTCAGAAAAAATTTCATCTGAGCTAGATAAATTAGAGCTTAAGCTGAATTCTTCTCAATCTAGACAGAATTCAGATCAAGGTGGAGCACCTGAAGCTGAAATTCAAGTGGAAGCAGAAGCTAAACCAGAGGAAAATGATTCAGAATTAGGAGACTACCAGTTGGCCAGGGATCGAATTAGGAGGGTAGTTAGACCTCCAAACAGATTTGGGTATGCTGATCTTGTTGCCTATGCATTACAAGTAGAAGAAGATTTGAATGATGAACCTAAAACATATCAAGAAGCTGTGACTGGAAAAGAAAAACTTCAGTGGAGAAAAGCAGTTGATGAAGAGATTAATTCTCTGATGAAAAATGAAACCTAGACACTAGTGGATAGACCCAAAAATTGTAGAGTGGTGAAATGTAAGTGGATTTTTAAAAGAAAATCTGGAGTGAACCCTTTTGAACCCCCAAGATTCAAGGCTCGTTTGGTGGCAAAAGGATTTACACAAGTTGAAGGTATAGACTACAAAGAAATCTTCTCCCCTGTAGTCAAGCATACTTCTTTAAGGGTGTTATTGTCACTGGTTGTGCAATATGACCTTGAATTGGAGCAATTGGATGTAAAGACAACATTCCTACATGGAGACCTAGAAGAAAAGATTTTGATGGAGCAACCTGAAGGCTATGAAGAAAAAGGCAGCAAAGGTAAAGTTTGTTTACTTAAAAAGTCTTTGTATGGCTTGAAACAATCACCACGACAATGGTATAAAAAGTTTGATTCTTTTATGCTTGAAATTGGTTTTTTGAGATGCAATTATGATAGTTGTTTTTATTTTAAGAAAATTTCAAATATGACTCATGTTTATTTACTTTTATATATGGATGATATGCTCATTGCTTGCCATAACAAGTCTGAAATAACTTGGCTTAAGAAGATATTGAATACCAAGTTTGAAATGAAAGAGCTAGGTCAAGCACAGAAGATACTTGGCATTTCTATAATCAGAGAAAGAGAAAATGGCAAGTTAAAGTTGTCTCAACAAGAATATGCTGAGAAGATATTGCAAAAGTTCAACATGAGAGAGTCCAAGGCTGTTCAGACTCCACTTGGACAACATTTCAAGCTGTCACATGATCAAAGTCCACAATCAGAAGAAGAGAAAGAGAAAATGGCTAAAGTGCCTTATGCTAATGCTCTGGGAAGTCTGATGTACCTGATGATGTGTACAAGACCTGATTTGGCCTATGCTGTGAGTCTTGCAAGTAGATTTATGAGTAATCCAGGGAAGGTACATTGGAATGCTTTGCAGTGGATATTGAGATATGTGAAGGGGACAACTTCTGTTGGTATTGAATACAAAAAGAATCAACTGAATGAATATTGTGTGGAAGGGTTTGTAGATGCTGATTATGCTAGAGATACAGATAGGAGAAAATCCACTACTGGATTTGCATTTTCAGTATGGGGAAATGTGGTGAGCTGAAAATCTAAACTTCAGCACATGGTGACATTGTCTTCTACGGAATCAGAATATGTAGCCATTACTGAAGTTGCAAAAGAAGCTAGATGGTTGAAAGGTCTAGTAGGTGAGTTGGGAATTTTTCAAAAACTGGTGGTGATTCAAAGTGATAGCCAAAGTGCTATTCACTTGTGCAAAAATCAAATTTTCCATGAGCGTACTAAGCACATAGATGTACGCCTTCACTTCATCCGGGAACTCATTGAAAATGGTGAGATAAAAGTGGAAAAGGTGGCTGGTTCAAGCAATCCAGTAGACATGCTTACCAAGTCAGTTTCTGGTGAAAAACATAGGCTCTGCATGAGCCTATTGCATGTTGAATAAAATGATAAATAGATACTAAGGCAAGGGAAGTATTCTGACATGTCAAAGGAAGTACCAAGGTGAAGAATTGTGATGATGCGGCACTTCTTTGCCATGTGTTCTGCTCTCTCAGTCCTTTTTTATTTATATAGTTTTGAAAAGTCAAAGTTTTTATTAAAAAAAGGATGCGGCGTCGTTTCTGCTGGAGGAGAAAAAAGATATTTTGTATTTGGTTACATACCAAACAAATGCTGCTCTCTTTTCTGTTAAGGTGCGATGCTCGGCCCTTGTTTCTGTTTTTCTTCTCCTCAACTGAAGATTTTGGACAAGCTTGATCCAGTGGCTGGAAGGGGATTTGCTGATTCCAGGTGGAGGCTGATGCTGAGTCCTGTAGCAGTATATATTCACCCTTGATTAACAAAGGGAGAGTGAGTTGACTGTAACAAAAAAGGGGGGAGAGGCTAGGGTTTTTTCAGGTGTGTTCTTTCCTGTATTTTCTGGGATTTATCAGAGGATATCAAGCTCTGTAATTTGAAATACTTTCTGATTTAATGAATTTCAACCTTGCCTTGGGAGAGTGGATGTAGGCCATGAGTGCCGAACCATTATACATGACTGTGTCATCTTGCTTGCTGTGTTTCAGATTATTTTTTATTTTTTCATCATTTTTTTGATGCCTATGATATATTCTATTTGCTCATTCAACAGTTAATTTTTGTTTCTGAGTGCATTAAATTTGTCTTCAAGCCTTCAAATCTCTACATTGATCACCAACAAAATTTGGCTGCGATTTCATTCTTGAACTACTACCCCACCTTCAAATACATTCCTAAATCTGCACACATTTCTAATATTCTCCAGCTCTTCTTGCACACTTGGTTTTCCTTAATCTGATCTTAATCTGTGAGTGTATATGCTGAATGCATTAAATATCCTTAATCTGATCTTAATATTCTCTTGTGCAGCACATTAAAATGTGTAAATAAAAAGAGACAAACCGTTATGTAGTACTCGAGATTATAATGCATGATCCAATAGGTTTTCACAGCTTTGTCACGCCTTCTTTCATTATCATAAACCTGAAAAATGTTGGAGGCCTCCTGCAACCCTTGAAAATCATATTTTTATCATATATTTTCTTGACATGGCTTGTAGCTTTCCGCCATCCTTGACCTCCCACTTCTCGAGAATCATTCTTTCGGGTGCAGAAACAATATTTCTCGTTTTCAGGCACAATCAAGCTGTGTTCCCCTAAAACAAGTTAAGAACATAAAGTTAGTCAATGTGGAGGTCAACAACCAACAACTAGCATTGATTATTTGGTTTACACATTAAAATTTTCGGGAAACGTCTGAATATTATTTTCAATAATTTTATTCTCAACTAGTAACTAATATATTAAATCTTAACGCTAAAAGCATAATTAAACTACTATAATAGATGATAATGTGAAGAAGAAACTTTAAGAAGGATCATGTCAGAAATCAATTATGAGCCACGCATAAACTAATATTATGGCACATTGAACTATAAATCAAACAATAATAGTATGACTATTAAGGTAAAAACAGAAAAAATATAATAATAATAATAATAATTATATTTTTTTCTATTTGGTGCTAATATCTTAAACCGAAATATTTATTAATGTTTGATTATTACCAAAGCAAAACTTCCCGGTGCTAGTTGCTTTTCTTTTTCTTGTTGTTACGCCAAGTATATGTTACTTTACTTTTAGCTTAATTGGAATTAATTTTAATTACTATCATTTTCATATTTAAGTTTTTTGTGTTGATGAAGAATTAATGTAATCCTATAAACATGAGAAACATGGTCTTCAATCAATCGATGAGGAGGCAATTCGTGACCAGAAACTTCTGTTTCTAAAATTTGGATGAGCTCTTCATCAGTTGGATAGAACCTAAACCCAGTTGGCAACATCTTTAATTTTTGATTGCTTACTACTTCAAGTATCCAATATAGATTAATAAATAGAAGCAATGGTAGCCAGCGAAAGATTATATAAAATCTGTGAGAAAAGACAACCTACTATATCATATTTACATATTTGGACAAGCAGAACACAAATGGTTAAAAAAAATAGTACTTAAACAAAATTTAAACAGCTTTTCTAGTGAAACGTGAGTCATCAATGACTTTCTTATACGAGGGATATTCTAAAATTGGGTTTGTTTGATATAAAATTTATATATTTAATAAAAGCATAAAAAAAAATGATAAAACTGCATTTGGTAAGAATTAATTAAGATCTATCCAATAACAGTTTTCAGATTAAAAATTAGTGTCCAATAGGAAAACTTCTCCACAATTGTCTACTATTTTTTATCCGACAACAATTTTAAGGTTCATAAAATTAGGTAATAATAAAATTCAAAGATATTTTTAATAATCTCATGTGTAATAATTGATAAACTCTTATTTAAAAATGTATTATCATGTGTATCGCTAAAAAATCTACAACTTTTAACTTCTAGTGCCAATGAAAGATCCTATGAATCTCATTTATAGCATATCCAAATCGAATTTGTCCAAGGACATTATTAACTAATTTTGAAAACCTAGGGACAAGACTGGATTGGGTCCCATGAATTTTATTTGTTTGACCACAGTGATCGAAAATTTGTGTGGAAAAGATAATTTCTTTATTTGTGAACAAACAAACCGAATACGAACATATATATATGTTTGTGTTGATATTCAAATATTAGATGACATCCTAATGCCAACTTCATAAGGTAAATGGTATTAGTAGTTTAAAATGAAATACAAATGTGATAACATTTTTTCGAAGAGGTACCATGAAATGTGTAAGTGCCATTAGATTTTAGACATTAACAAAGACCACTCAAAAGAGTGAAAATAATATGTATTAGGAAGGACTCATATAATATTAACAAAAACATTTACAAAGACCACTCAAAAGAGATAAAAATGTGATAACAAAGACCTTCTCTAAGTAGTCATTGTCAATGTTTAAAATGTAAAGGTGTTTGCATAATGCTTTATCAACACATTATATGCAACCCCTTTTTTGTGCCTACTAGACTAATATAATTAATTGATGTTACATGGTAGCACTAATTTGGCTTTTTCATTACTTATTATTGCAACTCTTTATTCATTTGTCAGTATGTTGTTATGGATAATCGCAAGCATAGGAGATGAATGAGTTTTAATACAGTTAATGTATTAAAACCTAGAGGGGTTAAATAGTTTCCTTAATTTTGCATTTTGGGGTAAATCAAGCACAAACAAGGTTTCATGTTCTTGTAAAACGTGTGTCAATTATTATATAATCATTTAGTGGTTCATGGATTTATGGTAGGGTATACCACTTGGTTTTGTCATGATGAATCAATGGTTACATAGGAATCTATCGTAGATGTTCAAGTAGAACAAGAAATCACTATAGATAATGACATGATAGAAATGTTACATAATTTTTTTGGAATATTGGGTTAGAATGTGGATGTATGTATGCATGCCAAAGATGCAATAAAGTCTAATGTTGATGATACAGTATCATAAGAAAATACAAACCACTTTGTTAAACAAGAGGGAAATTTTCGAAAATTAATAGAAGATGCTAAGGAAAAATTATATCTAGAGTGTGAGAAGCTTGATAAAGTATCATTCATTTTTCATCTCTATAATTTAAAATGTCATGATGGTTGGTCTAATAAATCGGTTGATGCCTTAATTTAGCTTTTAAAATATGCTTTTCTAAAGGGTGAGACATTATCAAATTCTTTTCATGAAACCAAAAAGATTATTGATGCCTTGGGACATAAGTATGTTAAAATTGATGCTTGTCCTAATGATTGTATACTATTTTGGAAAGAAAAAGCTTTTGATGATGTATGCTCAGTTTGTGGAGGGTCTTGTTGGAGAACTTCTGTGATTGATTCTTGTAGTGGTGTAGCAAGTTCGAATTTTGTCAAGAAAAAAAAAATTTTGTTAATGGTGTTACGGTATTTTTCTTTAAAATCAAAACTTCAAAGATTATTCATGTTCCTAGAATCTTCACAGTTGATGATATCACATGAAAAACATTGTGCTAGGAATGGAATTATGAGACATCTAATTGACTCAAAAGTATGGAAAAGTTTGAATTGAGATATGCTAAATCCACTCAAGAACCTTGCAACGTTAGATTGGACATAGTGAGTGATGACTTCAACCCATTTGGTACAATGCAAAGTATTTATAGCACATGACTAGTTATTTTAATTCCCTACAACTTATCACCATAATTATGCATGAAACAATAATTCTTCATACTTTCATTATTAATTCCTAGTCTTTTTGGCCCAATAATGATATTGATGTTTACATGCAACATTTGATAGAGGATTTGAAAGATTTATGGGAGGTAGGGGTGAATACTTTTGATGTTTTATCTAAAGAAAATTTCCAATTGCATATTGCAATTATGTGGACCGTAAATGATTTTTCTGCTTGTGATAATATATTTGGGTGGAACACTCATAGTTGTTTCTAATATCCTTGCTGTAATACAAAAATAGACTCCAATTGATTGAGAAATGGTAAAAAGTTTCGTTTTATGGGGCATCAATGAATTTTGAAAATCAATCAAAAGTTTTGATTTGATGCAAAATCATTTGATAAGATAATCAAATTAAGATGTAGTCCAGTTATATTGTCTAGCCATATTAGATCAATTGAAAGATATCAAGTTCAACTACAAAAAGATGCATAAAGAAGTTATGGGGGTCAAACCAAAAACATGGAAAAAAGTATTTTCTTCCAATTACCTTATTGGCAATACCACTTAATAAGATATAACCTTGATGTGATGCATATAGAAAAGAATGTTTGTGACAATGTGGTGACTATAATTCTCAATATTAATAAGAAGTCAAAGGATAACATTAATGGTCATCATGACTTATACGAGATGAATATCAAAAAGGAGTTATGGCCTCAACAACGGGATTCAAGAAGAACCTATTTGCCTCTTGCATGCTATACTATAACATCATATAAGAAGAAAATTTTTTATGAAGCATTAGAGAATGTGAAATTTCCAGATGGATATGCCTTAAACCTATCATGATATGTTCGTAAACAACACAAATTATCTGCTTTAAAAACTCATGACTGTCATGTTTTAATGTAATAACTTTCCATTTGCATTATGAGATACATTGCCCATTAAAGTTAGTTTGACTTTGATTGAACTGTCAAACTTTTTTTGGGCTTTATGTGTTAAGTCTCTTTAAATTCGTGATCTTGAGCAACTTGAAAGAAAGATTGTGTTGACTCTTTACAAGATGGAAAAATATTTCCACCAGTATTTTTCATAATAATGGTGCATTTGGTTGTTCATTTGGCGGTCGATGTTAGGCTCGCTAGGCTAGTGTATTACCAATAGATGTATCTAATCGAAAGGTAAGTAACACAAATACATAAACTTTTCATTCTACTAATGCAAATAATCTAACATATTGTCATTCTTCAAGTCACTATGCATTTTTAAATCAAACATCCATAATAAAGTGCGTCCAGAGGGTCTGATAGTTGAAGCATAACTTGCTATAGAGTGTTTGACATTTTGCTCTTAATACTTAGATGATGACAAACCAAACTAGAGCAAAAAACATATTGGTAATGAAATTGGGTCAAAATTAGTCCTGATCCCAAATGTTGCATAACCGTATGATAGTGTCTAAGGTTTCATAATAGATGAAAAAATATGGGTACAAGTATAACATTATGTCCTTTTCAACTATGATTTGAATATAGTTCAAAGTTGTAGAAAGTAAGTCTTAAATGACAAACATATTCATATATATCTAGATCACTTTGCAATGAAATTTGATTTATATGTTCATAAATTGCAAAGAACATGTAAGAGTTATAAGACTTCACCGTCGATGACGTCTAACTCAACATGAGGTCGACCACTTGTATAATGAATCTTTTCAAGAATGGTTCAAGGAAAAGGTAAATAAAGTTTAACGTCAATGATATATATAAATATTTACATATATTTATTATAAGACATTAAAATTGAGTTATTTATGTTGATTTTAGGTTAAGGATTTGGACATTGGCAATGATGGGCATTGAACTGCTAAAATTGAAGCCCTTACTCATGGTCCAAACTATATAGCAAAAATGTTTAAAGCTTTTGGTATGTATAATGGGTATAGGTTTCGGATAAAGGAATCTGAAAAAGACATGAATATGCAAAATTATGGAGTTATAGTAGTTGCAAAAACTCATAGTTATGCAAGTACTAGTGATTCGAGACCAATGCTAGGCGATGTGGCTTACTATGGTGTATTGACTAATATTATTGAGCTCAACTATTATGATGAATTTAAGATTGCGTTATTCAGATATGATTGGGTTGATGTTACTTGTGGTAGAGGGAGATAACATAATGCACAATAATTCACACTAATAAGTTTTTTTCACCTAATTCACACTAGCAATCATATGCTTGATGAACCTTTTATGTTTGAATCTCAAACTTAACAAGTTATGTTTGTCTAAGATAAAAAAGATCAAGAGTGGTTCATTCCTTTGCCAATAAGGCCTAGCATTAGTTTTGATTTGAGAGATGATGCTTTTGATAGGGATATTGACATGAATAGACTTGATAAAAGTTCAATTATTAGCCATTAAAAAAGTTAAATAGAGACAAAAAATGATGATTTTATTTTGGTTAGGAGTGATGGATGTTTGGAATATGCACATGAGGAGAAGGTCATAGTGTAATTTAATGATATAAACCAAGAAGTCAGACCTGAAGCCTGCATAATGGCAGGTTTTCTAGGAACTTTAGTATGAAACATAAAATTGCTCCCTCTTAATATCCCAGATTGAAGACGAATTTTGACATTAGAGAAAGAGAAGGTGCTTGGAATTATTAAGGTAAGAATAAATTTATTATCTATCTGAGTTATTATATTAGTTATCTCGAGGTATAAATCCTAGTTTAAAGGTAAATTTCTTTTCCAGGAAAGGTTTACATATTCTCTAGAAGACGAAAAATAGGTGTTACCATTTTGGGTAAAAACTGGAAAGATTATAAGTATAAGATAAAAGTATACTACTTTGTAAAGTACCTAAATGTTGATGATATCTTGTCAACAACAAACTAGATCAAATTCTTAGATATCAATGAGTGACACTCATTACACAATGACATTCAAAACAGGGGAAAATATGATTTCATATTTTGTATATTACAATTATGAAAGTACATAAATGCCGATGACCTTGTAAGCCTAGTTGGTTAATGACTAATTTTGATTTCTCTTGAACAATTGTTATGTCTCAAAGACATAATGGAACAAATAGGCTGATTTGTTCTGTTAAAAAAATGCCATATACTGGAGGCATAAAGAGTATTGCACAACTAATGGATGTAACGGTAAAGTTATTTGGCTCTATTAAATAAATGATATATGTAATATATGTAAGTTGTATGGGTCATGTATCTTTTTAAATGTAATGAACAGACATCAAGTAGAGAACAACTGTCATAAGCCAAGGTATTTATAGCCAAGGTGTTTAATTATGTGTGATAGGTATTCCATCCATCGAGCAGCCATCACTCTTTAGATGGATATCAATAAGTTTGTATTTACTAACATATGAAATTATTTTAAATGTTTATGTTCTATTAGAAATGCTTATTGATGAAATCCAATTGATTGGAGGGATTGTTTGTATGTATTTATGAAGTGTTGAGATTATTGTATGACAAAATATAAGATTGATGAGTTAGTTATAAACCTTAAATAGAGATTGTGGTTTATAAAAGTATATTGATAGAAGCAAGACATGCCATAGAATGGTTGTACTCAATGACGTTTGACCAAAGAGTTTAAGATGAGTTGTTAAAATGTAATACAGTTCCATTTTGCATAATATTAGTCATATTGTGTACTTTAGTTTTGAATTACTTTAATGGCTACGTGGTGGTTTGACAAAAAAATATCAAACTTGGTTAAAATGAAATTAGTTATGTGATGAATTTCTATTACAGTTGAGTGTGTCAAATTGATATAGCAAGTGTTGTAGAATGTTGTTTATTTAAGTGTCATTTTAAGTTAAGTATTCAAATTTTTGTAGTCAAATTGATCTAGCAAACTTGAAACTTTAATTATAAGTACATTTTTATGCACTTTTTCTCATTCATGTAAATTTTTAATATAAGATTAAATGTTGATATTGGTTGATTATTGTGCTTGACCTCGTTAGGTATGAGTTGTTTATTATTTTCTATTTCATTATTTTTAAATCCTTAATTTTCTTTTTTCTAGATAAGAATGTCAAAGTTTTGGCTTAAGTTTTTCAACAAGTTTCTTGATAGTTTATTACAAGTTTTAACTTTATATATTTTAAGTATTATATGACTGAGTGTTATGTATAATTAGATTAAGTATTATGTAGTACTTTAATTGTATGGAGTATTTCATTAATACATTATCGAATTGATCAGTATGTATTCTCAGATACATTATAAGATTGAATATTATTAAAAATTTTTCTGAGTTTTATCTTAGACCAGTTCTAAAAATATCAGATTACTTATTGTATATTAATTGAATCGTTTACAAGAAATGTGTATTGAATACAAATAATAGAAAATAAAAACCAACAAATATTAAAAAAAAAAAAAAAGAAAGAAAAAGTTATTGAAGCACAAACGCTACTACAAGTCTTATAGAACATCGTTATAAACCCTCCAAAGACTATCGATAAAATTCAAATAAACATCAACATAAGCCAATCAAGAGTCAGCAAAAAAATGTATAAAAGTTGGCTAGAAAAGCACCAAACGTTATTAAAAGCCTAAAAAACACCGCCAAAGGTCACATGAGCTGCTAGTAAAAATGTGTGAGCCATAGTGGGAACATATTTCTAGCTCTATAGCTCTTTTATCAATGATTTTATATGCCGATAAACGCCCTAAGGAACCATTGGTATTTTACCACACTTTAGCAATGTTTTTTTGGCCTTTATCAACATTTGTTCATTGCTGGTAAAACTTATATGGACGCATGCTTTAGTGGCATTAATTGAAACATTGGTATACGAATTTGTCACATTTAAAAATATTGCTAAAGGTCGAGAGAAACATTGCTAAAAACCCTTACTATTGTAGTGAATTTTGTTAGACTCCTTATTGAGGCTGAACCGTCATTTAAAAATAAAACTCCTCCTCGAGTCCAACCTATCTTTCATAATAGAAATAACAATCTAACACAAGTTGCTGCAATGACCACATATACACAGTTCAAGTGCTATTAACCACTTATACAAACCAATAAGAAAACACCATAAGCAGAAGTAGAATTTAACTCATATAATTTTAGTAATGCACATCTAAGTAGTTGAATAATAGTTTATTAATTTTTTACCTCATCACATCGACTTTGCTCATCTTTTAGACCTTCTTTCTTTTGTCAACTTTGTTCTTTCACCCATTCAAGAACATTTAACTTACTGCTTAACTCTTCAAATTTTATTATAGATAATGGCTTAATAAGAATGTCAGTAACTTGATGCTGAGTGGGAACATACTATACCTTCAAATCTTTTCTCTCTACTCGTTCGCTCATATAATACATGTAGCATCCCAATGTTAGAATGGTCTTTCTAGGCCTTGAATCGGAGTTAGAAGAGAGATTCTTCAGTCAAAGATCAGCTTCAGTGAGTTATGAGGGGAAAATAGTCTTTTTAGAGGCTTTATATATAACTTGTGAAAGGAGCATGATTGTGCGTCTCTAGACACATGCTTGTGCATCCCTTTCTCTTTATGCATGCCCATGCATGCCTGTTGATATATAAAGTCAAATTTTTTTCCCTTTGCCAGTTTCAACCAACTTTTTACCTATTTTCCCTTCCTTTCTCTCTAGCTAACCCTAATCAAATTGAGAGAGAGATTAGACAGTTTTTATCAACCAATCTAACCAAGATTTAGCTAAAGATAGAGAGATTAAAGTCACTAACAGCTCTAGGTAAGTATCTCCTTACCTCTTTTCCTATTTCTATAGCTTATACTTTCTTAGATGAGTTTATTCAATTCAGTTTATTAACATGTTTATAAGATGATGATGATGAAATAGATGAGAAATTTAGAAAAGCAAACTTAGTTCCTTTGATGCATGTGTGTTTGTATTTAATGGTTTATAAGTATGTAAAACATATCTATACATAATAGAATAAACTGGTTTACAAGATAAGCTATGACAAAACAGTAAATCATAAACAGAATAGGTATGAATTGGAACGTATACAACAAGGCAAGAGAATAGTAAATCATGATTGATAAACAATGAATAACAGAAACTAGCTATACGATATACGTCATAAGTAGAAACCTAAAAGAATTCAATTAAGACCTTTAGAAAACTCAAGAATACTCTAGATCTTAGAAAACTCAGGTAAGATAACAGGATAATAGATATCAGAAAGAGAACTTAGTAAGTTAACTTGCATCGCTTAGATTCCTCTTCATACTGGGTTGTTTACGTATACTCATATACGTATCTATGACAGACCATGAGGTAATATTCAAACAGTAAGTCAATTTGAGAAGAATATATTATGAGATTTGAGATGAATTAAGATAAGTCCATCAGAGAAATAGTCATACTAGCTATAGACTAGGTAGAGTCTACCAAGCTAGAGATTAGATGAGCAGTAATGAAATAGAAGCAAAGTAAGGAAGTAAAGGCAAGATAATAGAGTAATAAGTTAGAACAAAAAAAGTTATTAGGCTGTCAAAGAACTTAGTTAATTTCACTAGCTTAGTAGTTAGCCAATGATATATCCACTTAGAGCCTATCTGAAAGGTTGAGGTAGAAGATGCTTACTAAGTGATTTGTTGCTCATCCCCTGTAGTTTCCTTTTTCTTGCAGGTTGAGTTGAGGAGCTAAGCTTAGAGTGTGAGATGGCTAAGGAATGGGATACAGCTTGAGCAGGCCTTCATCCGATATTTTCAGTTATACATATGTATGTATATATGTATCTTGTTTTCAATAGATAGCATATTGGCTCGCATGGTTATATTGCTCATACATATATGATGTATAATATTATCTATGTTTTTAGTTGTTAATTATTAATAATAATAAGAAATGAGCTTTATTCAGGATATTGTACAGTACGTTTCCTTTAGGATACAATCACATTATATTTTTTACACAATGCATGATTTTAGTAAAGCAGTTTGTATAGGTCTCCTACTATATGTACTAATAAATGCTTCATTTTCTAGTACAATATAATAAAAAATTATTATTTTGATAATAATTTATGTAATATAGTAATAGTAGTACATACAGTAGCGAGGTCCTACAATACATATCAATTATTATATGTTTAATTCTTTCATGTAGAATAAAATTAAAAGGTAAAGACCCTGTGCTAACATTATCACACCATACCACGAGTACAAAAACCTAGAAAACCTTGATCTTAGGTAACAAACTCTTGATCCAAGCAAGTTCAATTAAAACCTGACTTACAACTCAATACTCTACCTTTATAAAAAACAAAGTCACCACCTTTGTTTCTTAAAAGACCACTGCACCAAATTGGAACCAAAATAAACAGTATGCCCATTGGTTAATCTCTTGTCCTCTAGACTACTAGCTTAATCAACATCAATGTAGGCTTTTAGACTAAACAAAATGGCTGATGTAATCAATAACCTACAAATCTGTGTTCCTTTTATATACCTTAGCACTTTCTTATTGGCTTGCCATTGTAACACTATAGACTCTTTCAAAAATTGACTTAATTTATTGATCACAAAGGCTATATCAAGTTTGGTCATGGTTAGATACTATAACCCTTTAATCAAACTTCTATATTGAGTAAGAATGACATTCCTCTCACAATCTCCTATAAATAGCTTCACCCTAATTGTTATGGGTGTCTTGTAAGGGTTTTAAACCTTGTATTTTAGATTTCACTAGTAATTATCCCATATATTAGCCTGACAATATGTGACCTTCTCTCACTTCTATGCACCTTAATTCCTAAGAAAAAAACATAGTTCTCTAAGATCTTTTAATAAAAATTAAGTGTTTAGATCCTTGATTAGATCTTGAATATAAGTAGTGCCCTATCAATAGGATTTCATCT
Organism: Anacardium occidentale; assembly: GCA_026122585.1. Classification (NCBI taxonomy): domain Eukaryota; kingdom Viridiplantae; phylum Streptophyta; class Magnoliopsida; order Sapindales; family Anacardiaceae; genus Anacardium; species Anacardium occidentale. Next base: position 1,150,577 of record JAJEJH010000007.1, on the reverse strand, counting down.
GCATATATTAGCACGTAAACTCTAACTTTTACATCTTTGAGAATAAACAAGCTTGAATGAAAGACAGTACTCACAAAACCTCTCTTAGTCAATGCATACTTTAGTTTATTGTATTAGGCCTTGGGAGCTTGTTTTAATCTATATAATACCTTCTTCAACTTACACACATACTTAGGCTTTATCTCATATACAAAACCTTAAGGATAATTTATGTAAGCCTCTTCTTGTAATTGACAATTCAAAAAAGCATTATTAATGTTAATTTGGTGAACATGTCATCTATGAGATATTGCCAAGGACAAAATAACTCCAATTGTTGCAAGTTTTACTATAGGATTAAAGGTATCAAAATAGTCTACTCGAGGTGTTTGTTGAAATCTTTTAGTCACTAGCCTAGCTTTAAGTTTTTGAAGAGATCCATTTGCATTTAGTTTGGTTTTAAAAACCTATTTATGACCCATTATATGCTGACCAACACTAGGTGGTACCAATTCCTAAGTTTTGTTAATTTATAATGCTACAAATTTAGCTTGGGTAGATGCATACCAGGTTGTATCACTTAAGGCCTCTACTACATTGGTAGGTTTTTTAACTATAGGTTTTGTTAAAAAAGACAATCTTCTTAGAGTAGGAAGATGTCTTATTTTTGCTCTGGTCAACATAAGATATCCTACCTTGGTGGAATTTAGTTGGGCTGTGAGTTTTAAATTGTAAAGAACAGATACGTCTAATGAAATAATGATAAAAGTATCTTGAGATTGAACAGTTTGTGGAGAATTAAGGGAAACAAAACATAAATATTGATGATTTGTTTGATTCATAGGTTAGTTTGAATTTTTAGTCTATGAAGACTTTGTTAATAAAGATAACAACAGTGTAGATGATAAATTTAAGTTGGGTTAAGATGAAGTAACTATGTCATCTCTAAGTGTAGTTGTGTCTATAATATCTATTTTTCTAGGGATAATTGTAGAAACATTTGACTTAATAGGCAGAAAAGAAGAAACATTATTTAGGAGGGACAAAAAGATATTGTTGGAATATTTGACTCTATAGGTACAGAAAAAGAAATACTATTTTGAATATGTAACTCTATAAAAGGTATGAACATGCTAAGAGTAGAATCTAGACAGTCTGATGACTAACTTTTTTTAAGACAATTGAAAAATGATTGATCAATTTTGGATGGAAATTCTTTTTAATAGAAGTTGAAATGAAAACCTTCCCATACTTATATTGACACTTGTACCCTTTATATATAACAAAGTACCTTAAGAAAACACACTTTTGGGTATGGAAATCAAATTTGTGTGGATTACAAGTCTTAAGAATGGAAAATAGGAACATCCAAAAAACTTCAAAGACTTGTAATCAAATTTCTTTTTGAACAGTAGTTGGAAAGATGTTTGACTGGCTAGAATAGTTAAAGGCATTTTATTTATCAAGTGAACAATAATTCAATAAGTTTCCCACCAGAAACCCAAAGGCATTCCATAGTTAGATAAAAGAACAAATCTTTGTTCAACAATATGTCTATGGTTGCACTCAACTTGCTCATTTGGTTGATAAGCTTATGGATAAAAAAACTCTATAGCTAATACCTTGTTCTAGAAAATATGGTACAAGGAAAATATACTCTCCATCCCAATCTATTTGGATAGTTTTTTATTTTTTGATCAAATTGCCTCTCTACAAACCTATGAAATTGTCTAAAGGCATTGACTATCTCTAATTTGTTTTGTAAAGGAAAAATCCACGTAAACCTAATATAATCATCTATAAAATGTACATAATGCCTCACATTACTCGAATTGACAATTGGTGTTGGATCCTATAGTCACTATGCACTAATTCTAAGACCTTACAAGCTCTTGAATTTGAGATATGGAAATGTCTTTGGTGATGTTTACCAAAGTGACAGTCTTGACAAAAATTAAAATTATTAAAATCAACAAATACTTTCAAGTCATTAAAGACACATTTCATAATTTTTTCACATGGATGCCCAAGCCTTTTATGCCAAAAACAAACACAAATTTTATTGAAATGAAACCTAGAGTTTATAATGCATTTAGACATTATAGTAGAATCCTTAACACATACATTACTTGAATTGAAAAAAAGCATAAAATTTAAAGGAATAAACCCTATAGCTTTTATAAAACGTAAAGCATGTTCACAAGGAGTATGAAATTTATAGAGTCTATCTCTATCTATTTACACAACCTGAAGCACCATCCTTATTATACATAAAAGGATAAGTGTTTGGTTGAATTAGTTAACTAGCAGGACAAATTAAGATAGTTGCATTTTATGTTATAGGCTGTGTTGGGTAGTAGACAGCTGGATTTTAAGTTGTAGGTTGTGTTGGGTAATAGGCTATACTTGTTGTGTTCTAATTAGTTTGGAGGTCATAATTATGATTGTTTTAGTTTTCGATAGGTCCATTAAAGTGTATACCAAATCTGTGATAACACTATTGAACCATATGTCCTGTTTTTCCATACAATTGGCAAACAACTTTAAACTTATTTCTAACTCTGCCTTTACCTCTACCTTGTGCATTAGAACAAAAATCTCCAACTGGTCTCATAAACCTTTGACCAGTTTACTATTAATAAAAGGTTGCTCAGTTGTTACATTCATATATTGGGATGTCTTACTATTGGTAGGTTCAAGAAAAGCTCTATTACTCAAGGGTTAAAAAATTCTCTCCCACTTTTGCTTGTTACAATTGCTATGCTACCTCTAAGTTCAATTGAATATAAGGATGTCCTGTTTATCCTATGTTCGCAATTCTAAAAAGGTAGTTTCACCTTAACAAGACTAACATTCTCCTCAATTGAATTCAACTTATCCAAAATGAGGGCTACCACTAGATCAAATTCAGGACCCAGACCATCAATTATAAAAATGACCAGCTCTTCCTAAAAAATAATTGACTACTACCAACTAGAGTATCATAAATCTCCTTCATCCTCCTAACATACTATAAAATACTCAAATTTCCCTTCTTTAATGTTTGGAAAGTGTTCCTAAGGCTTATAATTCTACCCTTAGATTCAAACACGAAATAATGTTCTAAAGTAGCCCATACTTTACAAGCTGCCTTATAGTTTGCTACATGACCAAACATTAACTTAGAAATCGACCCTAACAACTAACTCATAAAAATTTGATCATATTTTTGCCATACAGAGAATTCAAGAATAGTTTGTTTCAATTCTCGTTTCCAACATCATTCTTTACATAAATGAAAGAACTAGAGCATTGAACCAAACTTGTTAGGTGCTCTTGTAATGCATGGGCAGTTATCGTATATAAAGCTTAAGTCTTCCAATAACGATTGTTATCCTCAATTATCTTAGAGCTAATAGTTTGAAGACTCGAGACTGGGAAATTTTTTGTACTACCTAAACCTTGCTGAGACATCAATCCATTATTGGAACTTGAAGTTAGAGTCTCTATCTCACATGAAACTGTAGGATTAGCCATATTGACACAATTCAAAGGCTTATATACCTTGAAAATTTCAGCCTAAATCTATGATTTTGCCAAGTATCAACCAACAAGAATTATTTTGGAGAAGAACGCTAGATCTTTACTAAATATACTTTAATATATATATATATATTTTTTATTAATATCAACATTAGGGATTACAATAGTTTATATACTAGAACAAAACTATGCCAGTTGGTTATAACTAGTCAAACTAATCAACAACGTTAATTTGTAACAGAACAACCTTACTTTTCCTAGCCATCCGATTAACATCAAGCAATCATCCTCTTGTGAAGCATAAAAGCAGATAAGCAAATATAGGTTAAAAGGAACAAAGAACAAAACAATGCATTTTGGTGTGATTAATTTTACACCAAAATATGCCATTTCAATACTAACTCTTTACAAAAAAAGATAGTTTAAGATGGATATTTTAATCTCAAGGCTAGGATAATCAAATGAAACATTAATCTTATGCTTTTGAATTGTGTGGAAGATGGTGTAAAAGGTTAATGTTAATTTGGATTTTGAGTTAGATGAGAACTTGAAAAGATTGCCTAACCATGGTTATTTAATGGTGTAATAGCACGAATGAAGATGAATGTTAAACTAGATAGGATTATTATTCTTAAATGAATAAAATTACCTAGTGTAAACGTAAGTAGTTTCATCTTTGTTCTGTCGCACAAGCCTTCATGTTTATTGGTTGAAGTATTGAAAAGTTGGCTTAACGTATGAACTTTGGTTGAGGCAATACTTTTAACACTACAACAAAAACTATTATTAGAATTGAAAAATTAACATTAGATCAAATCCGATACTAATCTATATCAAATTAATTTGGGAATAGAATTGGAAAGATAATTAGCATCATATTAGTATCCGATATGAATGTTACATTCAAGTACCCCAATAATCCGATTCTAAATAGTATCAAAAATAAAATCCGATGCTAAATATGATACATTTAGAATCGACACTAAATCCGATGTTAATTAATGTTATGATTTGTTGAAATTGACATCAACAACTAAATCCGATACTAATTATTGTTATGATTTGTTGAAATCAACATCGGATTTAGTAGCTGATGCTAATTAATGTTATGATTTGTTAGAATTAGCATTGACTGCTTAAATTTGTTGTTAATTAATACTATGTTTGTTGAAATTAACATTAGCTACTCAAATCTAATGCTAATTAATTTCCTGTTTGTTGAAATTAGCATCGGATACTCAAATCCAACGCTAATTAATTTTTTGATTTGTTGATATTAGCATCGACAATTCGAATTCGATGCGAATTAATTTTCTGATTTGTTGAAATTAGCATCAGATATTCGAATCCGACACTAATTAATTTTTTAATTTGTTAAAATTAACATCAGCTACTCAAATTCGATATTAATTAATTTTTTAATTTATTGAAAAAAACATCAGATACTCTAATCTAATACTAATTAATGTTATGATTTGTTGAAATTAGCATCAGTTGCTCAAATTAGATGCTAATTAATTTTCAGATTTGTTGAAATTAGCAATAAATACATAAATCCAATGCTAATTAATTTTTTTATCTTGCAATTGGCATCAGATGCTCAAATCTGATGCTAATTTTTAATATATATTAAGTAGATGCCCACTTTTCTTCCCCGATTTCTACTACACAGAAAACCCTTAATAAGCAGTCGCCCACCTGTTTCCCTCATTTTTCTTCCCTTGCACCCATCCACGTATGCTATAGTACTAACCCCTGCTTCCTGCAATTTTTTGGCCCCGTGTATGTGTATGTATATATATATATATATAAAACCAGGTGGCCTGTATATTTGGGTCGCCTACATACACACACACACATATATTACAACAATTGCTTTAAAAAAAGGACAAATGGATTCATATAGTATGCTTCATAAATCATTTTAGCAGGTTATGTTGGGGAGTCAAGAAACCTAAAGGACTCGCTTTATTGTGAAGAATGTTATACACATTATGATTTTTTGGTTGCTATTATTTCTGAAAAATCTTTAATTAGTTATTGATTATTTTCACTTGTAGGTGTCTGAAACATCAGAACTCCACTAATATCTATCTAGGTTCACGTTTTCTTTTTTTTTTTTTTTTGAGAAACATTATTCTAGAGTAACTTTATCCAGTAGTTGATTTTTGCTTTTCTTTTTTTTTCTTCTTTGAGTTGGGGGTTGGATTCAAGGACGTATTTGGAAAACCTCAATATAATGTTCACTTATTTGTTGAAGAATTGTGGCTGTCGCATATCATATCTGATTAAGAAAACACTTTGTAGGTTCCCAGTGAGCAAAAGCTGCCTTATCTCTATCTTTTAGATAGTATTGTAAAGAATGTTGGAATAATCAATATAAAGTACCTTTTTCTTCCGATCAAAAGCTTTAGATTGGAGTAATCAACATAAATTACTTATCTATCTAAGATGTTATTATGTTCTCAGTTTCATTATATCTATTCAAGAAGCTATTTTTTGCAAAATTACACTACAAGAAATTATATGTTTTATGACAAATTTATTTGTGACGAATGTAATTTTGTCACTATATGATAGTTTTTGATGACTTTTTTTATAATTGTCATTAAATCATTTATTATTGTGATGATTAATATATTGTCAACAAAATTCAAGTTGTTCATCACCAATATTTATATTTAGTGACGAATGATTAAATTTTATCACTTTTTCATTTGGTACCATAGTTTAAAATAATTTTATGACGATATAATATACATTTATGATGAACGTATCGTCACAATATTGTATCTTTTGATGATGTAATACAGATTTGTCATTAATTAATATATAAAATAAAATAATTATAAAATATTATTTTTGTGACCATTTTAATTGTCACAGTTGATTATTGTTTGTGACAAAATATAATATTCGTCACAATTGATATGAAGGTAAAATTTCATAGCAAAATTTTTAGAGGAAATAAGTTTGATGGTAACTATTTTTATCATATAATATTAATATTTGGTGACAATTTAATTAGTTGTTACTAATAGTAAAATTTCCCACTAAAATTTTTGGAGGGAACACATTTGATGACAATTATTTGTGTCACTTAATATTAATATTTAGTGACAATATAATTATTGTCACTGATACACATGAAAAATATCATTGACGAATTATTTTTGTCACCAATATACATGTTCGTATTCGTATTCATATTTGAATAGTTTGTTTTAGGCTTATTCGAACTAAATTTTAAAACGAACCTTAACATGTTTGATTCAAATCTAGCCATACCTAGTCACCAATATACATTTATTTAAATAAAAAAGATAAATATATCATAATTAAAATATGAAAGAAAAATTATTCGAATAAGAATTTGTTTAATGACGATAATTGACGTCACTAATAATGAAATTAGATGACAAATTATCAAATGTGTCATGACAGCAATTAGGGATGAATTCAAACCGAATCAAATGCGAACATGCACATGTTCGTGTTTGGGCTCATTTCGTACAGTTCAGGTTTATGTTCGTCGAATTTTTTTGTAATAAAGTTCGAATTCATGTTCGATTCGAATAACTTAGCTCGTGTTCGATTCTTATTTGTAATCGATTCGTATAATTCTGTTTTTATAATAAATATTTTTTATTATATACAAAATTAGTTAAGTTTGTATATAATCCCTAATTTTAGTTCTTTTAATAAATACTTTTTAAAAAATAAATAAGAGTTTTTATTTATTAAAAACATAATTTAATATTAAGGAAAAATAAATAAAAAGTGAATATTGTTAATATTGTTTTTAACCAAATACCCACCGTAGAAAATTCGCGAAGGCCAACCTGTTTCCCCTGAAGCGCTAAGGTTCTCTTCCTCCCCGGCTGTGTCACCTGGCCTTCTCTCAGAGGTACGCTTCTTCTTCTTCTTCTACCTTTTATATTGTAGATAGAAAAGAGAATTACTTAATTAATTGTTAGAAAAGAGTATTTTAATTCACAGCTTGAGCACTTGTTAAGAACATGGAAATTACAATAAGAATCAAATGCCATTTTCTGGTTCTCTTTGCTTTCTGTGAAGCTTAATTTTCATGAACATTATCACTCCAACCATGAAGAGAAAAATTTCTAGAGAATGAGCACACATGTGTATATACACACACACACACACACACACACACAGAGAAAGCTATTTCATATTCAATTATTCTGAGATTTGATTTTGTCTGTTGTAGGGCTATAGATTGGTTGCTGTTATATAACTTGATGAAGGACGTTATTTCATAGTTTTCTTGGTTAGGATCATGTCCAATAGCCCCAGAAATTTTCAAATAGGTTTTTTATTATAAATAAATAATGAGAACACCACAATAATGAAATTTTACTTTCATGAACGTTAAGTGGAGCAACTATTTTTTATTCCTTGCAGCTGCTTGGGTTCAATAATAGTTGACATTGCTTCAGATTTTGGCTTGTATGAGACTTGTCTATTTATGTACAATTTCTATCAAATATCATTTGAAAATTCTTAGGACTATTCTTTCTTATCTGATTATTTCTTTGTAAGGGAATGAAATAATCTACCATTTGAGGCTTTTTGTTAGTCACACTTTGAAAGGAATAATAATTCTATCTGGTTTTAAATTCAAATTATATTTATATAAAAAAGCAGTGAAGAACTATAGGACATTTATTCATCCTAATGGTTCAAGGACTTGGTTCTCTTAAATACTGTATTTGCTTGTTACCAACATCGTGTTTCTCGAATCATGTGCTCATGGTTTTTGCAATGGTTGTCTTGAAGTCTAAAGTAAATTCTTGTCAGTTTTGGTATTGCAATTGTAGTGTTTGTCTTAACGAAACTGTTCTTCTATGCTGGATATGATAATTGAACAACTTATTACGTCATCCTAGAAGCGTAATGCTCTAGTTTAGTTATTTTAAAACTTCTATGTTTAGAGATTAAAGTAGTGATTAATTTTTCTCTTGATTTCTATAATATATTAGGAATTCTACAGCCATAGTTTAATCAATATTTTTACCCATAGCTTCTTAATAATTTCCTTGCTAACATTGTATTATCTATGGGAATCGTATTTGATTAATCTTTTGCTATTTAAGTTTGAGTATGATATTGAAGTACCCTGTACTCGTTTACCATGTATGCATTCATATCCCCCTTTTTGTTTTTTGCTGCAGTAAATCATCAGTGCTTCTAGGATTTTATTCAATTATCCTGAGATTTGATTTTGTCTGTTGTAGGGCTATAGATTTGTATTGTTGCACATTTAAAAATTTTGCCCAGGTTTTATCTTGAATTTTGCTCTTTTGATCTTTTGTTTAGATATCAGGCTAGATTTAGAAGATTGTTTGTTTTATTTCCTTTTTCCAAACTGTATCTGCCTTTCATTTTACTTTCAATATCAATTTAAAGATGTTTTGGAATATCTTGTAGAAAACTTAGCACTTCCTTAATTTGCTGTTATAAATTTGTTCTCAACTGTAATTACATGATCATGGAATAGCATATTTAGACTTACATATCTGTCGTGGATGATAAAAAATGAGAATTTCAGATAAACCATTTCTTCTCCACATTGACTGGTAAAAATATGAGAAAGGTGGTTAAATAAATTCTTTTCAAGTGCAATAGTTGATCCTACTGATTTAGTATCTATTTTTATTATCCACTCTGCTCTTGTTTCTATACAGCAGTTAACAACTATAATATATTCTGATGATATTATTGTATATTGATTTTACAGTTGTTAGTTTTGGAAGAAAGATAGACCAAAGTTATCTGAGAAGTAAAGCTTGAAAGGAGATTGAACTTGATAACCTTTTTTGATAAGTTTTCGTTATTGTTTTAAGACTTGTTATGTTGATTTAGTTACTGATATAATGATTCGACATTACTGAATTTATGTTCATTGATATTTTATTTTGAGAATGTTAAGAATTTTATTTTTTATATATTTTCTTGAAGTATATTTATCAATAATTTATGATATTTTTTATTTATTGCAATTTTCAAATATTAGGTTTTAATTAATAAAATGTCATATCTTATTGTAATGAATTATATTGTTCACAAACATAATTATATAATGACATTATAAATTTTGTAAAGAAAAATAACACTTTGATAAAAAAAATTGTCTCTTAATTTTGACGTTTATTACATCATTAAAATTTATTAGTTCAATGACAAATACATTTTCATCATAAAAAAGGTATATTATTTGGTGACGATTTCTTTTATTGTCATTTATCATCGTATCTATTGTGATGAAAAACAAATTTAGATGACAAAAAATTAAACAATATTTTTGTCAATATAATTTCATTATTTTCATATCTATAGTGATTTTCGTCACCATAATCACATTATTTGGTGACGAGATATAATTTTGTCATTTAAAGTAAAATAATTTTGTGATGAAACATGATATTAGATGACAAATTTTTGACATTAATTGTGACATTATTAATGTTACAAAAAGTGATAACATATGGTGACAATGAAAGTTTTCGTCACTAAAACTTGACTATTTGGTGACAAATACAAATTATGTCATATATACTTTTTGAGACGAGGCTGCGGTGACAATCCTTGTGACAACAAAATTTCGTCACAAAAAAAATTTAGTGACAAAAAAGACACTTTATGTGACAAATTTTGACGTCACAATTTATCGAATTTGTTGTAGTGTTAGTAAGCATTGTGCCCCCTAAAATGTGTCAATTATATTTTACCAGTTATTGAGTTGCTTTAAATTCATTTATATATTTTGCAATAGTTGTCAATTTCTTTTTATGTAACTCTAGGTCTTTACACAAACATACATATGTATATCGATATACATGTATAGATGTAAACATACATACATATATATAGACACACCTATATGCGTACATATATGTGTATATATATATGCACCTATATATAGTTATATACATATACATAGATACCCTTATGTATGTATATGCATATAGCTATCTTGAAAGGTAAAAGCCACCTTAACTACAGCCTTAGAGGAGTGATTCGAAGGCAAATAGAAGAACAATGCTAACAAATGGAGCAGTTGTAGGCAAGTATGATAAATCATACGCAAGTTGAGATGAGGTGACACTTTCAGGCTTTAATGGGCCCCATCAAGGACACACCATTTTTAGAGACTCAACCCCTGAGGAGGCCTAATAAAGTTATGTACTGACTTTATGAACTACTAAGGTATATTGTTAAAAGAATGATGATATTTAGATACTGAATTTGACAATTTCATATATTATTGTTGTGAATTTTAGATGTAGCAAACAAATTTGATTTTTATGTGCAAAAATTTTGCTTTTAATACTTTCTAATTGAAAATATGTAATTGGTATTGTATATTAAAATGGTTATAGGTGTTTTTCATACTTTTTCTTTTAGAATATGAAATTGGTTTTGTATATTGAAATGGTTATAGGTGTTTTTTATACTTTTAATTGAGAATATGAAATTGGTTTTCTATATTGAAATGGTTGCAAGAAGAAATTGTTATTATGTTATAAAGAAGTGAGAAAAATATAATTAAGGGATTAGTATAAGATAGAATAGGAACAAAATCAGCCAGGAATTAAAAAATAACATCGGACACAATTTAGTATCAGATTAGTATCAGACGTAGTTCTCAATTTAGTATAAGATTAGTATTGAACATAGTTTGAATCAATTCAATTTTTTTATGCTACTTCAATACTAAATTAGAATCGGATTAATATCAGACACAATATTCAATTTAGTATTAGATTATCGGATATATTTTGAATCGGTTCAAATTTTTTATGCTAATCGATACTAAATTAGCATCGGATACATAATCCGATTCTAATTCAATTGTCATCACCCTTTTTTGTATCAAACACAAATCCGATGCTATTCTAATTCTCAAAGAGGTAACATCGAATTAGAATCAAAATTTGGCCGAAACAACAAATAGTTTTTCTTGTAGTGTAATTATTTAGGAATCTATTGGAAATATTTGCGTACATTGCTAATTGCTTGTAATCGCATAATTATGGAAAAAAATCGTCAACTTCATGAATCAATTAGATGGGAAATGCTTCATTGTAAAATACCTAAATGTTGTGTTTTTTTAATCATTGATTAAATTAAGGATGACTGAAAATACATTAATTTAGAAGGATTGAACTGACTTATTAAATGAGAACATGATCATCCGCTTTCCCCAACAACATCTCCCTCTTGCTCCGCCTTTCTTGTCTCTTGGCACGATGTTTTTTTAGAGTTGCTCAAGTTATGTGTTCCTATCACTATGATAGCCAAAATAAATTCCATAGCTTCCCCTGATTCTAGCTTATTTTAGGACTTTCTTTTAATTTTTAAAATACATTGTAGTATTGACACATGAATCATTGTTTAGCTTATTATTATATGTTGTTAAATGCAATAGGATAGAACTTTGTGGCTAAATTACTATGTTCCACCCAAGGTTGGTGAGAATGATAAATTTTTGTCATTTAAATTTAAAAATTTAATTTTTTTTTATTTCTTTTGAAAGATAAAAAATATCCTCAAATTAAATAGCAACATGATATTTATAACAAAATTTACAACTTCCGTTGCTTTGAGCAATTAAATCAAATATCACTCTAGCACACAATAACATGCCTGATATGGTAATTTTAGAATCATTTTTGACACATGACATATTTGGCTACAACGAAAAGTGGAGGGATAAAGTTCTATTGGAGTTATTGCTATTAATTGTTTTCAACGGGGAATATTCAAATGATCTTTGGCCATTCAATAGGTACATGTTATTGTAGTCTACTTTTTTTATAAGGATGCTTGAAATGAAATATCACCAAAGACAAGTATGAACAAAATGCAATTAAGTTTATTTCTTTTCTCAAACTACCTAAGTTTGACCAATGAAATTTTACTAGAAAGCTTTAGCTTAAATTTTTATTCTTATTTTGGCCGCTCCAAGTACAAGAGCAACCATTCAATACCCAAAATTAGGCTTTTGTATATACATGAATGAATTTACATAAGACACACATAATCCTTTGTCAATTAGGGTAAAGTCATTGACAAGCATCAGACAATCATGTAGGGAATATATGTGATCATTCATGACATAAAGGATAAGTTGTAATGACCATGCAAAAGAATGTATGATCATTCATGTATATGAAAAGATCAAACTGCCCCTACAACAATGTATGATATGAACATGAGTTTGGTGGATTTTCATGACATAAGCATGGATTATAATTCAAGGACATGTACAATTATACTTCCTAACAAGGACATAAATGATCGTGAATGAAAAAAATAGTCATTCATGAAAGACCCATTGGCTTTAAGTAAGGTCTTCATTCTCTTAGCCCAATGCGTGTAATGTTTCCCTGAAAAAAATGGTACAACAGGTTTGAAAGGTTCTAGTGTATTAGCCATAATTGTTGATAAATGTTTCAGAATAGGAAATGGGACTTTCACATAAGAAGGTAGTGATTTCTCTAAAAAAAAAATAAAAATCTAAAGAACCAAAAAAACTAATTAAGACCCTAACAAAACTTTATTGAAGTTTGGCTAAACCACTTATTCCCACCCATAGTTTGAGGCGGGGACAAAATGCCACCCCAAGGTTTCAAAAACCTATCTCCCACCCTTTGACAAATTTTAATATTAAATATAATAATAAATAGTAACAATTCAGGGGTAATTTTATCATTTTGAAATTAAAATTTCATAAAATAATAAAATAAAATTTGTATAAATATAAACTTTTAAAAAATCTAAAAAAATTTAAAATTTTCAAAAAAGGCAACAAACCACCGTCGTCGGTGCCAGCGGCGATGGCCGTCGCTAACAAAGCCAAGTGGCCGTTTCCAGCCACCTGGTTCCAAGGGAGACCAGATCTAGCCGCCTCCAATTTAGGTGGAGGTGGCCGTTTCCGGCCACCTCTGCTAGAAAAATCAGTCGAAAACAGTCGAAAATGACCAGTCTTGGTCCCACTGGCCGTTTCCAGCCTTTCTTTCTGGCGGAGGCTGCCAGATTTGACTGCATCCTCTAAAACTGGAGGTAGCCAGATCTGGCAGCCTCCATCGAACCAGGTGGCCGGAAACGGCCACCACCGCCGATTGCTTTTTTGAAAATTTTAATTTTTTAATTTTTTAAAATTTTTATATTTAAAAATTATTTAATAATTTTATTATAAAATTTTAATTTATAAAAGGGTATTCTAGTCATTTTAATATAAAAATTATAAAAAATTCTTTCAAAAGTGGGACTTTGTCTCTGCCTCAAACTACAGGTGGGAACAAGTACTTTGGCCTTGAAGTTTTGGTACCATGCTAAAATTTTGCACTAACCAAAAACAAACACTCCACTAATTTTTACAATAAAACAAACATCAAGCTGTTATGATTTTATTCAAAACATGAGACCATTCATAGGAAAAAAAACATACAAGCAAATCCCAATTACCTGCGATTCATCCATTACTACCAAATACATTTGAGAAAACATTCTGCATTTCTATGAGATTGTGAACGTCCCACGATCATATACTATCTTGACTAAAATGGCTTTTGACAAATTCTTGCATTAACAATTTCTATCCAAATGAGTTTGTGGTGGACTTATCAAGCTTCTTTCATTTTGATTTGGATTTGTAGCCCATGAACTTTTCACAAGCTTGCTTGGTCAAATTTAATAAAGATGTTTTTGAATGGGAATGTCTTGTAAATCTTGAACTCGATCTTCTAAATGGAAACTAGATATGTCGCCACGAAAAAAAATTTCAGAATAAGGCCACAAAACAATAGATTGAGACTAATATATATATATGTTATGTATTTGTATGTACGTATATACACACTTTAGTTATAAAAAATGTATGTAATATTACTCAAGTCATTATGTTACAATATGAACAAAAGAAATTAGTACTCAAGGTAGTGGAAATTTCGCTTCCATCCAAATTTGGAATACTAATCAAAATGCCTTGTCAATTAAAAGGAAAGAAACTGATATTATTAAATAGTAGACAGGAGGAGATAAAGCAATATTGTGTCCATTGATAGCCACAGAAGTCAATTACATTGGTTTGTGTTATTACTCAAGTCATTATGTTACAGTATGAACAAAATAAATTAGTATTCAAGGTAGCGGCAATTTTGCTTCCATCCAATTGTGGAATATTACTCAAGATGCCTTGTCAATTAAAAGGAAAGAAACCGATATCATTAAATAGAGTAGATGAGACAGAAGGAGATAAAGTAACATTGTGTCCATTGATAGCCACAGAAATCAATTACATTGTTTTGTGTTATTATTAGAAGATGTAGACAATTTACTTTTTTAGAATAAAGTGAAAATTTCACGTCAACAACACTTATTTCTCAAGACTTTATACTTAATTTAGAGATTTTTTTCAAAGCCAACAACTTTATTTTCAAATTGACAATTAAGTTGACTTTTGGATGAAAATTCAATATAAAAGAAAGTCTTGAGAGCTATTCAAAAAGGTTAGGAGGGAAACAAGCAAAGAAATATATTTAAAAGCTCATATTGTTTGATCAATCTTTTGCTGTGTTAAACCTAAGTTAAATACTTTGAGAATGTGTATCTAACTGTGTAACTAGCTTAGTCAAGACATAAACACTTACAATATCTTGTATTCATCATACTTGAGCAAAATCCCATATAAGTATTATACTAAGCAAATTTTTAGATAAATGATTGTGTTAGGCTGAATTCTAGAGAAACTAGGGCAAAACCTTGAAGAAACTAGAGCAAAATTCAAGCAAAATTATTGTATGGTATAATCTATATCTAGTGGAATTTCAACGGGATTGTCTTTGAAAGATGGGCGTAGTAGACATGAGATAAAAACTCTCAACCACTATAAATTATTTGAATATTTTTTTTTCTTTTCAATTTTTGCTTTTACTGTAATTTTAATATTATCTAATTGTTTATATATTTATTAAACTTGATTTTGATTAATTAAAATTTTAATTCTACATAATTAGTTTCCTGTCCCTCTTTACTTTTACTGCATTTTAATGTTTTTTAACTTTTTATATGCCTATTAAGATTAATTTAGATCGATTAAAATTTTAATTTCATAAAATTTTTCAAAAATCTCATTCCCTTTCTCTATGAGTATTTCAACCATATTAGTTTTACAATATAAACTATTTAGCCTTATAACAACTTTTGTAAACTATTAATTTTTTTGTTAGGACTTTCTACATATTTTTAAAGGATTTTGTTATTTTGATGCTTAACTTTTGTATGGTAGAGTAAAACAAACTCCAAAAAATTAAGATGAATTTTATGAAATAAAATGTATACAATGAAATTATATGTCAAGTTGAGCATGGACCCGTCTTAAACAGGTACCATGTGCTACATTTAAAGTGGTGGAAGACTTTTGGCACCAAAGCTTCGGAGGCAATTTAATTGACTGTTCAGATAAAGAAGAACTGAATTCAAGACATCCATTAAAGATTTTTTCGAAATAAAGAAGGATTATAAAGCTAAGGATGAGATTGCTTTCTTCACATATCATATGGTGGACGGTGGTAGGGTCTTCTTGGCTGGCAGTTGGAACCTGTGTCTGTCGGCAAGAATAGTTTCTCCCGTCCACAATTACTTAAAATTATAAATATATTAACTGATAATATTGTATATAAATTATTCATAACACAGATTAATACATTATACTAATGATATGAATTTGTTTTAAAAAAATGTAGGTGTGAAACTCAAAATTAATTATATGGGTAAAATATTCAACTTTTTATTGATATAATTAGATTTAATTTTCTGATTAATTGTATAACTTGAATATCTTATTAAAATTCTTCAATAAAAGATCATCTTTGTATAAAAAAAACCTTGAATCGATATAAATCTTTATAATTTTTGGGATAAAAATAATATCATGTACGTTTAGAGTTTCGACATTATAGAATGAGCCACTTCGTGATATTTTAAATATCTGTTTTTTAGTGCAATTATAAATTGACTTAACTCAAACTAACAGTAATTGTTCCTCTAGTTAGTCAATCACATGGGTATGGCTAATTATTATCTAACTACTAACTGTACAAAGGTTGGATTGGTGGCCTTCAATGATTCTAATGACTTGTTAACAGCAATACAAACACATTAATGGAATCAAGGAGGCTAAAATCCAAAGGTTGGGTTGGTCGGCTTAAATGACTTCAGTGACCTTTAACTTTAATGTTTTGTTAAAGTTGTTTTCCCTCTTAAGAACCTAAGTTGCATGTGAGGGTTCAACAGTTGGATTAGTCTAATAGGAATAGTATTCAAAAGGAAAAAGATAAAAATTATGAGTGTAAATGAAAATTAAGTTGCGTGAGTGTGTATCATAATGAGAATGCAAGATTTAATAAGAGAGTGTAAATAAAAATTTGTTAGAAAAATTCTGTGGAACATTAAATATTAATTTATATATTAATGATAATATATTACTAAATGGTTGAGTCATTTTCAATTGAAATAAAAATATAATAACATAGTAACAATTCTAAAATTAATACTTATAATTAATGATAACATGCACATGAAAAAAAATCAATCATACTATATACTATATTTACCATGCTCGAACGTGGGTGAACGAAATTTCTGTGAGTCTAGTAATATTTTTGTCCATTGCGGCCTAAAAATTCTGTTTGTGCTGGGGTAAAAACCATCAACTCAAGCTCTTGGATCTTGACAATCCGAAAATATGAACACAATAAATTATGTTTATCTATAATTTAACTCAAACTATTAAAATAGGAACACTAATGCTACCGTGTATTTTGAATTCTGTGATTCAATATCAATTTAATTTTGAAAATCACAGCAAAAATAATATGCAAGATTAAGCTTTCATGACTTGACAACGACTTACACGAGAAATCAAAGATTTATTTCTGTGACATGACAATGGCACACAATTAAGAGAAATCAAATGTGAAAATTAAGAAGATCACCCAAGATTTATGTGATTCAATGCAGTTGGACTTCCCACCGATTGAATAAGTTTGAGTTGACTCGAAAAATCTTCATTAACAGATCAACAAAAGAAAAATACAGTAAGAGAGATGCAGAAAAATCCTTTAACCACTAGATTTTACGAAAACAAGAAAGGAGCAAAATGGAAAGAGAAAGAGACGGGGAAAAGATGAAGTTGAATAAAAGTAAAAGTTAAACTTAATTGAATAAAAATTTAACAAAAAAAATACTTAATGACTAAATACATTTTAGATTTTTTAATATTAACAAACCTTTTCAAGAAACATTTAATGAAAATAGTTTTTTATAATACATGTTGATGTGATTTTCATCACCATCTAATATACACAATTTAGAGTCTTGAATAAAATGAACTATAATAGCAATGATTAGAATAATTAGTCTATTATGGATGTGTGGGAGGTTAAATTGAAATTAATAAAAGAATATATCAGGCACAAGAGTTTTTACATGATTTAGTCTGATGATTAAAAAGGCTATATCCACATAGTACATTAAAGTACTCCCCCTAATATAGGATATTAATTCATAATTTGAAATTAAATGGGTGAAAGTTATGTCTTATAGTATTGAATGATCCCATCGAAAAGTGAATATAGTTTGTATGTGTTAAAGCTATTGTTAGTAGCTTGGTGCAACACATAAGTGCATGACTTGTTAGTCATGTTCATTTAACTAACCGAACATAGAGTTTTCCATATAGATGATGATTCCTACAATTATTGAAACATGCTCTTAAGTTGAGGGATACATATAGTCCTTTGACTTGAGATTGTAAGATTGTTTTATACTAAAATTGATATAATTTGACATCATCAAACATTCTGTCATTAGTAGGGTATTATAAATGTAACACTCGCTTCTATATATATTATTGTTCACTACTATTATTATTAGTATTAATCACCTTTTATATATAGTAGAAGTCTCATATGCATTTATCTAAAAACACGCATGCAAAAGCTTTAAACATAAATATTTTATTGCTAGTTATTAATATCTGAAACATGTGTTGAAAAACATATATTCATTTCGTAAAATATACTATACATAATATGTATACATGAAAACTATACAAAATATATACATGCAAAAATTGTACATCATATGTATGAGCACTAAACAAAATATGCGAGCCAAAACATGTTATCTGCTAAAAATTGTATAAACTATATATATAAAAATTGTACAAATCATGCGAGCCATAACATGATATGACATCATATCATTTGAACATGAGTGAGGACTTGCTCAAAACCATATCTCGCTCCTTAGCCATTTTGTGTTCTGGCTCAATGTCCACCATTGACCTATAAGAAAGGGAAACTATGAGGGATGAGTGTCGAGTCAATTAGTAAACATTTCCTATCTCTACCCACAATAGGTTTCTACTCTATTCTACTTTTGTGACTTGTCATAAAACTTAGTATTTTCTTTCTGATCCTATTACTTAATTTATTTTGTTTCTGATCTTTTTTTTCTAACCTATCTTATTTCTTATACGATAAACTTTACTTAGCTTGTTTCTTGCCTTATAGGCTTCTTTTTCTTTTGCTTGTCATGTTGTCTATATTTTGATTCATGTCATGTCATATATATGTATGTATGTATCATGGTATGAAATATTGAGATTTGCATGACTTGTTATGCTTTTATTTTTGTTCTTGACTCATTATCTTTTTCTTCTCGATATCTGAATATGACACTCTTGTTTACGAGTCTTTTTCTAAGTTCATGTGCTATTATATTGCTAATTTTGTTTCTTGTCTGATGTTCTTTGTTTATTTCTCTTTTTTATATTATAAACTTTACTTGGCTATCACAAATCATAATATATTTGCTCTATTCCCTTTTATGTTGTATATAACAAAATATGAAATATGTTAAAATCATGTCTATATTGGAAATCATATATTGGCTCTTAGGCTTGTTTTCTAAAAACACTATTTGAAATTAAAAATTTTTGATATTGAAGTCACCAAAAAAGAATTACACGAGAGTATCGCTTATCATTCAAAAATAAATAAATAAAATAATCAATGCTGCGCATGTGGGAGAATGTTGGAATATTTATGGGGGCATACATTGATTATGTTTTATTTGATTAAAATAAAAACCGGGCAAATTATTG
Source organism: Anacardium occidentale (assembly GCA_026122585.1). Taxonomy (NCBI): domain Eukaryota; kingdom Viridiplantae; phylum Streptophyta; class Magnoliopsida; order Sapindales; family Anacardiaceae; genus Anacardium; species Anacardium occidentale. Next base: position 1,130,878 of record JAJEJH010000007.1, on the reverse strand, counting down.
TATACTCTAGAATGGATTTTTCACGGGCATAGTTTGATCTTCTTGAATTTGGGTTTTAAGTGAGCTATAGAAGTTTGTTGGATTTAATTATAATAGGAAGAACTAGTAAACTAATTATAAATTAAAGATTGGATCCCACTTTTATAATACTATAGACATAATAATTTCATAAAAATTATCACGTTAGTTGAGTGTTGCTGAGAAGGAAGATTGGTCTGAGATCGGCGATCGATCAACGAAATTTCTATGTCGGATAACTCAATCAAATTTGTCTAAATTTTTATAATTTTATATTAGAGTATTTTATTAACTCATTTATTCTGATTCACCGATTAGTATAGAGACGTATAGACCAGATAGTATGTGGCCCCTAATCACTTCTGACAAAAATATTACGCTGTCAACAAACGTGATCAACGTGTAGGACTTTTTCTGCGTTTATTATTATTATTACTTTTCTGATAAAGATAACAGGGCTAACTTAGTAATTGAATTCATCGATCTCACCCTATAAATAGGACTGCTCATTGGGGGGCGAAGATTATCATCATTAAGTGTTTTAAAAGAGAGCTCTTGTTTAGAGATGGCGCTCCAACTTCCACATAACTTTCATGAAATTGCTAAAGATGCTGATTCACACATTGACACGTCCTCCCAGGAAAAGCTCAACATTCTGCTGTCCTCTGGAATTATGTTGAGCCAAAACCAGAAGGCAAGTGATCCCATTTTATGACATGCAAAATTTCCGAATTTTTTATCATCTTACTTGTGATAATTTTTATCATCTTATATGGTTTAGTATTTTAATTATATTAAATATTGCAGAAGTTTTGGTTTGACATGAATAGCAAGATGAACAGCTTTGTTCTGTTTGCGAGGTCTCTCTCAATAACTTGGGGAAATGATGAACGTTATTGGAAGTGGACTTCCGAAAAAGACTCATGGTAAATTACATATGTATGTATGCATTCAATATATTTTTGAACAAATTTAATTAATTGTTCGATCTGATATTGCAGCGGTGCGTATGTGGAGGTGGCTGAACTGTTACGAGTATGTTGGGCTGAGGTTAAGGGGAAATTTGACACAAACAAGCTCACCCCAGGGACATTTTACAAGCTTGCATTTGTGGTCAAATTTAATGAAGATGCTTCTCAATGGGATAATCTGGTGAATCTCAAACTCGATCTCCCAAATGGAACCCAGATTCTACGCAAAGAAAACTTTAAGAATAAGCCAAAAAGCCAGTGGATTGAGATCCTTGTTGCTGAGTTTAGAGTTCAAAAGAATGAAAAGCAAGGGGAGATGGAATTCTCCATGACTGAAACTAGTAACAGCCATTGGAAGAAAGGAATTGTCATCAATGGAGTCATCATTCAGCCAGCCATATAATGTGGCTACCAAACAGTATTTGGACGTCTGCTGTACTAAATAATAGTTCATATGCATGCGTCTCAAATACCACTGCAACTATCTTCGATCTTACTCTGTGTGCTTGAAAAACAAATAAGTGAGCTTATAAGCTCATTTTTTACAAATTAATAGTCTCCTACAATAATGTGAGATTGATCTTTTTAATAATATGTGTAATAATACTATGTGTGATAATACTTGTATTCTAGTTTACTTCCAAAGTTGATTTTAGGCGTATTAGTGCGAAAGCTCGTCTTACATTTAAAAAAGTATTCACTTAAAATAAATTATATGAACAGCTATGGGTATAATTATGTAAAACTTTTACGGAAGAGTTCCAGGATAATTTGTATTAACATTCATGATAAGAAAAAGTTCAGAATCAGAACCTATTAATAACTATGAGAGGACGTTGGATGGAGATAATTGATACATTCTTGTTGCAAAACATCTCTTGGCTGTCGGCTGTGATTGTTAGTTCATTCATCTTGTTCTAATGCATTAAGTAACAAACTAGAATTGCCTCCTATCAGGATCTTTCGCGCCATGATATATATAACTCCAAAATGAAAGCAAGCGAGGCGAAGCAACATATTTTTTTGCATTCCATTTCTGATTTTAGCACGCTGAAATAGACGTGTGACGATTTATAGCATAAATGTATTCATCAGCAAGCTGAGAAGGTAAATTCATATCAGGTATTCCAACCGGCAACCTCCATTGCTCATTTATTCAAGCCTTCCATGCCCGTATAGGCTGTTAATTAAGCATTACAGGTAAATAAGTAGAAGTTTAATCATAGAAAAGACAAAATTAATTTTAATGTTATCTTTAAAATAGATTCTCTCAAATTAGCCGGTTATACCTAATTTTTTTTATTTTAGAAAAAAAAAAAAACCTTATCTAGTGAAATTATTTACTGACGTTAAACACGTTATCGTTAAATACATATACGAGAATATTGTGATTAAGAAAAAAAACCTTCAGTGAAATTAAAGTGATGGCGCCAAATAAAGGTTTGGTAAAGAATTGAACTAGTCATGTGATTAATATCCAACTGATATTTATCTAGTTATTAATGTTCATCTCTACTCACAGGCAACGGCTCGAAGACAAGGACGATCATGCATGGCAGCACCACATTCAAAAGTGCATGTCAAGGTCAAGCTATTGTATTATAATATGAACAGAAGAAATTAGTACTCCAGGTTGTGGAAATTTGCGTCATCCAAATGTGGAATTTTTTCTCAAGATGACTTGCCAATGAAAAGGAAAAGAACAATTATCATTAAAGGTAAAAAAGAGAGAGAGAGAGATGAAAAAAAAAAAAAACAGAAGAAACACAAATTGACTCAATTTTAACCTTTCCATTAAGTAGGTCCCATCTTCATCCTTGAAGTTGCAGCGTGTACGGTAACTATTATAGAGATAAATACATAAAATGAGCAATAATTCATTATTAAAAAATAAAACTTCAAAATTTAGATTTTGGGATTTCTTAATTGTATGACGATGATGAGGCTACTTTGGTCAAAAGCAAGGTGAAATTAGCTTTGAGTTATTTGTTTCATGAGTACAAATATTCGACTGAGCATAGCACGTAGTTCAACAACTGTAAGTTTTGACTCAGGTCAGCTGACTAAGGCTCATAGATGATTAAAGATAAATTTATTCATTAAAAATCTATTTAAGAAGCATAAGGCAAGCAAAAGTATTGTAGATTGCACAAATTGCTTAAGATGTATTAGCAATTTATATTTCCATGGTTGTGTCATAATCTACGTTTAGTATAGGAGACAAAATTCTTGATTCTTTTAGGACATCTTTATCTCCAAAAATTAAACTAATATATTAAATCTTAACGCTAAAAGAATAATTAAACTAATATAATATATGATAATGTGAAGAAGAAACATTAAGAAGGATCATGTCATAAATCAATTATGAGCCACGCATAAATTAATATTATGGCACATTGAACTATAAATCAAACAATAATAGTATGACTATTAAGGGAAAAACAGAAAAAATATAATAATAATAATAATAATAATAATAATAATTATATTTTTTTTCTATTTGGTGCTAATATCTTAAACCTAAATATTTATTAATGTTTGATTATTACCAAAGCAAAACTTCCCGGTGCTAGTTGCTTTTCTTTGTCTGTTGTTACGCCAAGTATATGTTACTTTACTTTTAGCTTAATTGGAATTAATTTTAATTATTAAGTATGATTTTCATATTTAAGTTTGTGTGTTGATGAAGAATTAATGTAATCCTATAAACATGAGAAACATGGTCTCCAATCAATTGACGAAGAGGCAATTCGTGACCAGAAACTTCTGTTTCTAAAATTTGGATGAGCTCTTCATCAGTTGGATAGAACCTAAACCCAGTTGGCAACATCTTTAATTTTTGATTGCTTACTACTTCAAGTATCCAATATAGATTAATAAAAAGAAGCAATGGTAGCCAACGAAAGATTATATAAAATCTGTGAGAAAAGACAACCTACTATATCATATTTACATATTTGGACAAGCAGAATACAGATGGTTAAAAAAAATAGTACTTAAACAAAATTTAAACAGCTTTTCTAGTGAAACGTGAGTCATCAATGACTTTCTTATACGAGGGATATTCTAAAATTGGGTTTGTTTGATATAAAATTTATATATTTAATAAAAGTATAAAAAAAAGGATAAAACTGCATTTGGTAAGAATTAATTAAGATCTATCCAATAACAGTTTTCAGATTAAAAATTAGTGTCCAATAGGGAAAGTTCTCCACAATTGTCTACTATTTTTTATCCGACAACAATTTTAAGGTTCATAAAATTAGGTAATAATAAAATTCAAAGATATTTTTAATAATCTCATGTGAAATAAATGATAAACTCTTATTTAATAATGTATTATGATGTTCATCGCTAAAAAATCTACAGCTTTTAACTTCTAGTGCCAATGAAAAATCCTATGAATCTCATTTATAGCATATCCAAATTGAATTTGTCCAAGGACATTATTAACTAATTTTGAAAACCTAGGGACAAGACTGGATTGGGTCCCATGAATTTTATTTGTTTGACCACAGTGATCGAAAATTTGTGTGGAAAAGATAATTTCTTTCTTTGTGAACAAACAAACTAAATACGAACATATATATATGTTTGTGTTGATATTCAAATATTAGATGACATCCTAATGCCAACTTCATAAGGTAAATGGTATTAGTAGTTTAAAATGAAATACAAATGTGATAACATTTTTTCGAAGAGGTACCATGAAATGTGTAAGTGCCATTAGATTTTAGACATTAACAAAGACCACTCAAAAGAGTGAAAATAATATATATTAGGAAGGACTAATACAATATTAACAAAAACATTCACAAAGACCACTCAAAAGAGAAAAAAATGCGATAACAAAGACCTTCTCTAAGTAGTCATTGTTAATGTTAAAAATGTAAAGGTGTTTGCATAATGCTTTATCAACACATTTTATGCAACCCCTTTTTTGTGCCTGCTAGACTAATATAATTAATTGATGTTACATGGTAGGACTAATTTGGCTTTTTCATTACTTATTATTGCAACTCTTTATTCATTTGTCAGTATGTTGTTATGGATAATCGCAAGCACAGGAGATGAATGAGTTTTAATACAGTTAATGTATAATTTCTAGAGGGGTTAAATAGTTTCCTTAATTTTGCATTTTGGGGTAAATCAAGCACAAACAAGGTTTCATATTCTTGTAAAAAGTGTGTCAATTACTATATAATCATTTAGTGGTTCATGGATTTATGGTAGGGTATACCACTTGGTTTTGTCATGATGAATCAATGGTTACATAGGAATCTATCGTAGATGTTCAAGTAGAACAAGAAATCACTATAGATAATGACATGATAGAAATGTTACATAATTTTTTTGGGACATTGGGATAGAATGTGGATGTATGTATGCATGCCAAAGATGCAATAAAGTCTAATGTTGATGATACAGTACCATAAGAAAATATGAACCACTTTGTTGAACAAGGAGGAAATTTTAGAAAATTAATAGAAGATGCTAAGGAAGAATTATATCTAGAGTGTGAGAAGTTTAATAAAGTATCATTCATTTTTCATCTCTATAATTTAAAATGTCATTATGGTTGGTCTAATAAATCTGTTGATGCCTTAATTTAGCTTTTAAAATATGCTTTTCTAAAGGGTGAGACATTATCAAATTCTTTTCATGAAACCAAAAAGATTGTTGATGCCTTGGGACTTAAGTATGTTAAAATTGATGCTTGTCCTAATGATTGTATATTATTTTGGAAAGAAAAAGATTTTGATGATGTATGCTCAGTTTGTGGAGGGTCTTGTTGGAGAACTTCTGTGATTGTTCTTGTAGTGGTGTAGCAAGTTCGAATTTTGTCAAGAAAAAAAAATTTTGTTAAAGGTGTTACGGTATTTTCCATTAAAATCAAAACTTCAAAGATTATTCTTGTAATGTAATTATTTAGGAATCTATTGGAAATATTTGCGTAAATTGCTAATTGCTTGTAATCGCATAATTATGGAAAAAAATCGTCAACTTCATGAATCAATTAGATGGGAAACGCTTCGTTGTAAAATACCTAAATGTTGTGTTTTTTTAATCATTGATTAAATTAAGGATGACTGAAAATACATTAATTTAGAAGGATTGAACTGACTTATTAAATGAGAACATGATCATCCGTTTTCCCCAACAACATCTCCCTCTTGCTCCGCCTTTCTTGTCTCTTGGCATGATGTTTTTTTAGAGTTGCTTAAGTTATGTGTTCCTATCACTATGATAGCCAAAATATATTCCATAGCTTACCCTGATTCTAGCTTATTTTAGGACTTTCTTTTCATTTTTAAAATACATTGTAGTATTGACACATGAATCATTGTTTAGCTTATTATTATATATTGTTAAATGCAATAGGATAGAACTTTGTGGCCAAATTACTATGTTCCGCCCAAGGTTGGTGAGAATGACAAATTTTTGTCATTTAAATTTAAAAATTTAATTTTTTTATTTCTTTTGAAAGATAAAAAATATCCTCAAATTAAATAGCAACATGATATGGTATAACAAAATTTACAACTTCCGTTGCTTTGAGCAATTAGATCAAATATCATTCTAGAGCACAATAACATGCTTGATATGGTAATTTTAGAATCATTTTTGGCACATGACATATTTGGCTACAACGAAAAGTGGAGGGATAAAGTTCTATTGGAGTTATTGCTATTAATTGTTTTCAACGGGGAATATTCAACTGATCTTTGGCCATTCAATAGGTACATGTTATTGTAGTCTACTTTTTTTATAAGGATGCTTGAAATGAAATATCACCAAAGACAAGTATGAACAAAATGCAATTAAGTTTATTTCTTTTCTCAAACTACCTAAGTTTGACCAGTTGAATCCTATTTTGTAATATAACTCTTTCCTTGTATTCATTTTTATGGATATTTGTTTGCATTTTATGCTACTATTGGAAGCCTCTATAGTAACGGGCTCTGCTTTACAAAGAGAATGAAATTTTACTAGAAAGCTTTAGCTTAAATTTTTATTCTTTTTTTTTTTTTTATGTAAGTTGAAAATTCTACACAATAGAGGTACAAAAATATGTAACATTTCTGTATGTAAAGTTCTAGGGGGATAGCGACACGTAACGCTCTTAGGGGAGTAACAATACATAATGCTCCTATTGGAAGCCTCTATAGTAATGGGCTCTGTTTTAAAAAGAGAATGGAATTTTACTAAAAAGCCATAGCTTAAATTTTTATTTTTATTTTTTTTTTGTAATGTAAGATGAAAATCCTACACAATAGAGGGATGACAATATGTAACACCTCTATATGTGAAGTTCTAGGGGAATAGTGATACGTAACACTCTTAGTGGGGTATATGTATTACTTACACAACAAGGGGACAATATACGTAATTCCCTTTGTGGATATTTGTTTTACCTACACAATAAGAGGACGACGATACATAACGCCTTTTATGTGAAATTCTAAAGGGATGACGATAGATAACTACCCTAGTAGATATCCATATTATCTACATAATAGGGAGACGATGATACATAACACCCTTGTATATGAAATTTTAAAGGGGTGGAAAAACGTAACATCCTTAGTGGATATCTGTATTACCTACATAATAGGAGTCAACGATATATGGCGTCTTTGTATGTGAAATTCTAAGGGGATGGCAATACGTAAAGCCCTAGTGAATATCCATATTACCTACATAATAGGGAGAGAACGATACATAATGCCCCTATATGTGAAATTCTAGGGGGACGATTATACATAATACCTTTAGTAGATATCCATATTACCTACATAATAGAGGGACATTGATACATAACATTCCTATATGTGAAGTTTTAGAGGGACCATGATACATAACGTCCCTAGTGGATATTCATACTACATAAAAAATAGGGGATACATACACAATAGGGGGATGACAATATGCAACACCCTTGTATGTGAAGTTTTAAGGGGATGATGATACGTAATGCCTTTATAATCAAAGGGATTGTGAATGAATGTAAAAAGAATAATTTTATTTGGGCATGACCTAAGGGATGCTAATACATAACGCCCAAGAAAGAAACACATAAGCCTAATAGAAATGAAATAATCTTTGAAAGGTTAACTATTATAGGCTGACAATGTATACTTTGTTGAATTATATATTAATGTCGGCATGCACAATTGGTTTATGTTTGTTTTTACTATAGGTGTTTGAAATATTTTGGACTCTGTAGTATGTTTGTTGTAATTTGTATGTTAGTTTATTGAAATTTATGGAGTAGTGTTAATACAGTTAGTGTGTTACAACATTATTGTTATGTTGAATAAATTATGACTGCTTGTGGTGTGACAACTGTAAAGCATATTAATTATTTGACTGTTTGTCAGATACAATTATTGGATAATAAATAATAGGTATATTTACTAAGAGTGTACATTTGTTGTTTTAGTAGGTCAAGGTTGTGGTATAAGTGGCTTAATTGGTTAACTACTGCATAATTTATGTTTTTATGGCTGATGGATTGTTGCATGTTACAACCCCACTTTTCTCTCTATCGACCTGCCATTTACTCCTCTTGTGTTTATTTTAGACATATGCTAAATGCTTGTACTTAAAATGCCCTATTATATTTGCTATTCCTACAAATGCAATGCTAAAGCGCTTATGCAGATTATGTTTTTCGAGCTATTATAGGTCTCAGGAAGTTTCTTCCCTTTGCTATTTAATTTCCTTATCAGTTTCTTTTTATTATTATCTTTGAATTGTTAGTTTTATCATATTGTAAGTAAGGAAATATTTGTATTATAGAGGATCTTCTATAATTTTTTTTTTAAGTCAAACTTGAATGTTATAATTTCTCATGTTTTAGGCTTATTATGGACTTTGGTGGCCTTATGTTAACCTGTATCTTAGCACAGGTCTCGACTAGGGTTTGGGTCATGACAAAGGATGTGATTTTTCTTTTACTTTTATCTTGTTTCTCACTTATCAAACAAGAGATTCCTTCAAAATTCTAGTTTATATTGAATAATGTTATCAAATAAGTTTTCTATACACTTTAATTGGATTTTAGATACTTGAATCTGTTATAGTTAATTTTGATGGTTAAGGAGTAGTAATTTTCTATGTTTTTATTTTGTTTGGTTTCTATTTTTAGGTGTTGATATTGCCTGTTATGAAATTTTCATAATGATTTGAGTGGAAAGTTTTGGGTTTGACATGGGATACCTATGATACATATGGACTTAGTTTCTTTTTCCTCTCAGTTTGGTGCATTTAATGTGATAATAAAAGGAAAAAGAATAAAAATGATCCCTCTTTGATAGTTTTTAGCTTGGTAGTCAACATAGAAACATGTGTGAATCAATTTAATCTACTTTATCAACTTTCTTGCAGCAGATTTGAGATTATAGTAGTTTCTTGTGATTCTGATCTCGAAATTTATGAGTATTATCTAAATACTCTTATTGTTCTTATAAATTGTATCTGGTATAAATGGGACTACATTCTTGTATTTAAATTTTGATATTAGCTTATAGGGGATTTCTAGGTGAACAGGGTTCTTCTGAACCTTTTCAACAATAATTTCTTAGTTTTTAAAATGGACCACATAAGATCTTGGTGGGTTAATTTGGGAAAATCATGGATCCAAAAAAAGGTTACTACTTGAGGATAATCTTTACCGGTAGAGGAACTAAAATAACACCTGATCAACAAAAAGTTGATTGTTTTGCAAGTTATGGCAAATTGAAATTAAAATTGTCGAAAGCTAGGTGAACAACCACACACAAACTCACAACAAAAAAAAAGGAATAAGAAATTGAGAGAAGTGTTTATGAGGAAGACTTGCAAATTTTCATTCATATTTCAAATGCAAAACCAATAGATTTTTTATAGGTACAAGTGAATTTTAAAATCCTAAATACGTGAACCTACCATTTGTCACGACCAAAACCCAAGGCTGAGGTAAATACTAGGATAAAGGTTGGCATAAGGCTACTGAAGTCCATAGCAAGCCTAAAGCATCAAAAATTAAAACATTCAAACTTGACTTTAACAAAATTTTGGCAAAATATCCTCTGTAATATAGACATTTTTTTATTTATAGCCTAATATAATTAACAACAAATTTAACCAAACAACATAAGCCCATCTAGAGCCTACTAATCAATCTCACCAGTTAAGCCATCCTCCGTCCACTATAGTCACAAGGGTAATCAAACAACATCATAAAATCACTACAACCATATATACACCTCTACAACCACTCAATATTGAATTAATATTAAAATACAATCATAACCACTCTGAATTTAAGATACATTTACTTTGTAGCCATACAATATGAAATAATAAAATTAAAGACAAGAAAACATAACTCTATGAAAACTCAAGCTAGGATAATTCATTTCTCATTAAGAGCATGCACATATGACATATAAATGACATCAATAATTTCGAAGTAATATAAAGTTTGGAACCTAAAGTAGGAATTGCTAGATCCACCAAGTCTAATTATAATTAAAATATATCAAATAATTTAGATGACATATAATATCTCAAATATGTCTGCCTCAAATTGAATAAAACCTAATAGTCATTTGTTTATGCAAGCAAATTTCCATGCATCAAATTCATCTTTTAGAAAGCTAATCCCTGAAGAGGCTAGATCTTTATGGCTATATATAACTAAAATAGATATCAGACCACTCATAAGAGATCCACAATGAAAACCCATAATATTTTACAATTCAAAGATTATTTCATTACTATGCAGCTTATTTATTTCTTCCTTGGGTGTTACATATTATCATCCCCAAGGTTGTGCCCAAATAAAATTGTTCTTTTCATATTCATATAATTACTTTAATTCTAGGGGTGTTACATATTGCCGTCCCCATAGAATTTCAATACAAGGGCATTACATATCATTGTCTCCTTATTATGTAGGCAACATTGATATTAGGGCTGGATTCGAACTGAACATATTCGGGTTCGTTTTTAAGTTTGACTCAAATGAGCCCGAAACGAGCCGAACGAACCCGAACACGAACACGGATTGCAATTTTAAAGTTTGGCTCGAACGAGCCCGAACACGAACTATGCGAACTGAACACAAACAAGAACCCGAACTTAAAATAATAATTTTTTAATTAAATTTTATTAATTATTTGTATTAATTATAATTTTTAATAAATATAAAAATGAATTATACGAACCGAATATGAATACAAATACGAATACGAATACGAGCCGAATACGAACTTAATTATACGAACCGAACACGAATACGAACCCGAACTAAAAATGTTCGACGAACACGAATACGAACATGAACCGAACAGTACGAAACGAGCCCGAACACGAACATGTTACTGTTTGCATTTGGTTCGGCTCGAATCCAGCCCTAATTGATATACACTAGGGCATTACCTATCGCCATCCCCTAGAACCATTCTATCAAGGACATTACGTATTATTGTCCCCTTGACGAAAAAAATTTTTAAATACTGGCAGCATTACACATAGTCGTCTTAGTAGACCCTTATTATTAAGGGCGTTACATATCATTATTCCCCTGATTAAAAAGATGTTTAACTACTAATGGCATTTTGTATTGTCCTCCCCTTATTCACTATCAAGGACATTACATATCCCTGTCCCTCAATGAAAAGGATCTTTAACTACTAAGAACATTATGTATCGTTGTCCCCCTAAACACTCACTATCCAGGGCATTACGTATCATTGTCCAACTGAAGGAAATAATTTTTAATTAATAACATTAATTATGAATTTAATTTTACTCAACCTTCAATCTCATTTAATTTTTAAATCCAGTAACCAATCCATATTTGGAGCAATATACATGTGATGTCATGCTAATACATGATGTATTATGCATGCATCATAGATACTTGAAATTTTTAAGATATTTCAACATTGTACTTTAATTCACATACGTTACCATTAATTTCAACATGAATTGAACTGGTTGTCTACCAGAAAGGCCTATAACCAGACTGTGACAAAACAAAGCCTTAAAGCTGAAACAACAATGTATGAATAACTAAGCACCTAGTGACTTATTGCACTAGTTCAAAAAAGAAAATCTGCACAAATTCCCCACCTTAAAAAGTTCATTACCTATTGCATCAATTATGCAAGTAACAAAAGAATGCCTTAGGCAAAACAACTATAGAAAATTTGTAAAATGCATCAACAAATGGGATTTCATAAAATATAACCACTCCATAGATTTCAAGACAATTCTTGCTAATTAATATATCTGATATCACCACAATACTGAAACCATTTTACCTTTTCTCTTTGTACCTCCCTTAAAAGATAAACCTAATATCATTCCTGTTACTGATGTTTCAAGAGATTTCTTATTGAATACATAAGAAAAAAATGACACTTGTAATTGTCACTCTATGCACTCTTCAAGCTTCCTAAACTTATGCAATTTCATTTTGAATATGATCATACCAAAATCATATGCAATTCTAATCTCACATATTTGTAGCCTTTTTGTTGCTTTCCTACTCCATCACCCACTGTACCTTTTATCATCCCTAGTTACACTAAGCTTCATTCACCAACTACAATATTAAAGTGTCCTCATCCCAGATGGCTAAACCTTTCCATCAACTGATCTAAGGTCCCAACTATGTCTATCAAACTTTTAGTTCACTAAAATCATATTGTGCTAGTCAATTCTCTGCTATAAACATATTATAGTCATCTGCTAGTCCATACCCTCTTGATATAACTTACTATAAGTGGGTAGTATATACACACTTGTTCTAAAAGTATGAAATACTTGAATAGAAAATGAACTTTTAACAATAAGGAATCTGTTAAGCTCTTTAATATGTCTCTCTAATTTTGTTTCAGCTTACAACTCACTGTGGATCGAAAAACTTAGAACTGCATGGCACAACCATCAGTAAATTTGAAAAACAATCCCTTATTGTATCATGGATTAAGAAATATTTAAAAAGAGAAGGAAAAACTCTTCAATACTTAAAAAAATTTATAACTAAATGTATACCTAATTGAAATTTGATTTGGAAAAAAAAAAAAAAAACTCATACTAGTTGATCCATAACCTATTTAAGATGTAAGTATCGCTTATAGATCCAATATAACAAATAAGAAGCCACACAAGTCACAAAGAAAATGTCACACTGAATAGAAATTCATGTGTCACATAAGCATACTCATGGTTTAATCATTGAAATTGAATATTTCCTATCCCGAATGCTACCAGTAAGTATGAACCCAGTTAAGCATAAAGCTTTTCCATAACTGAAAATTATAAATCCTTCCATATCCCTATACTTCCTCAAAAAGAATCTCAAATTAAAAATATATATATATAGGTGAAGAGAAAAGATCTTGACCTTCGGAAAAGTGGGTTGAGATTCAATCTTAGTTTGTTTACTCTAAATAACAATGAAGATCAAAACAAAAATCACAAACAAAGTTTGTACTGTATTTAATATCCTCCTTTCCACCAACCTTTTGAAATCTATTGTCCTTCTCGTCATCTCAAGTGCCAAACTTCAACTCATCCTGTATATTTTTCCTCAGGAAAAATCCCCAAGAAAGTTGAATAACAATGAAATAGTTTGTGGGTTTTTATGAAGAATGAAATTTTAACATGTTAATGATGTGGCAGATTACAACGAACAACGACGTTAGATGATTAATAAGCTGAAGGAAAATGATGTCTTCTCTTTAGAGAATATGAGAAATTGAGATTTCAGTGTCGAAGCCTTCATTTTCAGAAGATACGATGTGCTTGCTTTAGTAGATGTGCTTTTTCTAACTTATATTTTGAGCAGGATTTTAGAAAATCAGTGTTATTAGCTTGTAATTTGGACTGTTAATTGTTTTTATTAGTTAGATTTGAATGGTTAGGATTGTTTTTATAACTAGAAGGTAGTTTCTAGGGTTTGGTATAAAAATCTTAAACCATCTGTATTAAGGTATGTTTTTCTTTCAATTAATAAAATGTTCTTGAGGTATTTCAGTTGACTGAGAGGTTGTATGTGCATTTTTCATTTTTTTATCAAAAACTATTTTTCGTTTTATGGTATCAAAGCCATCAACAAATGTTAGTGGTGATGGATCTAGTAGAAATGGAGTATGATGGAAGCTTGTCAAGAATGGTTGACAGAACATGGAATACTAGTGGTTCAAGTATACTGTAGATGGTTGGAGTCTTAAGACTAGTAATTCCAACGGTGAGTCCTAAATTGAACGAGAACAACTATAGCTATTGGAAAGCTTAAATGTTGAATATGGTAGGGTCGTTTGATTTAGAGGAGTATTTAATTGGAATCTAGGTATGTCCATCTCCCTTTGTATATGTGAAAAATGAAGTTATATTTGATAGAATAAAGTAAAGTAACCCTGAATATGCATTATGGAAGAAGTATGATAAAAGGTTGACAACGTGGATCTTGGCTTCAGTTTTTGAGTTTATGTATACTCATATATCCACATGTAAATCTATTAGTGCGATTTGGCATGCTCCTCAAAAGCATTTTGTGCCAGAATCTAAGAATAAGATAACTTAGTTAAAACTAAGGTTACAAACAATAAAGAAAGGGTGTATGAGTATTAGCAAATAGATGAGAAAAATGCAAGAAATTTATGATGTTTTAGTGGCTAGTGGTTAGGTTATTTCTAAAAATGAGTTGATTAATTATGTAATAGATGGATTAGGAGTGGAATATAATATGTGGTTGCACGAATTTTATCAAAACTTGATGCTGAAGATGAGGTAATAACTTTGATGAAAGCTAAAAGTCTATTGCAAAAGAAATAATGTGATGAATGAAAATCAAAATGGTTACAAGCAGTATAGACAGAGTCGAAACTTTGATAATGGTAATATTAGAAGCAGAGGTAGAGGATATGTAAAATCAAAGGTAGTATGTCAAGTGTGTGGTAGGAGTGGACATACTACATTGAATTGTTATCATAGATTTGATGCAACGTTTTTAGGAGATGATCAAAAGTAGTCAAGTCAAAATGATAGAGGATATGAAAAAACAAGTCAATGTAAAGATAAGAGTGAATTAAAGGTTGAGGAGAATAATGAGAAAGATGAAGAATTTATTGGAGATGATAACATTCAATATGAAAGGAGAAGAGCAGGTTCAAAAATGATGAATGGAAATAAGGCCAGGGGGTACCTAACTAATGTAATCGGATCTGAAAAGAGTGATCATACATAAGGGCTCATAGCTACTCCTCAAGTAGTGAAGGATCGTAGCTGGTATATTGTTTTAATAGCTATAGATCATGTGGCTATAAACATGAAACAACTAGGCAATAAGATAAAGTACACTAGCGAGCAACAGCTACAGGTTGGGAGTAGAGATTGCTCACCAATTTCACATACAGGTCACTTATCTTTACCTTCAATCTCTAATGAAAAGTTAGTTCATTTAAAAAATGTTTTATGTGTTCTAACATTAACTAAGAATTTTATAAGTACTTTAAAGTTGACAAGAGACAATAATGTAATAGTAAAATTTAATGTTGATGAGTGTTTGGTAAGAGATAGAGTTAATAAAAATGTGTTGTTACAAGGTGTGCTTAAAAATGGTTTGTATCAATTAATAGATAAATGTGTAAAGTCTGGAGGAAATATTGGGGTATCATCTAAAGTAGTATATCAAGTAAGTAACTATAATACTGAAATATGGCATAGAAGATTGGGTCATCCTAAAAGCAAAGTTGTGAGAACTGTACTTAAGGAGTTAAATATTCCTGGTTCATAAATACAAGAGAATTATTTTTGTGAGGATTTTTAGTTTGGAAAGAATCATTAAAAAGCTTTTCCAAACTCAGTCTTAAGAGCTACTAGTCTATTAGAATTAATTCATTATGATTTATGGGGGCCTGCACCTATAATGGCTAGAGAAGGATTTAGGTATTATGTGTATTTTATTAATGATTACTCAAGGTTCACCTAGGTTTTTCCTTTAAGACAAAAATCAGAAGTTAGGGGAGTGTTTTTAAAATTTCAGAAGTTAGTTGAAACACAGTTTGAAAGGAAGATAAAGATTTTACAGAGTGATTAGGGAAGAGAGTATAAAAGTTTAAGTGATTATTTAGTAGATCAAGAGGTTTAATTTAGACATCCATGTCCATACACTCATAAATAAAATGGAAGGGCTGAAAGGAAGCATGGACATATTGTTGAAACTGGGCTGGGGTTGTTATCTCATTAGGTATGCCTTTAAGTTAATGGTGGCTAACATTTTAGAGTGCCATATTCTTGATGTATAAGTTGCCTAGTTCTGTATTAGAAGAAAAGTCACCTTTCTTGGTGTTTTTAAAATGAAACCAGATTACAAATTCTTAAAAGTGTTTGGATGTGCTTGCTATCCTCATTTGAGGTCTTATAACAAACATAAATTTTCCTTTCATACTCAAAAGTGTGTGTTTGTTAGTTATAGTATGTCACACAAAGGATACAAATGTTTGAACTCATCTGGTTTCATTTTTGTAATCGCAAGTGTCATATTTGATGAGTCTGAGTTTCCATTCAAAGCTAATGATAAATTTCAGTCCTTAAAACAAGCTTTTACTTATAATAAAGAGCTTCTTGTTGATATTCCAAGAGGGGTGTTTATTTCGAAAATTATTTTAAAAGATATCAAATCTAGAGTGGTAGAGATGGATACATTAGAAAGTCTATCAAATAAGAAAAAGTCAAATTCTAAAGTTTCAGATTTTTCTTCTAAATATCCATTTATACCTATAGTGTCTTCAAAAGAAAAGTCACTGGTTCAAACATCTAAGTCAAGTCAATGGATAGTGTTGAGTCAGTGTCTTCTAAGCCTATGGATAGTGCAGAGTTAGTGTCTACCATTAATTTAGAAGTGGTTCTTCCTAGTGAGTTTAGAGATATGCAAATGAAGATTAGAGAAAATAAAAGTGTAAAAGAGGTCATCCTATGGTAACTAGGTCTAAAATAGGTTCTTTACCACCCTCAAAGGTGTTTCTAAGCAAAGTTGATAATGCAAATTTGAAGGAGCTAAGGACAGTAGAAGAAACTTTAAGCAAACCTCAATGGGTTAAGGCTATGAGAAGTGAATTTGAAGTTATTGGGAAAAACAATACTTGGGAGTTAGTTCCTTGGTCAAGAGACATGCATGTGATGGATCATAAGTGGGTATATAAAACCAAGTTGAATGTTGATGGGTCATTATAGAAATTTAAGGCCAGGTTAGTAGCAAAAACATTTCAGTAGTGTCTAGGAGTATATTACATAAAGACTTTTAGTCCTGTGATAAAACATATAATTGTTAGGATGATATTTTCACTAGTAGTGAGTTATGGATGGGAAATACATCAAATAGACGTAAATAATGCATTTTTAAATTGAGAGTTAAAGAAAACTATGTATATGACTCAGCCTCAAGGATGTATTGATGTACAGAAGCCAATATATGTATGCAAATTGATTAATACATTATATGGTCTTAAACAAGCACCTAGGGCTTGGTATGATAAGTTGAAAGGTGCATTACTAGAGAATGGGTTTACAAATACAATTTCAGACAACAGCTTGTTTATCTTAAAGGAGAAAAGTTTAGTAGTGTATATACACTTGTATATGTAGATAACATACTGTTGACTAGAACTAACTTTGAGTATATAAAATCTCTGGTGAATGATTTGAATCAGAAGTTTTCATTAAAGAAATTGGGAAATCTAAATTATTTCCTAGGAATGAAAGTTGAGAGAACAAAAGAATGATTACATTTGAGTTAAAGTAAGTATGCAACATATTTACTAATTAAAACAAAAATTTTTGAAGCTCATCCTTACTCAACTCTTATGGCAACAAGTCTAAAATTGTACAATGGAGATAGAGAAGTGTTTGATGATCCAACTTTATTTAGAAGTACAATAAGTGCACTTCAATACTTGACTTTAACAAGACTTGACTTAGCTTTTGCAGTAAATAAGCTAATCCAATTTTTAAATATCCCAGATAGTTGCAATGCCAGACTTGCAAAAAGATGTTAAGGTATGTAAAATGAACTATAAGATATAAAAGTAGAGGCCTTTATATATGTAAACTGGGTAGGAAATCTAAATGATAATAGGTCAACTAGTGGATTTTGTGTGCTTTTTACAAATAACCTAATATAGTGGGGATCTAAGAAGCAGAAGGTAGTAGCATAATCAACCACAAATGCTGAATACATAGCTCTAAGTCAAGTAGCTACAAAAATGGTATGGCTAAATAGTTTGTTGACAGAATTTTAAATTAAATGTATCAAGAAGGCTGTAGTTTGGTGTGATAATTAAGGAGCTGGTTTGTTAGCCTCAAACTCTGTGTTACATAGCAGAACAAAGCACATTGAAATTGATGTGCATTTTATTAGAGAATAGGTAGTAGCTAAGGTTATGTCAGTGTAGTATGTACCTTCAGAGTTACAACTTGCTGATATTTTAACAAAACCTTTTTCAGTGACCAGATGTAATATGTTAGTAAGCAAGTTAAGCATATGTGCAAGAAAGTCATAAATTATCAAAGCAGTAGGAGTAAGAGATGAAGTATGAGACAAGTGTTGAGTGACTGAGTCTAAGGAGGAATTAGAAGTTTTTTTTTTTTTTTTTTTTTTTGTATATAAAGTAGGCTAGAGATAATGAAAGAGGAATTGTATTTTTTTATGTTTTCTTTCTCGTTTCTGATTTCATTCTTCTTATCAAACAATAAACAATACATTTATACTTGAGGGAGCACGTGAAGAATGAAATTTTAACATGTTGATGATGTGGTAGATAACAACAACAGTGTTAGATGATTAATAAGCTGAAGGAAAACAACGTCGTCTTTTTGAAGAATATGAGAAACTGAGATTGTAGTGTCAAAGCCTTCATTTTCAAAAGATGTGATATGCTTGCTTTAATAGATATGTTTTTGCTAACTAATATTTTGAGCGTGAGTTTAGAAAATCGGTGTTATTAGCTTGTAATTTGGACTATTAATTGTTGTTGTTAGTTAGATTTGAATGGCTATGATTGTTGTTACAACTAGAAGGTAGTTTCTAGGGTTTGGTATAAAAATGTTAAACCATCTGTATTGTGGTATGTTTTTCTTTCGAGCAATAAAATTTTCTAAAGGTATTTCAGTTGAATGAGAGGTTGTATATGCATTTTTTATTTTTGATTAAAACTATTTTTCATTTTTTGTTTTGCAGGGGTCTGTACGAGAAAAGTTTTCAAAGGTTGCAAAATTGAATTTCAGATTTATTTTTATTATTTTAAATGGTCAATGTCACTGAAGTTGACTACAAAAGGTAAGAATGGCTATTATCTTGCCATCGCATTAGCTTAGATGACACTTAATCCAAAATCATAATAAAATTTGTTGTTTATATTTTAATTGCAATTTGGATCACACAAGCACAATTAGATACAATAATAACAAAATAGGAAAAGGATAAATTATACGTGAGAAGGCCCCAATTGTAAATAGCCAATTCCCGCCTAAGGTTTTTTTAAATAACAAGTACCATACAAAAAGTTTTAAAAAGTTAAATACTTATCTATTGACCAAAGTCAACAGTTAGTTAGTCAAATGAGTATTTTTGTCTTTTTAATAAAAAAAATATAAAAAATAATTAATTATAAAATTAAATTCACAAATTCATAAAAATATGTAAAATAATTTTTAAAAAATTTAAAAAAGTAGCCACTACCAACAACATTGACGTTGGTAATAGTTGTCGAAAACCTAATCAAGTGATTGGAAATAGCCATCTGGTTAGATTGATAACCAGATTTAACCACCAATGATTTGGGTAGCCTCTACCATAAGGGCTGATCGAAAATTGTTTGTTTCATATAGATTGATTATTTTCGACTATTTTCGATGGCAGAGACCGCCTCCACCATATCACTAGCCACCTTCATCATTGAGGCGGCTAATCTAACTAAATGGCCATTTTTGGTCACTTGGTTAGGTTTTGCTTTTTTAATTTTTATATTTTTTAATTAATTTTTAAAATTTTTATTATTATTGTAATATTATTTTATATTAATTTTTATTTTAATATTAATATTATTTAATTTTAATGAAGGGTATTTTGGTCATTAATATAAAATGAAAAAAGATTAAAAGAAAGGGGTTATTTAACTTTTTAAAACTTGTTGGGTGGGACTTTGTCATTTAAGGAAACCTTGGATGATTTAGCCTTCCTAAAAACAAAATATTTTACTATCTAACTTACTTTCTAAGATGACTACTTTTACATCCTTAATTCATAATCTTTCTCTACTCTTTTATTCGAATCAAAAATTATTTTTTTTCACCAGGGTATTACACCATTGAACTTGTACATGAAACATGAATATTCTAACATTGAACTTATGCTACTAACATTGAACTTTAGCATGAATCATGTATGAACACTGAATAATGAACCATGAACTATGTGCACCAATATTGAATCATCTGTGAACATGCACCTAGAAATTACAAATTGATCTTTAACATTCTCCTTTAATTTGAAATTTTCTTAATGATTCCCAATATCATCCTTAAATTCTATAAATGATCATAATTAAAAGATTTAGTAAAAATATCAGCAACTTGATAATAAGATTTCACATACTCTAAGTCAATTTCTTTTCTTGTAATTGATTGACGAATGAAACGAAACCTTGTATCAATGTGTTTGCTTCGATCATGAAATACTAGATTTTTGGCTAAAGCCATAGCTGACTTTTTATTGATTTTCACCTTAATAGCTTCTTTTTACTCTAGGAAAAGTTCCTTCAATAACTCCTTTGGCCAAATAGCATGATGAATGTAAGATGTAGCAACTTACTTAGATTCACATAAAGATAATGTAACAATAGACTACTTCTTTGAACTTCAATTTCCTAAGAGAAACACAAACCCAATAATACTTTCCTATCATCAACATCTCCAGCAAAATCGTTATCATAAAAACCCATCAACTTATTATACTCACTTGAAAACGAATAAACAATTCAATAATTAAAAGTACCTACCTTTTTATATAATTCAAAAAGGTTTTCTATGAAATGACTTACCAACCTAAGTGAATATAAGATGTCTAGTCTTGTGCAATTCAAGTACCATAAACTTCCCACTAAACTCTTAGATAAAGTTAGATCCACATTCTCTTCATCTTCAATCACCTTGGTTAGTTTTATTTCATACTCCATAAGAGTATTAACTGAGTTGCAATTCACCATGTTAAACTTCTTAAGAATTTCTTTTACAGAACATTCTTGTGAGATGAAAATCCCATTACTCATCTACTTCATCTTGATTCCCAAGTAGTAAGACATCAGTCCCACATCACTCATCTCAAACTCAAGTGTCATAGCCTTCTTAAAATCTTCAAACATCTTTGGATTATTTCCAGCAAAAGACAAGATCATTTATATAGATGCAAACAAATAAAACACCTTTATTCTTCTTTTTAACATAAAGAGCATATTCATGCATACATCTAACAAAGCCATTTTCTTGAAAATAGCTATCAATATGGCTCTTCTAAGCTCTTAAAGCTTATTTAAGCCCACATACAGCCTTTTTCAACCTTAAAAATTTGTTTTCATACCCATCAACAACATGTCTCATTAATTGCTTAACATAGACTTCTTTATCTAAATAACCATTGAGGAAGGCAGACTTCACATCTAGTTAATAAATTATCCAATGGTTTTGTGTAAAAAAGAAATTAAATCTCCAATTTTTTTTTTAAGCAAGCAATAGGTACAAATACCTTTCATAATCAACGTCTTGCTTTTACTTGTATCATTTAGTAACAAATCTTGCTTTATGCCTTTTTACTTCTCCCTTGGCATTTTTATTGGCCTTGTATACCAATTTAACTTCGATTGATTCATAACCACATAGAAGTGATATAATCTCTCAAGTATTATTCTTTTTAATTGATTGAATCTTTCCATCCATGGCTTGAATCCACTTATTCTCCTTCATAGCTTCTTTAAAGGTCAAGGGCTCAACATTAGTAAGCAAACAAAAAAATTTTGTGTAATCTAACCTTTCAGTTTCATAATAAATATCAGCTAGACTTTGATATCTATGAGGCTATTCGCTTGATAATGGTATGGATGAGAATAAAGCATTAAAGGGAGTTGGTGATACTAGAGAGTAACATCACCCTAAACTTCTTAGGCTATTGGCTCTTCATCTTTAAAATATGGAAGAAAACCATAGGATTGATTCTCTTTAAAACTCTAATTGTATGAAGTCTATTCATCAAGCTTGACGTCTTTACTAATCACGATTCTCTCATTCTTTGGATTGAACAATCTATAACCTTTGGAATTCTTATCATAACTAGTAAAGAGTAGTTTCATGTTTCTATTAGTAAGCTTAGATCTTTCTTGTTTAGGAACATGGACATAAGTAATATATCTAAAGACCTTTAAATATGACACATTTGGCTTTAATCCACTCCATGTCTTTTGAGGTGTCATATCCTTCAAGCTTTTAGTTGGACACCAACTAGTAAGATATATTATACTTGTAACAGCTTCAACCCAAAACTCTTTTGGCATATTCTTACTTATAACATAGTTCTAACCATGTTAAGAATGGTTCAGTTCTTCATTTCAACCTTTTTATTTTACTAAAGTGATCTAAAAACAATCAAAAGCTTATGAATTCCATGAAACTCATAAAAAATCTATAATTCATTAGAAGTAAATTCATCTCCCCTATTAGTTCTTAATGATTTGATCTTGTATTAGCTCTCCTTTTCAATAAAAGCTTTAAACTTTTTAAATGCATCAAAATAATTAGATTTTTATTTCATGAAATAAACCCAAGTCTTTCTGCTATAATCACTAATAAAAGTATAAAGGAAGAGCATTTACTAAGCAATTGTGGCTTAATTAAACCATAGATATTTATATGAATAAGTTAGAAGGCCTTAATAGCTACTAAAATTGATTGCTTTCAAAAGTTATCCCTTAAATGCTTGCCAAGTAAACAAACCACAAAGAATTGATCAAGATCATCAATGCTTGAAATATTATTTGCCATCTTTTATTCTCCTAAAGTCTTAAGTGCTCCAAAATTGAGATGGTCAAGTCTCATATGCCAGATCCATGACAAATCTTGAATATAAGTTTTCAAGCATATAGCTTTAGTAGTCTTTAGGCCTTAAAAGTCTTTTCTTTTGTATTGTCTCCAAAACGTACATGGCCCATAATACTTGTATCCAAGTTTACAAATTTGCTTTCATCACCCTTCATATGGTTGTTGGCTTTATTATTTAAGTACTACACACTTTTTTCACCTTTAGGTTCCTCATTATACAACATAAACAAGGATGGCTCTATTTTGTCTTTGTTACGCTTCACAAATTTTGTGCATCTTTATTCTTTTAGCATTCCCAAGAGTAATAACCATGATTGCCATAAGAATACCATTCAATTTGTGATTTATCATTTCTTCTTTCATTGAAATTTTTCTAGTCACCTCTTTTTATTCCTCTTCCACATCTTTAGAGAAAAGATTAATTTTTATTCTCATTTGAAGAATTCTACTTCTCTTTTCTTCTTGCTTGGCTACATCCACTACTAACTCCATGTCTATAGCCTTTTTCATGTGATTGGCCTTTACCACCTTTAATGAAGAATCTCTCTTTTACTTCAAAGACAACTTTGTTTGGAAAAGTTACTCCACTCGTTGTTGCTTACCTTGGTTCATTCTTTGTTCATGTGCTTATAATGATCCATTCAATTCATCAATGGATTTGATCTCTAAGTTCTTAAACTCTTTGACTGCCACCACTATATGGTTGAATTTTATGCTAAGAGAAAGAAAAATCTTCTCAACTACATGAATATTTTACACGCTCTCACCAAGTCTCTTTATTTCATTTACCACTACCAAAACTTTTATGAATAATGTGAGATGGATTTATTCTCTTTCACAAAGAGAGATTCAAATTTAACCCTTGGAGTTTAAAGATTAACCTTTTTCACTTTATCTACTCATGTAATAAAGTTTGAGAGTGTATCTTATTTTTTCATAGACTTTCATCTTATTTGCAATCTTCTTGAACATGTCTTCATCTAATCCTTGATGGATAATGGTGAGCCCTTAGACTTTAAAGATGAACCTTCTTTACCTTATCTAATTTTATAACAAAGTTTCAGTGAGCATCCTATGTTATCTTAGACTTCATCTTATTAGTAATCTTCTTAAACATGTCTTTATCCAATTCTTAATATATGATGGCTAATATAGCTTCATCTGTTTTTCTTTCCTTCTCCAAAGCATCCTTCTAGGCTTGGTTCAATATTGTTTCATCTTTAAGCTCCATATAGCCTTTGTTAACAATGTCTTATACTCCCTATGAACCAAGAATGGCCTTTATTTTAACTACACAATTCTCATAATTATGCTTGGTGACTTATAGGTATTGGAAAGAAAACGAGGCTCTCTTTAATGTCATTTCTCATAACCTAAAGCTCTAATACCACTTTGTTAGAAGCTAGGTAAACACTTGTACACAAACTCATAAAAAAAAAAAAGGATTAAGGAATTAAGAGAAGTATTTATGAAGAAGACCTGCAAATTTTCATTCATATTTCAAATGCAAAACCAATAGAGTATTTATATGAACAAAGTGACTTTTTGTATCCTAAATATATGAAACATTAATGTTCTAACATTGAACTTAAGCATGAATCATGTAAGAATATTGAATCATAAGCCATTAACTATGTGTACCAATGTTAAACCACATATGAACATAAACTTGTACTTTGAATTTGAACTTATGTCATACGACTAGAAATTACAAAATAATCTTTAACGAAAATTGCTTTTACCAATCATTGCAAGTCAAACACTTTATAGAGTTACATCCATATGCAATTTTAGTAATTGTCATTGTGGCATTTATGATGACAAAGACAATGTAGCATCTTTCAGATAATATGATGGAAATGGCTTATTTACATTTGAGTTTTCTATGAGTTGTATGCTTTGATTGTTGAAACTGAAACTAAAATTTTATTTTATTATTTTTATAATAGAGATCAGTGTCAAAAGCTTAAAGAAACAAGTGCATGAGATATGACTACTTTATGATTAAAGAATCCATTGATGTTTTCCAAATATAGAGCTATGTAAGAGTAGTTTATGCATATATATTTGACACAAAAAATTCTACTAAAACCTATATTAAACTTTTGTAGCTACTTAAGGGTCATATAACTAATACATGTTTTAGGATTTAGTTTACTTATTTGTTTTAAATAGGTGTTTTCATTTTCTTAAGTTGATTATAAAGATTAGATAAGATCATGTATTGATTTCATAAGGCATTAGATTTTTTTCATGAATAGTAGTTTACTCATAAATGTAATGTATAGGATGATTAAACAAAAATTTATTTTTTGGACATCTTATGTAGTATTATCATTCATTTGCATTGTTAAATATGTATAAGATTTGATAGTATCTTAAGAACTATGACTTTTTTCCTCTCCTAAGGATTATCACATATATTGTTAAGAACTGCCAATTTTCTGTTTTTTTTTTTTGTTAGTATTTATAGAGTTGATTGACAAGTTGTTTTGCATTGCACATTGCTTTAAGTGGGATAAACTTGAAAGTTGAGGGTCTTGTTATTCTTAATTTTATATTCATTTGTTTAACTTCTACCATTTTAAATTTTCTTTTTAAAATTGATACCTTATCTAAAAGGATTTGATGTGCTAAACCTCTATGTGGTGTTAAAATAATATGTTGTATAAGATTTCATATTCTTATTAATGGGATATAGGATTTAAGAATTAAATGAGTTTGAGGAGTTAAGTTATAATTAATGTTATATAAAAATCCTTCTTATCAGGGAGATGATGATACATATCACTCTTGATAGTAGGGGTTTAGGAGGATGATGATACTTAATGCCTCAAATGGATATCCATGTTATATACACATAAGAGAATGGTGTTACATGACCCTTCTAATATGAAATTTGGAGGGAAAATGATACGTGACACCCTAGTGAATATCCACATTACTTATACAATAAGGGGATAATGATATGTAACATGCATAGTAGACATTTATGTTACCTACAACAGAGGGACGAAGATACATGACATCTCTATACGTGAGATTCTAGAGAGACGACAATACTTTACACCTCTATTATAAGGCTTAGGGGACAATAATATGTAACACCCCTAATGGATATTTATGTTACTTACACAACAAGGGAACAATGATACGTAATGCTCTTGTATGTGAGGTTTTAGGGGAACGATAATACATAATGCCCTTATATATGAGGTTCTAAGAGAACAGTGATATATAACACTTCTAATGGATATTTGTGTTACCTACACAACAAGGAGACAGTGATACGTAATCCTCTAGTATATAAGGTTATAGAGAGACGATGATAAGTAATGCCTCTAATAGATAATTTGTTTGCTCATTTGAAGTCAGAAGAATGATGGTACGTAATGCCCCTAGCATTGGGATTTAAGGGGGCAACAATACATAACACCCCTAGAATCAAAGTGATTGTAAGTGATGATGAAAATGAATTTTTTATTTAGGGCATGAGCTTGGAGACAATGATACATAATGCCTGAGGTAGAAATCCATAAGCTTTATAGAAATTGAAATGAAATAACAAGACAAGGATAAATAGTCCAACATGATATAAATAGTTGTTAATTATTTGGTTTTATTTGAAGGATCAATATATGCAATTCTAACCCTCTTATGAGATTCCAACCATAAATTATATGTCCTGCTATATGTTTGTCAAGATTTGATAATGCCCTTCGAAGGTTAAAATTTTGTTGTCCATACTCTTCTAAGAAATTGTAAATATATGATACAAAATGCTTACTTGGTTAAAAAGCAACTTGATTAGTATAAATTGTTTATAGATTATTTGATTTCTCCCAATTGCTAGTTTGTTTGCCTTTTTATAGTTAAAATAATGGAAGTAAAATCATATAGACTAAAGTTTCTTAAAATATATTTATTCTGAATGAGAATTAATATGTTTGATCTACATTTGTAAGTTGTTCAAGATTTGTGCTAAGTTGTTGATGCCAGACCCAATACCAATGTGTCATGTTGTTGTAATGAAACAATTTTCTTTATTGCAGTGATTTAAGTAATCTTTTGGGCTTTGAATATTTGTGGTTGGTTGTTTAATTTTATTTATAAGGCATATCATTTTAGTCATGAGGGTAGTATTTGTGTTGCTTGTGAATATATTGAAATAGTTTAATGTAATGAAATTGGATTGAGAATAATCCTTCAAAATGAATTATTCAATTAGAGGTGTCGAAAATTATTTTATCTTGACTTAAATGATTACTTGAACATTGGACTAATAATAATGGACAGAGGACTAGTGAGGTTGATTTGTAAGCTTTAGATGGGCATTGTGTTGTTTAGTTAAATTTAATGTTGGTTATATCATGTTGTAAATAAGGAAATGTTCACATTACAGAGGATACTCTGTCGAGTTTCTTTAAAATTCAAGCTTGAATGTTGTATTTTCTGATGCTTTAGGCTTATTATGAATTCTGGTGGTTTTATGCCAATTTATATCTAGTGTCAATCTCGGCCTTAGTTTTGGGTCATGACAAAAATCACCCCATCATATGGTGGTGTATCATCATTGATACTAAATCTAGTGCTTATTTTAACTAACAAAGTTTTATTATTCTATTTTTTGTTTTCTAATATCTAAAACAAACCATTTACTTACTGTGTAACTTGCTATGTTGTTCAACTGTGGCAGCATTCACTACAACAGGAAATTTTTTTAGCGGCGTTTTTTAGGGTTTTTATCGGTGGTTTAAGATGCCACTAAAAAACTTATCAGCGCTCCGGAAAATGCTAATGTATGGCACATCAGTAAAGGTTTTACCAGCATTTTATAAAAACGCCAGTAAAACACCAGAAAAATGTCGCTGTTATATCGACTGACAACGACGTTTTTCGAAACTTTTACCAACGTTTTAAAATGCCGGTAAAAGCCCACTTTCCCGGGTAATCGAATTTTTCCGTCCTTTACGCACGCCTGTCACCGATGCTTCTGGATTACCATAGTAGTGTTTTTTGGGGTTTTAGCAACATTTTTTGTTTTTCCTGCCAAAACCTAAATTGGTGTTTTTTTGGACGATTTTATAATTGCAGTGACTTTCCTAGATTTTAGCGACGTTTTTTCCTGGCTTTTAGCGGCGTTTTTTTCACTTTTCACTCCCTATTAATTATATTCATTACCTTATGCTTGTAAACTGTAAATAATATAATATTTTTAATAATAAATTTCGACAAAACTCAAACGAAAATTTAAAATAACAATCTAAGTCAATATAACGTTTGAACACAAACGAATAAACCAACAAATTCATTAATAAAATCTTTGATAGAAGTATTGTGATATTACTTAATGTAAAAGTATGTCATAGTCAATCACCGTACAAAAGCGAAACTTTTACATTAACTGTCATAGCTTCTTTAAAGAACTGGAGCCAAGACTCAACCATTCTGCCATGGGAAAAAAATTAAAGAAATAAGAAGAATGAAACACAAAAGTAATAAACAATATCCATGAAAGATCAGTTAGGCTAGAATAAATAACAAAAATGAAATTAACTAGACAATATTGAATTGCTATTCCACAAGAAATCACAAATATATAAACAACATCATTAGAAGTCATATAGTGAGCAAATAGATATCTCAACAATATATAGTTACAAGTATAAAATATCCTAATGTCAAATCCAGAAAGGAGAATTCGATCCAGCTATATTATCTACAAAGATCCAACCCAGCAACCATATATTCATATCAACCACAAGAAAGAAAATTTACATGTAAGGACAAGGTTACATGCTTGTATGCGAATATGACCATATACCAGCACAACAATCAATAATAAATAAAGAGATTGCTGAAGGGTAAGTTTACAATTTCAATCAAGGAAAAGACATAATGTGGCTTCTTGAGAAATCTTGTCCTAGGAATTCTAAAAACTAAACCAAATGCCAAATGAGACCATATGCAACCATAATAATTAATAATAAAGAAAGACATTGTCAAAGGGTAAGTTTACAATTTCAATCAAGGAAAAGACACAATATGGCTTCTAGAGAAATCTCTTCCTAGAAATTTGAAAACCAAACCAAATGCCAAATGAGACTATACTTAAGCACAATAATAAATAATCAAGAAAGACATTGTCAGAGGTTAAGTTTACAATTTCAATCACAGAAAAGACATAATATGGCTTCTTGTCAAATCCCTTCCTAGAAATTCTCAAAACCAAACCAAATGTCAAATGAGACCATATGCAAGCACAATAATCAATAATAAAGAAATACATGGCCGAAGGATAAGTTTACAATTTCAATCAAGAAAAAGACATAATCTAGCTTCTAGAGAAATTCCTTCCTAGAAATTTTTAAAACCAAACCAAATGCCAAATAAGACCATATGTTGTATTAAGAATGTATGTATAAATTTTATGATTAGGAACTACTTGAGTAACATGCACAGATATGCATCCACAATAATAGCTCAAAGCTTAAACATGATAATCACTTTTTTAGCATTAAGACAATTATACATGGTATCAACTTATTTAAGAAAAATCAGGAAGTCAAATTGATTCAAAATGGCAAAACAACACAACATTCACTAGAAATTTGTAGTTTTTGAGAAAAAATGCATTACTAAACTTTCCCAACAAGAGTTCATGACAATACATGACTAATTAAGTTGGATAAAATCACAGGGATTCCAAACAACAAATAAACCTAACTTACACCTACAAAATAATTCTTCCTGTTTACATTAATAATTCAATATGTCAAATATAGGCACCCATAAACTCAATAATGTCATATTATGTCATACAATAATTTCACCACTTCATAACCATATACAAATCAGCCCTCCAATCAACTAGATTTTATCAATATGCATTTCTAATAGATTACAAATATTATACATGATATCCTATGGAAAAAAAACAAACTTACTAGTTTTCATCTAAAGAATGATGACTACTTGATAGATGGGATGCCTATGACACACAAATACACAAACCATATATATTAATTATGAATTAATTACTTTATTTGAGGAAATTTATTATACGAACATATCCTACAAACATTACCTCTCTACTAGGTTACTAGTCATGTTCAGATGGTGGTATGCCCAATGATGCACAAATGTTGGACAATTGAGATCTCACTACATTTATATCATTAGTATAATCTTCTCGTAGGCTCTTCATTTGCTTTTCCAATTCTCTAATTCTTTGTATGGCATCATTATTCACACATGAAAGGAGTGGTAAGATGATGATCCCGATGCCTTGTACATGTTAGAAGTAGGACTTAATCTTAATCCATGCACACGACCATGTCTTTTTGGTCCTATCATTTCAGCATATGTAGTATCCTCCATGTCAGGTAGACTCATGTTTGATTTATACATGGAACTCTGTAACTCATTTAGCTTCTCTTGAATGAGTTCTTATACCTAATATAAAAAGCAATGTCTTATTAATGTCATTTTTCATAAACACAAATAATGTTACACCAACTAAACTTACAATTACGTGTGTAGAGTCCTGGTCAATTAGTCTTCCATCTTTACGTATTTGATGGGTTGCTATAAACACCTTGGCTCATGATGGCTGTCCTCCACTCGATGCCTGCACCTTACATTTACAAGGAAACATCAATAATATGAACATATAATAAAGTTAACAAAGCCAAATCAACAAACCATTTCATCAATTAATCGTGCAATGCTCTTCGTTCCTCCAGCATGTGACATTGTTTGAGCAAATCGAGTCCTTCTATTTGCTACACTTTGTCTTTGAAACAAAGCAAATGATCAAGAAAACGTAAAAATTATTCTTGTCATATACATAATATCATTATTATACCTTCCCCTACTCTGAATGCCACTGTATAATGAGTGTTATCCATTGATCTCTTGGAATTTGGTTTGATTTGTTGTTGACCTGATCATCAATATTGGGATACTTTTCATAGTACTGTACTTTCAAGTCATATTCATAATCTTTCCATTTCTTACCTAGATACTGTAACACTCATTTGTCCTCCTCTGGTGGATATGTAAATCTTGCTTGAAAAATAAATTAGCCCTATGATAAGTAATATAACAATTCAGATAGATAATTAATGCAATCTTACCTTAACACTTCCAAGGATCTTTTCTTTCTTTGATGGCAGAATTGGCCTTCAATCTGGTATATTTAATAGGAGCAATTGACTGTTTCATGAAATAGCTCTTAGAAAACTAGTTAGCACACAGGTTTTCGAACCAACACCTTTGCTTATATCATTAAATTACATAACGACCTTCTCCTCTAGAGGCATATTCTAAACATCTGACGTCAAAGTGGATCCTCGTCCTTTTCTCTCTGGTTCATGACCTACAACATAGAAAATGAATAATAATAGATCATAATCTTAATTGATAATACAATTTAATAAATTTCAATAATATGTTATCCTTTACCAACTGCAGCTTGTATGCTCTCCTGTTCTTGATTAGATGGTTCTATAGTTTAGGAGGATTGTCCCATGAACACTATTTGTAGATTTCTCTTTCTCGGCATATCGAAGCTTTAATCTACAAGAATAAGTTGTGGTTATTTATAAATTCATATGCAAACATACATAAAAGATAAATAAACATATATAAAAGGTTGCAACATGCAGATGAAAAAATCAGTAACATATCTCATCTATTCAATTATAATCACAGTAAATATGAATTTTAATTTGACTTTAACTAACACCGTCATCATCATTATCCTGTATATGTTGATTGGTAAGCACATCGAAAAAAAATCATCTGTATCACTCCTAACCAAAACGAAATTATCATTTTCTGTCTCTATTTGAATTTTTGGATGGAGAATAATTAAACTATCATCAACTTTATTCATGTCAATATCCACAGATTATCTCCTAAATCAAAAGTATCTCTAGGCCTTATTGGTAATGGAACAAACCATTGTTGATCCCTTTGATCTTGGATAAAGATAACTTGTTGAGCCTGAGATGCAAATACAAAAGGTTCATCAAGTATATGATTGCTAGTGTGAATTAGGTGAGTAAAACTGATGAGTGTAAATCCTTGTGCATCATGTGTTATCCCTCTACCATGAGTAACATCAACCCAGTTACATCTGAATAACACAATCTTAAATTCATCATAATAAATGAGCTCAAAAACATCAGTTAATGTACCATAGTAAGCCACATGGCCTAACACCAGCCTTGAATCACTAGTACTGGCATAAATTTAGGTTTTTGCAACCACTATAACTCCACAATTTTGGATACTCATGTCTTTTTCATATTCCCTCGTTCGAAATCTATACCCATTATACAAATCAAAAGCTTTAAACCGCTTAGCTATATAGTTTAGACCACGTGCAAGGGCTCCGATTTCAACAGTGAGATGCTTATCATCACCAACATTCAAATCCTTTGCCTAAATGCAACATAAATAGGTCATTTTTTTTTCTTGTAATAAATATATGTAAATAGTTATATATGTCAATCATGTAAAACTTTATTTGCCTTTTCCTTGAACCATTCATGAAATGATTCGCTATGTAAGTGGTCAACCTCATGTTGAGTTAGACGTCGTCGGTGATGAAGTCTTTTGATAACTCTAACATGTTCTTTGTAAATTATGAACATATTAAAAAAAATATCATCCCAAATAGATGTAGATATATATATGGATATGTTCGTCGTCAATGATAACTTACTTTTTACACCTCTAGGCCATATCTGAATCACAATTGAAAATGACATAACGTTGGGCTTGTACCCATATATTTTCATCCATCATGAAGCCTTCAATACTTTCAGTCGATTGTCCAACATTGGGGATTAGCATTGAGTTAGATCTAATCTCATTAATAGTGTTTTTTTGGCTCTAACTTGATTTGTCATCATCTAGGTATCAAGCGTAAAATGCCAAACACTTTGAAGCAAGGAACGCTTCAGATATTGAACCCTTTGGATGAGCTTTGTTACGGATAGTTGATTTTAAAGTATCTAATAACCTGAAGAATGACAAAGTGTTAGATTATTTACATTAGAAGACATTGTTCGTATATTTATTTTTGGTGGTTACCTTCCAATTGGATATATCCATCAATAATGTACAAGCTTGGAAAACCTAGCTTCTGCAGCTAAATGTACAACCAAATCTACCATAATTGTGAAGAATACGGGTGGGAAAATTTTTTCTATATTGTAGAGTGTCAACACAATCTTTCTATCCAATTGCTTAAGATCAAGAATTTGAAGAGACTTACCACATAAAGCCTAAAAAAAATTTGATAATTCAGTCAAGGTCGAACCAACTTTCACAGGTAACGTACCTCGTAAGGCAAGTGGAAGAAGTTGTTGCATTAAAATATGGCAGTCATGAATTTTTAAACCAGATAATTTGTACTGTTTATAAGCACATCAAGAAATGTTTAAGGCATAACCCTCTGGAAATTTTACATTTTCCAACAATTCATAAAATATTTTCGTCTCATGTGACGCCATCATATAACATGCCAAAGGTAAATAAGTTCTTTCTGAATCTCGTAGTTGAGGCCATAACGCTTTTTTGATATGTAACATTTGTAAGTCACGATGAGCATAAATGTTATCCTTGGACTTTTTATCAATATTGAGAATTGTATTCACCACATTGTCATAAACATGTTTCTCTATGTGCATCACATCAAGGTTATATCTTATTAAGTTTGATTGCCAATAAGGTAATTGGAAGAAAATATTTTTTTTCCATGTTTTTGGTTTGAACCCTATTACCTCTTTATGACGAACCCAGACGGTGGAACTGGATCAGATCTTAATTCGGTTGTCCCATCAAATGATTTTACATCAAAACGAAACTTATGCATAATGTCTAGAAACCGTCGATGCCCTATAAAATAGAACTTGGGAAATCATTTATGGTCCACATAATTGTTGCATGCAATTGAAAATTTTCTTGCAATGAAGCATCAAAAGTTTCCACCCTTACCTCTCATAAGTCGTTCAGGTTCTCTATCAAACGTTACAAGTAAACATCGATATCATTACCAGGCCTAGAAAGACCAGGAATTAATAATGAAAGTATATAGAATTGTTGTTTCATGTATAGCCATGGGGGTAAATTGTAGAGAAGTAAAATAACCAACCATATGTTGTAAGTACTTTACATAGTACCAAACGAATTGAAACCGTCACTTGCTAAACCCAATCTGACGTTATGTGGTTCGTGACCAAATATAGGGTAGCTCGAGTCAAAGCTTTTCCATGCTTCTGAGTCAGCCGAATGTCTCATAATTCCATCCTTAGTATGGTGTTTGTCATGCCATGTCATCAACTTTGCAGTTTTTGGAGACATAAGTAACTTTTGAAGTCTTGGTTTGACAGGAAAATACCATAGTACTTTCGATGGAATTTGTTTTTCTTGACCAAATTTAAATTTCTTATGCCACTACATGAATTAGTCTCAGAATTTCTCCAACAAAACACCCCACAAACTGAGCATACATCATCAGAAGTTTTCTCTTTTCAGAATAGTATACAATCATTAAGACAAGTATCAATTTTAACATACTTAAGTCCCAAGACATCAATAACCTTTTTGGTTTCATGAAAAGAACTTGACATTGTCTCACCCTTTGGAAATGCATATTTTAAAAGCTTAATTAAAGCGTCAACTGATTCGTTAGACCAACCATAACGACATTTTAAATTATAAAGATGTAAAATGAAGGATAGTTTAGAAAAATTGTCACACCATAGATATAACTCTTTCTTAGCATCTTTCAATAATTTCCTTGAATCTTCCTTTTGTCCAATAAAGTGGTCCATATTTTCTTCCATCATAGTATCGTCGACATTGGGTTCCATTACATCTCTGCTATGCACACATGCTTCCAAATGTTGTCCAGATATCCCAAAAATATCATGTAACATTTTTGTTAGGTCATTATCTGTAGTCATTTCTTTTTGTACTTGGACATATGGGAGAGACCCTAATGGAACCAAAGATTCACTGTGACAATACCAATTGGTGTAACCAACCATAAAACCATGAACCGCTAAATGGTCATATAATTCTGCTCGATTTCTGTAGTGGTAATTGACACACTTTTTATGAGGACACGGAACCTTGTCAGTACTTGATTTACCTCAAAATGCAAAATCAAGGAAGTTATTCAACCCCTTTAAAAATTCTGCAGTAACTCTATCAAAACTCATCCATCTCCTAGACTTACGAGTATCTATAACAATGTACTGACAAATAAATAAACAGTTATAATTATAGCTAATGAAAAAACCAAATCAATCATACCATGTAACTTTTATTAGTTATATTGATGAATGGGTCTTTAAATTTTTCAAATTTTGATAGATATTTATTTGTTTTTGAGCTATTCAGAACATTAGTTATTTAATAAAAAAATATTAACTTAATAAGCATATCGTTACCGATGCAATATAATAATAAAATACACAAATTAATATTACTATATAAGATAAGTTAAAGTGAAATTTTTTTAAATCATGAAATTTTTTTTATTTTCAATTTAAGATAAGATAATTTATATAAATATAAATAAATTAATAAAAATGCATAAGAGTTTATATATTTTTTATTTTCAATATAATTTAAAAAATACAAATTAATATAAATGTGTAGGAGTTTATATATTTTTTTACTCATGAATTTTTTACTCCCTTCTAATAATAAATTGAATTTACTCATGAATCTTTTAACTCATTTCCAATGATATATTTTTTTCCTCTTTTCCAAAAATAAAGTTAATTACTTCATCAATTTTTTAAACTGATTTTTTTTTTTTTCAACGTAAGAGTTTCTAATATTATTAGTTTTAGGATATTAATAATTTGATTGATTTCAATCAAACACTTCTACTTTAATACCACATACCAACCCTCGAATCGACTGGATTTCAATCATTTGCTCAAAATAATGATTCAAAACTTAATAACTGACATACTTTAATAAATAACAAAAATAATTCCAAAATTTTCAGAAAACTTACAATTTTTTGAGCTAAATGGGAGCCAAGGTGAAGAAGAGAAGAAGATGTAGTCTCCAAATGAAGAAGAAATGGTCGAAATCCGTCAAAAAAAGGCCTGGAACCCACAAAAATAGCGGCAACAGCTGCAAAATACGCGAACAACAGTGGCAGGAGAAAATGAGAAAGAAGAGGGAAGAATGCACGGGTTAGGGCTATAAAGAACTTTACTGACATTTTTAAGTCACTTTTAATAGTGTTTTTAGAAACGCGGCTAAAACCCTTACTTTAGCGGCGTTTTAAGATACACCGGTAAAAACTAAGATTTCAGTGGTATTTTTTTGTCATTTCAGTGGTTCATCGGTATCTCCTACTTTTAGCGGCGTTTTATTAAAACGCTGCTAAAACTAATGCTTTTAGCAACATTTGGGGAAATGCCGCTAAAAAAACACCACTATATCCCCTTTTTCTGGTAGTGATTCTTAGAGATCCTGTTATCCTTGGTAAGCAGAAGAAGTTTCACTTTCGTTTCCTACTTATTATGGTTTTTTTCATTTGTGTTTTTGGATTGTATGTTGTGTTTTTACTTCCACGGAATTTCAAGGTGAATGTTTGATTAAGTTGATCATGCTTGTATTGCATAATATTCTGGAAAGTTTTCTAAGCTAGTCTTTGCTAGTTATTTATTTCTATCACAATAAATATTGAACTTATGTACTAATGATGATGGATAACATGTGCACTGTCGTGGATATATGTAATTCACAAAAATCTCAAAATATAATTTTTTCCAAATTTATTTTCACAAAAACCATAAAATACATCTAAAACAAACAAAATTTACCATGAATAACAAAACACCACCAAAAAAATTAATTTTTTTTTAATATGATAATAGGGATTTTTTAAGTTGAAAATTTAAAGGTTTTTGTTTTTTTGGATTCAACAAGGAACGCATGGACAACGGTGAAAAGTAATTTTATTTAATTTTAATAAAATATCATTTAATTAAAAGAATTTAAGTAAACATGCTAATCAATAAAAAACATTATTTTGATTAAAATAATTTCAAACAACTAGCTGATCAATAATGGCAGGCTGTTAATGCTCCCAAAATTGATTCTGATCTCTCACAATCTCACCCCTAAAATTCCAGCCCCACATAAGCATAAAGTCCTCAAATTCATGCAATTTCCCACCCAAATCCAACACTAATTCATCAACAACAAACATAAATGAAAACGTTGCAAGAAAACAAACCTCAAGCATAAAGGATTCCTCCACCAACTTGAGGGTGAACCAAGGATAAAGGAAATTCCACCACCAAATTCCTTCTTACAATAGAAATTTAGATAAAGGAAAATATGAGTTCACATGAGCTACCAAAGCATCATGAAATTCAAAGAAAAAGCACAAAGCTTATCTAAGTTTTCATTTCATCAAAAGCTTCTTTTACAATGAGTTTGGTTTGCCTATAAGCAATATACAACCTTGGTTAAACTAATCCTAGTTAACTTAAATACAATTTAAATAAAATAAAATAAAACATAAAAATACAAATTATTTAAGTTTCCTAAATCTAATTAAAATGCATAATTTAAATGTAAACATATTTTGAAATGTCATAAATTGCATGCTTATATCTTCATATATATTTTCCTTGATTGAATTGGACTTGATTCGAATTTTTGATTTAAGTATTCGATCTGAATTGATTACTCAAATTCAATCTGAAGAGTCGTTAGCACTCGAATCCATATTGAAAGTCATCAGGAACTCAAAATATTCAAGGAGAATACATTGGGGAAGCTCTGGAAGGCAAAGCATGCAAAATAGTTGGAAAAAGAGCAAAATCCAAAAAGTGTGGCAAAATCAAGGTGTCGCAACATACAACATGCGTGCAGACAGCGCGCGGAAGCACGTACAGGCATGTGTGTAGTGCGCTTGCTTGCATTGCAAGGCAGCACGCGTGTGCGCAATTTGCGTAACACGATGCGACATAAGAGTGCACGGGCGTGCGTGTGGCCATACGTGCTAGGCCAATTCTTCACTTGCATGTTTTCGCCCTGATTCTTATCCGATTCAACTTTCGTTTCTTTCATTGGCTTCGTATGAAGCCATTTGATGAATTCATGCTTCTTGATATGCCATTTTTTATTGTTATCGAGATCGAGCACGATTCGAAGGCTTTGGTAGAAATTATGCGAGATGGTTTAGAATTCCTTTCGAATGTTTTGATCGAAGTTGAACAAACTCATTTTTCTTGCATTATTAGCTTAAAAAGGCTTCGATAGGCTTGAGAGGCACTTTAGAGTCATCAAGGCCTGAATCAGTGATGATGTTTTTGAATTCATACTTGGATTCTGATTTCGATACATATCATACTCCCCTTGTTAGAGAGGATTTGACCTCAATTCCTGAACTTTCAATTCAGTCACCATGCAAATGCTATTAACTCCTTGGGAAGTTTTCCCCTCATTAATCTTATGTTCATCCTCATGCAAGGCATTGTCTTGAACTTCATTCATCTTCCTTTCAACCTCAACTAATGCAACTTCAGCTTGGGATTTATCATGGTCTTCAATCATGTTTTCATGCTCACTCAAGACAATTTCCTTACTGTCAATTTGCTCCTTGGCCACCATCAAAGCATGCTTGGATAAGAATTGCCTCTTCATCAACCTCTTCAATTTCTCCCAAGATTTGATCCGTTCCTAGCCTTCCCAATCTCTGTGTTTCTTCAATCTTTCCCACCATAGCGACAAAGAATGATGCTCTTTAAGCCTCACAATGGCAACTTTTGATTTTTTTTCATTCGACCATTCCATGAGCTCACACATCATATCAAAATCTCTCAACCAATGTAAACATTCTTTTGGCTCTAGCTTCTCAACTTTGGGCACATCCATCTTCAAACATGTACCATCATTTTCAAATTGGCTTTGGACCAATTGGGAAATTTGCTTAGATACTACATTCACAATCCTCTCAAAGTCATTAAATTTCCCATGCATGTCAACTCTAAAGTTTTGAATTTGGTCCTCAAGCTTTGTCCTTGCTCCAGTTATGGATATATTTGGATAATATAGGAAGAGAGCACACTGAGAAGGGTAGAGTTAAGGTTCTGAGAACAGTGTTTCTAGGCTATAAACAGTAACTCTGGGAATAGAATAGTGTTTTCAATTAGGGTTTGGGTTTGGAATAATTGTTTGGGCGAAAGTACGGAGTTGGGTTAAGGTGCTACTTGGGCTTGATTGTGATGTTTCAATGTTGGGCTTAGGTTGGATGAGTAAGGGTAATTGGGTAATTTTGGTAATGGACAATTTGGTAAATGAGGAATGCAAGTGTGTTTAGTTGGCTAAGTGTATAGAAAGGTGAGTGGTCAAAGTGGTAAGCTAAAATTAAGGAAAAGTGGGTGTACTTTTGAAGAAAAGTAAGGTAAAGTATAGTGAATTTAAAGGATGGATGCTTAGACAAGTAAGGTGATGAGGTGGCAACAAGTTGGATGAATTTTTTTTTTTTTGTTTTTTTTTTAAATTTTGCAAAGAAGACACGGTTATACATAAGAATGAGAAGAAAATTTGGGGTGGGCCTTAGTTGTAATAAAAGTTTGGAAGGTTTGACAAGGAAAATTATGACTTGGAAGCACAAAATTAGGAAAAATGCTACCACACTTGTTGACTATCTTCTTCCCAAAATTTCAGCAACTTTCCCTCCAATTTTTGGACATGAAACGTATCCAAGGTAAAATTTTTCTAGGCAACCTCTTCTTCCACCTCTTACTCAAATTTTGGCACCCATTCAACACTTCAAGCATATAACTTTAACACCACAATTACATATAGAAATTTTCAGCCTATAGTTAGCAATGTTTCTTCACCTAAGACATGAAAATTTCAGCCAATTCGAATGCAAAAATCCAGCAATCAAAAAAGGAACAACATGCAGAATTTTCAGCTAGTTTTATTTCCATTTCCAAGTACTTTTCAACATTAATATTCACACCAACACAACCTAGAAGCTCTGATACCAAATGATCAATAATTAGAAGGTTTTATTGCTCCCAAAATTGATTCTAAACTCTCACAATCTCACCCCTAAAATTCCAGCCCCACATAAGCATAAAAGTCCTCAAATTCATGCAATTTCCCACCCAAATCCAACACTAATTCATCAACAACAAACATATATGAAAATGTTGCAAGAAAACAAACCTCAAGCATAAAGGATTCTTCCACCAACTTGAGAGTGAACTAAGGATAAAGGAAATTCCACTACCAAAGTTCTTCCACCACCAAATTCCTTCTTGCAATGGAAATTTGGATATAGGAAAGTATGAGTTCACATGAGCCATCAAAGCTTCATGGAATTCAAAGAAAAAGCACAAAGCTTATCTAAGTTTTCATTTCATCAAAAACTTCTTTTACAATGAGTTTGGTTTGCCTTTTATAAGCAATATACAACCTTGGTTAAACTAACCCTAGTTAAATTAAATACAATTTAAATAAAATAAAATAAAACATAAAAATACAAATTATTTAAGTTTCCTAAATCTAATTACAATGCATAATTTAAATGTAAT
Source organism: Anacardium occidentale (assembly GCA_026122585.1). Taxonomy (NCBI): domain Eukaryota; kingdom Viridiplantae; phylum Streptophyta; class Magnoliopsida; order Sapindales; family Anacardiaceae; genus Anacardium; species Anacardium occidentale. The sequence continues at coordinate 1,090,134 of JAJEJH010000007.1, read as the reverse complement.
ATTTTGAAATGTCATAAATTGCATGCTTATATCTTTATATATATTTTCCTTGATTGAATTGGACTTGATTTGAATTTTTGATTTGAGTATTCGATCTGAATTGATTGCTCAAATTCGATCTTAGGAGTCGTTGGCACTCGAATCCATATTAAAAGCCATCAGGAACTCAAAATATTCAAGGAGAATGCATTGGGAAGCTTTGGAAGGCAAAACATGCAAAATAGTTGGAAAAAGAGCAAAATCCAAAAAGTATGGCAGAATCAAGGTGTCGTGGCATGCAGCATGTGTGCAGACAGCGTGGGCTTGCGTGCACACACGCAGACATGTAGTGCGCTTGCTTGCATTGCAAGGCAGCGTGCACGTGCACACATTTGCGTAACACAGTGTGGCATGAGCGTGCACGGCCATGCGCGTGGCCATGCGTGCTAGGCCAATTCTTCACGTACATGTTTTCGCCTCGATTCTCATACAATTCGACTCCCGTTTCTTTTATTGGCTTCATATGAAGCCATTTAATAAATTCATGCTCTTTGATATGCCATTTTTTATTGTTGCCAAGCTCGAGCACAATTCAAAGGCTTTGGCAAAAATTGTGCGAAATGGTTTGAAATTCATTTCGAATGTTTTGATCGAAGTTGAACAAACTCATTTTTCTTGCATTATTGGCTTGAAAAGGCTTCGAGAGGCTTGAGAGACACTTTGGAGTCATCAAGGCATGAATCAGTGATGATGTTTATGAATTCGCACTTGGATTCTAATTTCGATGCATATTACTAGCATACATAACAAAAAAAATTGTAGGAGAAAGACATAATACATACATAAATGTCAGGTCAATTTTTCTGTGATTGAATACAAGTTTGATTCTTTGAATAATAAAATTTGAAAGTTCAGTCTTTTCATTAGAAAAGATATGTATCTCCAGGGAGAATATGGATCCAAAAAGTCTTGTCTATTTAAAACTTCAAAAACATGCGCTCATTCCAATCAATGTAGTAGAATGTAAATAATAAACATGCACATCAAATACAACTTAAATAACATGCAAAAGGTGTCATCTATCACAACTGAACCTAGTGGCAAGACCGACGTTACAATACGAGTTTGTATAAGGCCACCAAAGTCCATAGCAAGCCTAAAACACCAAAAATTTCAAAATTCAAGCCTAATTTTAACAAAATTTTAATATAATTTTCCCTATAATTTGGACATTTTTTTCCAAATTATGACCTGTTTAAAAACAACAGCAATACACAAAACTAAACATCAACCAATTTGCCCATTCGAGGCCTAGAAAAATAAATTCATCATTGTTTCATCCTCCATCCATACTCTACTCCTTCCGATCCTTATTCATTTTATTTATCAAGTCAACATCAATCAAAATTTAACAAATTCAACAAAAAGTTTGTAATAACTTTCCAATGTCAAAAATACCTTATAAATTTCATCAAGTTCCATAGTCCACACATTTTTGTCATAACTTAACCATTAACCTCAATCAACTGTGTTCGTAGGTTAATTTCAATTTATATGTTGTCAAAGGTCATCACATAAAATAACAACATATTATTCAAACACCCTTATACTATTCTAAGTGAAAACTTTAAGCAATCACATTTCACATTTTCAAACAAGTGTGTTTAAGTAATAATGAACCCAAACTATATTTAAAGTCTTAAATTTTACAATTCAAATATAATTAAAATTATCACTTATGCCAGTGAAACTTTTAAGTATTATTTCAAACTAAGCAGATTTTCACTTGGGCAGTCTCCACAACAAGAGTCATAACTCACTCCATAGAAATCTAAATCAATCACCATTTGTGGGGTTAGAAAGTAGACACATATATGTATCATCAAACAAAAATTCGTTCCCAATAGGAAAAGTGCATCTAAGCCTGATATTTGACTGTTGACAGTGTAAGCCAGAATAGCCCAACAATCACTAACTCAAACATAACTCCTAAACTACATGTCCAAAAGCGAAATCGTTAAAAGGAGAATAAACTAGACTCATAAACCTATCAACTGTCATGTTTGAAACTGAATTTATACCTCCAAAACCTAATGTGCATGTTTAATTGCCAATATACATTTTCGAAGTTGTATATGCAAGTTCTAGAAATTGAAACCTTATTAGAACAACCTCAGACTCAAATTGCTAAGCATTTTCTACAATAAGAGTGCTCTTATAAAATCAGATTTTATCTTCAACCGACAATGATATTTAAGAACCATATTTTATTGTAGTTTTCATGTTATTTCATTTCAATTCACAACCCAAATTCACTACATTTAGCTATCCCAATGTAATCACAAGCAACACAAATGCCACCCATGTGTCCAAAATGACATATCTCACAAATAAAATTAAACACCCAAAAGATTTCTTAAGCACTGCAATGGAAAAAACTGTTTTCTTACAACAATATGACACATTGATAAAGGATTTATCATCAACTACAAAGTACAAATCTTGAACATCTTCTTCATGTAGACCAAACACATAAATTATCATTAGCCACTTCATATGATATATCTATAATCCCTCGCATAAGTAAGGACAATGAACCTTTAACTTTCAAAGGAAATGATCAAATCTTAACAAACAGATACGAGGACATATAACCTATGGTTGTAACCTTATAAAAGGGTTAGAATTTCACATGCTTATCCCCCAAATAAAACCAAATTATTAACAACCATTTATATAATACTAGATTATTTATTTTGTCCCTGTTATTTCATTTTAGTTTTTAATAGGCTTAAGACTTCCTTGGGCGTTATTTATCATCGTCCCTGAGGTCATGTCCAAATAAAGTTATTTTTTTCATAATCATTCACAATCACTTTGATTTTAGAGGCGTTATGTATATCGTCCCTTTAGAATTTCACATACAAAGGGCATTACATATCGTTGTCCCCCTATTGTGTAGATAACGCCAGTATCCATAAAGGATGTAATGTATCATCATCCTCCTGGACCCTCACTATCAGGGGCGTTAAATATTGTTATCCCCCTAATAAAAAGGATTTTTAACTACTAGGGGTGTTATGTGTCGTTATCCCCTTAAACTCTCACTATTAAAAGTGTTATGCATCATTGTCCCCTTGATAATAAGGATTTCCAATTGCAAGGGCGTTATCGTCATCCTTCTAGACACTCATTATATAGGCATTACTATTGTTGTCCCCCTAATAAAAAGGATTTTCAACTGCTAGGGGTGTTATGTATTATCATCTCCCCAAACCCTTGCTATCAAGGATGTTACATATCATCATCCCCCCATAAGAAGGATTTTCAATTGCTAGGGGGGTTAGATATTGTTGTCTCCCTAGACCCTTGCTATCAAAGCGTTATGTATTGTCATCCCCCTGATAAGAAGGATTTTCTATTGTTAAAGGCATTATGGATTGTTATATCTCTAATAAAAAGGATTTTCAATTGCTAAAATCATTATGTATCGCCGCTCCCCTAAACCCTCGCTATCAAAGGCATTACGTATCACTATCCCCCTAATAACAAGGATTTTCAACTATTAAATTTAATTATGACTTTAAGTTAATACTCCTTAATCCGCTTTCATCCTTCAGTCCAATAACCAATCTGCATTTGATGTGATATACTTATGATACCAGAAGGAAAATAATTTTAGTTCATTTCCACCAAAAGATAAAAGAACAGGAGCAATAATTTACCACCAGAAATTTAAAGTTACCACTAGATTAGCAAGCATAGCTATTGTCACCTCAGCTAAGCCCTTAATATTTTTATCTGGCACAATAAGTGTCTTGGTACCACAACAATGAGCAGCCAATACTAGTATATATATTATTTAAGAAAACAATTAAAAAGAAAAAATTCAAATTACGCCTACTTTATCTTAAAATCAGGATTCAAATCAATATTAATAGAAAAATCTAATATGGTCATTAAACATAGATTAAATATTTTACTGATCGATTAGCACAGTTACACTAGCCATCAACTACACAGCGATAATTTTAATAATTTGGAAACCAACAAGGTGCAATTTATATATTCAAACAACATGTAAAATAATTAATTACGGTTGATTCCATTGTACGTGTGCAAGAAAATTTCTGATTTTCCAACAAGTCATCCATATTGCAAATGAGTATTCAACGGTTCACACCACAATATTTCCCACAAATCTGGAGCAACTAAAATAACGTAAACTCTCATCAAGAAAATCAACTGTGTAAAAAAAAAATGGGAAATATATGTTTACATGGGTCTGCCAACTGACAGAGTACTAGTGAGAATACTTGGCTAAGGAAACATAAATATAGGAAAGAAACAACATGAACAAGGCGTTTGAGATCTGGAACATTACAAAGCCACACTTTATTGTAGAAGGGGATCCTATGAATTATTGTAGAAAGTGATCCTATATGAAAAATGCCTATCGTATAAAGGCAATTAAAAACCCAATTTGAAAGAATTGGCTGCGGCTGCGGGAGAGGAAACACTTCACTATATTCATATTTTTCCATGTGTTTTTTAACCATGCTTGGCTGAATTCTGAATCTGAATCAAAAGAAATTAAAACCATCAATGTAATCTTGTGAGACTATTGTACTTATTATTTTTCATTCAATTGAATATCTAAATTTCTTCTATTTTCAATGTTTATGATTAATGAATGAGTTGATTAGGAGCGTTATTATTCAATTTATTTATATGTTCAATCTGCAATCATACTGGGTTTATAATCTGTAATTGTTATGAAATTTGGTTAGGGTAGCAATCGAAAATTCGGTTAACAGACTTTCTGATTTATATTGAGTTTTCTAGGGGAAAGTTAGTTTAAAGTGTTAAAACATCGTCTAATAGGTTTACATTTAATTTCAGCTGTTTTCCTAGTGATTAATGCAATTCTAAAGTTAAAGTTAAAAGGCTGATTCAAAATTCACTTAAAAATTAAGGTTTATTATTAAACATGTTCTTTGTAATACACTAATCTTAAGGAAAAGAAAAAGAACTTTAGGGCCGGTTCTATTGTTCTTGGGTCACCCCCAACCAACTCTTTGCTAGTCTTGAGCAAAGAAAGGAAATTGAACCATTAACAATTATTTGAAATTTATTTAAATCTACCCTATCTAACGGAACAAACTAGACTAACTAAATTATCCTAAAACTAACCTAAACCACTTTCGTAGTTTGTAATAATTGCATTTAGCATATGGAATAAGTCTTTAAACTACTAAGTGGCCGTAGTGGATGAGTTATTGTCTTGTGAGAGTTTCCAACGATATTACCCATAAACACCATCAACCTGAAAAAACAAAATAACAAACACAAAAATTCAATTCAATTCACAGTTTATAACAACCCATCATCACAAGACTCATCACCCTCATTCTAATTCAAATGTACTTCAAGACACAAACACCACTGCTTTATCAACCCCTAACCATCTTTCTATCCACTAGCCCAGAATCGAACCCTTGGAATAAATTCATGCATGCATCCACAAGTACAAGTGACTGAAAATATTTTATAAAACATGTATCATTTTGCTAACATTTCAATTATCCTCCCTAAGTACATATTACTGGCATGGTTTCATCACCCTAGATTTCTTGAAACTTTATTTTTTTTTTTACTACTACTAATATATAATTTTTATCTTTTTTTTTATGTATTTTTCTCTTTGGCTTCAATTTATGTTTGCTTAGGTCATAAAATCACCTTTTTAGGCGAGGATTAACATTTATAATGAAAACACCCCGTTACTAAACAAGTCACAAATTTAGATTTCTTTACTTTTATCCTAAATCACTATTCAAAAATGAAGATCACTCACGATGGACATGTCGACCCCCAACCTACTTCTCAACTAGAACATTTGAGTAGTTAAATTTGCATTAGCCTAATCTATTTTTTCTTATACCTATATATAAATGATTTGTTTTTCTCTTATTCCAGCTAAAAACTAAATAATATACATTTTCAACATTGGTTAAGACAACTGACAAGTCAATCTAGGAAATTTTTATTTGTCACTCACACTCATGAAAAACAATATACAAACACTCATCAAGTTAAGTTCTCAACCATACATAACCCGAACCCAAAAGTCTCAATTTTGTAATGCATGTGTCTCTCTATACTTTTGAATCAAAACAAAGTAAATTTGCCTTTACACTAACGGATTATCAAAAAAAAAAAAAAAAGAAGCAAATTGACACACATAAAAGAAAATATTGATGTACAGGAAAAGGAAAAAAACACATAATTTACACAAAATTGATGTTTATGTTTAACCCTAGTTTTGACTTTTTTCCCTTAGCCTAACATCGACATTATTCTCAATGGCAGATGAGATATATATATATATATATAAAAAAAAAAAAAAGTTAAAACTACTTTGTTGAATCATTCGAGGTGTCAACATGTTCTCGTATGTCAAGATTAAATTTTTCCTAGCAATTGCTAAAAAATATTGAAACACCTCAAACATAATGTGATTAAGTGTCATCGGTTCAACATGCATTAAAACACAATGAAAAACCATATATTAAAATCCTGAAATAAAAAAGTAAAATAAAAATACAACACATAAAATGTATGAATTCAAATTGGAGTGCCTTCCAACAAGCACATTTGTTTAATGTCGTTCGCTTGATGTTCTTTTAGGTCTTCAACCTATATCAAATCAAACTTTCAATTGTTTTTAATCACCCTATTCTCATCCAGATGATGACATATATGTAGTTGGATCAATTTTGAGATTGCTTCTTTTTTCTTTTTCTTTCCTTCAGCTTATGTCATTTAGTAATTGTTGCCTTGATATCTTTGTTGTTGTTTAGCTCAACTTCATCCTATACCATGGAATTCATGACATTAATAGTACAAATAGAATAGAGTTCATTGGAATGTTTCATGGGTTCAAAAATATCAAACGAATTACTTCCCCATCAAACTCTATTGTGAAGGTGCCCTCATGCACATCTATCTTTGTCTAGGTGGTACTTATAAATGGTCTCCCCAATAAAATTAGTGTAAGATTATAGGAAAACTCATCATTCATCTAGGGACACCAGCTCATTTACCTACACAAGAACATCCTTAACTTCCTCATTTGAGTATGTATTAGTACCATTAGCCAATTGTATAATCACACCAGTTTCTTTTAATAAACCTAGAGTTAATGAGTCATATATCGATTTTGGCATAACATTAATTAAAGCTCCTAAATCTAGCACAACTTTATCGAAACCAAGCTCTCCTTATCTTACAAATGATGGTAAATATACCCGAATCTTTACATTTGGATGAAAGTTTCCGTTGAAGATCAATTGAAACATTTTGCCCCACAGTTATCCATTCATTATCATTCAATTTTTTTTTTATTTGTGCTTGATTCTTTTAGGAACTTGACATACTGTGGCACTTGTTTGATTGCTTCAATGAGGGGTATAATTACTTCCACCTTCTTGAAAATCTCCCAAATCTCTTTTTCCTTATCTTTTTCCTTTAATCTTGCTAACCTGTTAGGAAAAGGAGGTGGATTAGTATTAAATTGCAGAAAAGGTTTAAGGTTTACCTGAGATTTAGTTGTCTTCTTCTCTTATTTTATTTCTTCTTCAACTATTTCATCTAGCTTCGCTTGATTGGTTCTTTAATTTTCTTTCTAGTTTTAGCATTATTGCACTCATATTTTCTTTTAGATTCACTATAGTTTGTGAGGAAAGTTTACCTAAACCTTGAGCTTCTAAGTTGTTCGTTGTAGTAGCAAGCTGACTCACTTGCCTTTACAAGTTTTGAATACTCGACCTTGTCTTTTGTTGGAATAATAGAGTGTTCTAAGCGAGGCCCTCTATAATATCTTCAGATGAATTGTTTGAACTTGTGGTTGTAGCTTGTTGTGACCTTTGATATGGAGGTTGGTAAGGCCTTTGTTGTCGAAACACTTCTTGATTCCCATAACTTATATTTGGGTGCTTTCTCGAACCTAGATTGTATTTATTTGAATGGGGATCATATTGCACAGAGATTTCACTGCTATATTCACCTGCTTAGTGGGGCCATCTTACATAGTAGGGCATATCGCTATGACATGGCCCCCTATTGAACATATACCATAAGCCTGTACCCATTGTGCGTTTTTTGCACCCATATGTCTAACAAGAGAGGTAAATGCAGATAATTGTTGTTTAATGGAAGAATTACTTACCTTATTTATGTTTCAGACATGTACATCAAAATGGGCACTAAACTGCTTAGAATTTGTAGCCATATTTGCAATTAAATTTCTTGCAGCCTCAAGCATTTTATCCACTAGTGCTCCCCCACTTGCTACATCAATCACACTTCTATCTATTAGTAACAAACCCTCATAAAAATATTAAATCAAGGTTTGATCAAGAATCTATGGCGAGGGTAGCTTATACATAACTTTTTATTTGTGTTATTTTAAAAATGCAAAAGCTAGAAAATTAACTTGAAAAGTCTGATTTTATTGAACTCCAACTTTAAATTTATACAAGTGTAGCAGAACTGAATTATAAAATAAAAGGCTAAAAATCTGCTAACATGCTGAAGAAATAGCAACAACCAACAACCACTTTCATAACAGAAAAATAAAAAAGATTTCCTAAAGACCAGCTAAAAAGCTAAAGACTAAGACTCTATTTCTAACAAAAAAAATGCAATCAGCTCCTGAGACACTATCAACATCTCCTCCTAGATCAAGAGCTACAAACTCCTAGCTTTTCTTTGAGAAATTCAAATTTGTTTATATAAAGTGATTTAGTAAAAATGTTTGCCACTTGATTTTTTGTTCTACAGTAAACTAACATCACTTCACCATTTTTCCGCACTTCCATTAAGATATAAAACTTGATATTGAAGTGCTTAGTCCTTCCATGAAACATTGGATTTTGAGATATAGCTATAACAGCTTGATTATCTACGAATATCACAATACTTTCTTCCTGTTCCTGTTGTATATCCACCATAATTTTTTTTAACCACAGTGCTTGATTAATAACAGCAGTTGCTACTACGAACTTTGTTTCAATAGTTGATTATGCCACCATTTCTTGTTTCTTTAAACACCATGAAAAACAACCTGATCGAAAAGAGAAACAATATCCAAAAGTACTTTTTATATCATCAATTGACTCAGCCTAATCACTATCAGAATATCCATGAAGCTTGAAATTCTGACCTTTGTTAAACTTGATTCCATAGGTTAGAGTTCCTTTGAGATATCTAACTACTCTTTTAGCAGTCATCATGTGTAATTCACTAGGACAATTCACAAATCTAGATAAAACACTTACAGAAAACAAGATATCAGGTCTTATTGCTTTGAGATATATCAAGCACGCAATTAAACTTCTGTACACTCTTTCGTCAACTAGTTCAACTCTATCCTTTTTTTGCAGCTTTTCCTTTTGATTCATTGGAGTACTCACACTCTTGTATACTTTCATTTTGAATCGTTTACAATCTCCTTCAAATATTTCTTTTGGCAAATAAAGACTTCATTCTGAGCTTGCTTGATCTCCACTTCTAGAAAATAAGTCATCTCACTAAGGTATGTCATCTCAAAGACTTTCATCATCTCCTTTTTAAATTCTTCAATCTACTCAGTATGATTTCCTGTCACAAGCAAATCATCCACATAGAGAGAAACAATAACAATGTTAGGGCTAACTTTCTTGTCATAAAGAATTGACTCACTTAAGCTTTTCTCAAAGCCTAAGTCTAGCAAATGTTCATCCATTTTACTATACCAAGCTCTAGGAGCTTGCTTCAGTCCATAAAGAGCTTTCTTCAGTCCGTAAAGAGATTTCTTCAATAAATAAACCTTTTTTTCATGACCTGGAATATTGAAACCCTCTGGCTGCTCAACATAAATTTCTTCTTGTAGTAAACCATTCAAGAAAGCAGACTTTACATCCATTTGAAAAATCTTCCATCCTTTTTGTGCTACTAGAGCCAAAATCATCTTAATTATATCCAATCTAGCTACTGGCATAAAAGTCTCAGAGAAATCAACTCCCCAAACTTGTGCATAGCCTTTTACCACCAATCTTGCTTTGCGTTTGTTCACCAAGCCATTCAGATTGAACTTTGTCTTGAAAATTTAACCCCAATTACTTTTCTATCTTGGGGCCTCTCCACCAACTTCCAGGTTTGATTTTTTTTTATCATGGCCAACTCCTCGTTCATTACATCTATCCATCTTTGATTAGCTCTTGCTTCCTCATCTCCTACAGGTTCAAAGATAGCAAAATTCTATCTTTTGTAAATATCTAAGAGTGATCTTGTTCCCTTGACAGGCTAATCATCTTCTAATTCATCAAGATCTAAAGACATATGTTGTTAATTGATTTCAGACTCCTCACTCCAGTCATATTACTCATGTTCAAGGAACTGAACATCTCTGTTTGTTACTATCTTCTCTGATTGAGGCTGAAAATTTGTGTAAGCTTTAGAAATTAAACTGTAGCCAATAAATATTCCTGGTTTAGCCTTCTCATCAAGCTTGTCTCTCTTAACCTGTGGAACATAAGAAAAACACTGACATCCAAATATTTTAAGCTTTTATTGTTGGTTTGATACCATGTCAAGCCTCAAATGGAGTCTTTCTTTCTACTTCCCTAGTAGGTAGCCTATTCAGCAAGAACACAGTTGTATTTGCTGTTTTTGCCCAAAATTTCTTTGCTAGACTCTTCTCATGTAGCAAGCATCTAGTCATCTCCATAATTGTTCGATTCTTCCTCTCACTAACCCCATCTTGTTGTGGAGAGTAAGGGACAGTGAGTTGGTGCTCAATTCTAGTTTCTTCACAAAAAAAATTGAATTTGTTTGAAGTATATTCAGTACTGTTGTCTGATCTAATAACATGAATCTTGCAGCCACTCTGGTTTTCAATCCAGGTTTTAAACTTCAAGAAAACTCTAGCAACTTCTAACTTAAACCTTGTGAAATAAATCCAACATATTCTTGTCAGATCATTAATAAAAACTATATAATACTTGTTGCCATTTAGTGATAAAGTCGATTGTGGACCACAAAGATCAATATAGATCAACTGCAACTTCTTTTTAGCTCTCCATTTAGACCTTTTAAATAGAAATCTGGTTTGCTTACCAAGTAGACAAGCCTTGCAGCTTGGAGATGCTCCTCCAAAATTGGTAGACTTTTTACCATTTTATTTCTTTGCATAAACAATAGATATTTGTGATAAAAGTGTCGTAGCCTCTTATGCCAAGTTTCTGCAATAGTGTGTTGACTAGGAAATGCCACATGCTCCTTCTCTAATAGATTTAAAGAAAAACTTCTGCCTTGTATTTTAATATTAAATAGTTCCTAACCACTTAGATCAATGATTAGACACATTTTATGTTCAAATAATAATTTGAATCCTTTTTTGAGTAATTATCCAACACTCAGTAAGTTTTGATCAATTTCAGGAACATATAAAACCTTAGAAATTAGTTTTGTACATGTAAAACTCTCAATGGCTCTAGTCCTATTTTCGTTCACTAAGATGTAGTTTTCATTTCCAATTTTGACCCTTGATGTTATTACTCTATCAAGCTCCCTAAAGAGCTTTTCATCATTGGTCATGTGGTTTGTATAACCATTATTAATGAGCCAATTGTCAATTGAGATACTAGATGTAAAACATGATGCAACAAAAAGTTGTTCTGCCTCTTGTTGATTTATAACTTGAGCTTCTCTTTATTGTTGTGTCTCCTTTTCCTTACAAATAATTTCTGCGTGACTAAGTTTTTGACATTTTTGACATCTCATATCAAGCTTGCTCTAACACTTATAGTGAGGATGCTTCTTTTTGCCACAATGTTGACAAGGAGGATGTTTTCCACCTTTGTTGTTGCTTATAGTGTTAGTGTTGTTCTCAACAGCAGTAGTTTCAGAACTCCCTTTTTTTTCTTTCCACTTCTTACTTTTACCTCCAGAATTCAGTTGTAACTTAGCTTGCAAGGCTCCTTCAGTAATTCCTTTTTGTCTCATCATCCTTTTTTGTTCTTGTGCCTACAGTACACTTAACAATTCTGCCAAACTAATCTTTGATATATCTTTAGAATTTTTCAAAGAAGCAATTGTTGCCTCAAATCTCTCAGGTAAGGATACAAGTATTTTTTTTCATGATTCTACTGTCAGTAATTTCTATTCCAAGTATTCTTACCTTATTTGCAATGCCAAACAGCCTATCCAAGTAATCTTTTATAGTTTTTGATTCCTTCATATATTGCATTTCAAATTCTCTAACCAAGTTCAGCACCTTTATTCCTCTAATTCTTTCATCTCATTGATATTCATTCTTGAGGAAATCCCAAATAGCTTTAGCTGAGCTATATGTCATGATTCTATTGAAAATAGTTAGAGAAACTACAGCAAAGATGCAGGCCTTAGCTTTGGACTTTCTTATCTTCTTTTCCTGATGAGTTTTAATCTAAGCCATAGTTGGATTTACTTTTCGAGAATGTATGTTATAAAATATTTTACATTGGACTTGCATGTCCAACCTTTTCTTATGACTTCTCGATGCAATTTATTTTCTTACTTCTTTCCCCTTCAATGCAAATCAAAGTTTCTTATTCATAATGTAAAATTTAGAATAAAAGTTACTTGTACATTTCTTAGAAATATGTAACTAGGAGGAAAACCTTTGTAAATTACTTAAAGACTCGAAAAAAATGAGTTGTAGCATACTTAAAGTCTTGAGATAGAAGATTAAGACCTAGGTTAATTGGTCAATCTTGTTGGCTTAAGGCCCACTTGGTCTTTAATTTATATTATCCATTACACACTATGTTTAAGTAGAAAAATAGAATTGCATAAATGATAGTGGTAAATCCCTTTAAAGTAGGTGATATCTTTATTGTATCATAATACAATTTTCTTTTTCTAAATAAAATTAAATGTATATTTAAACTTTATGAATAGATCTTAAATGTTTATTCATGGTCGCACATTATGTTTGTCTCTTTAACCAAAAATGTATACAAATTAATGAGAAACAAACTAAAATGAGTCAAATTACATAAATATGTAAAATACCTCTTGTAAATATAAATCATGACCAAGTACCAAAAGTACAAGCTTTTATGTACTCTCTGATTGCTAATTACTTTCCGTTGATGTGTTTACTTTGACTCGCACTCTTATTATTCTTAGCAAAGAACACAAGGGGGCCCTAGGGACACAACTAATCAATACAAACATATAGTAGAATCCCTTGCAAAAACTATACAATTAATGAACCAATTTTTATGTGGATAACAAAAACTTGTCCTAAAATAAAAAACTGTATAGTCATCAATAAAGTCCATAGACACAAAAGAATTATTGCCAACAAACCAAGTAGCCCTAAAGAATCAGTTTTAAGCTTTCTTGAACACTGGAAAAAGGTAAAAGCAATTGATATCTTAGTAAGAGAAATCATCTTTCAAAACTACTTCCACCAAGTTGCTAAATATCTCTTTGGCCAGCCTTTTAACATGTGACACACCTAATATTATAATCACTAGTTGTGTGCCTTATATTGACAAACCAAAGGAAAATCAACTGTCATTGAGAAAAGATTAACTAACAACCATTACTAAGCAAAGGATAAAGATAATTATCTTTCTTTAACAAAGTGGGATTTTTAACCTACAAAACAACCAACATATTAGCAAAAACACTCTTATAATCTTCCTTATCTTTAAGGTAGATAGGAGTATCTCTCATATTTCTAGTCAAATCCCTCCAACAGTTATCCAATTTGGTTAAGGAATGAAGAAATGAAGCCATAAGAAGAAACTCTAACTACTATCTAAGGAAATTCACTGCTACATTTGAAAATTTTCCTAGGAAGTGACCAATAACTAGCAATGGAATCATTTTGGCTAGACTCATGAAAGTTATTCAATTCGACCCCTTTGTCTCTAATTGTTTTCTTAATTATATCATACACTCTTTCTTTGGTAAGAGAACTTCTATAACATATCTTATTATTTCTCTCACACCAGATGGTGTAGACAATAGCTTGAAGACTTATTTTTTCCATGAGAAATTTAAGAAGTTTCCTTTCTAATCCTTAGCAATCTCCTCAATATACCTACCCCAATCTAGTCCTCTATAGCTTAAGTTACTTAGATTAAGAATGTTACTCCAAATGAAATGACTATAATGACATTGGAAAAATAAATAATCAATGTTCTTATCATTCACATTACTTAACACACAACTGGAGTTATGAAAAATACCATACATCTCCTAAGCATATTTCTATTTAACACCCATAAGTGCATAACAAGGTTATTATTATCCTTTACGTTAAATTTGGCTAATGTTGATATTTGATAATTGGAAAATGGCTGTCTTAGAATTTTGAATTTAAGCTATTGAATGATCGTGGATACAAGGTGTATGCCCATTCATGATGTGTCTATTAGATAAAATAGATAATATGTCAAGTCAGATTATTTGAAAGGATGAGTAACCATTTAATGAGAGTAAACAACCATTCCATTAGTTATTAGACTTAAAATTCTATAAAAAGGTATGTATCCATATGACTCCAAGTGTCTTACTCCATGATTTTCTTTACGTAAAATTTTGATATTATATTTTTAGCCAAGAGAGGAGAGACCCAAGGCTATTGTTTGGTAGTGATTTGGTATGGAAATTTGGCTAAGATAGTCATGATATTTCATTCTATATGCATAGGAGTGGCCACTCCAAGTATAAGAGCAACCATTCAATACCCAAAATTAGCACTCCAAGTACAAGAGCAACCATTCAATACCCAAAATTAGGGTTTTGTATATGCATGAATGAATTTACATAAGACACACATAATCCTTTGTTAATTAGGGTAAAGTCATTGACAAGCATCGAACAATCATGTTGAGAATATATGTGATCATTCATGACATAAAGGATAAGTTGTAGTGACCATGCAAAAGAATGTATGATCATTCATGTATATGAAAAGATCAAACTACCCCTACAACAATGTATGATTATGAACAAGAGTTTGGTGGATTTTCATGACATAAGCATGGATTATAATTCAAGGACATGTACAATTATACTTCCTAACAAGGACATAAATGAAGGTAGTGATTTCTCTATAAAAAAAATAAAAATCTAAAGAACCAAAAAACTAATTAAGACCCTAACAAAACTTTATTGAAGTTTGGCCAAAGGACTTATTCCCACTCATAGTTTGAGGCAAGGACAAAATGCCACCCCAAGGTTTCAAAAACCTAGTCTCTCACCCTTTGACAAAATTTAATATTAAATATAATAATAAATAGTAACAATTCAAGGGTAATTTTGTCATTTTGAGATTAAAATTTTATAAAGTAATAAAATAAAATTTATATAAATATAAACTTTTAAAAAATTTTAAAAAAAATTTTCAAAAAATTTAAAATTTTCAAAAAAGGCAACAAGCCACCGCCGTCGATGCTAGCGGTAATGGCCGTTGCTAACAAAGCTAGGTGGCTGTTTCCGACCACCTCGTTTCAAGGGAGACCAGATCTGACCGCCTCCAATTTAGGCTGAGATGGCTGGATCTGGCCACCTCTGCTAGAAAAATCAGTCAAAAACGGTCGAAAATGACTAGTCTTAGTCTCACCGTCCGTTTTCGGTCTTTCTTTCTGGCGAAGGTGGCTAGATCTGACTACATCCTCTAAAACTGGAGGCGGCCAAATCTGGCAGCCTCCATCGAACCAGGTGGCCAGAAACGACCACCACCGCCGGTTGCTTTTTTGAAAATTTTAATTTTTTTTATTTTAATTTTTTTTATTTTTTAAAATTTTTAATTTTTTTAAAATTTTTATATTTAAAAATTATTTATAATTTTATTATAAAATTTTAATTTTTAAAAAGGGTATTCTAGTCATTTTAATATAAAAATTATAAAAAATTCTTTCAAAAGTGGGAGACTGGGTTTTAAAACCTTGGGGATGGCACTTTGTCCATGCCTCAAACTATGGGTGGGAACAAGTACTTTGGCCTTGAAGTTTTGGTACCATGCTAAAATTTTGCACTAACCACAAACAAACACTGCACTAATTTTTACAGTAAAACAAACATCAAGTTGTTATGATTTTATTCAAAACATGAGACCATTCATAGGAAAAAAAAACATACAAGCAAATCCCAATTACCTACGATTCATCTATTACTACCAAATACACTGAAGAAAACATTCTGCATTTCTATGAGATCGTGAACGTCCCATGATCATATACTATCTTGACTAAAATGGCTTTTAACAAATTCTTGCACTAATAATTTCTATCCAAATGAGTTTGTGGTGGACTTATCAAGCTTGCTTGGTCAAATTTAATAAAGATTTTTTTGAATGGGAATGTCTTGCAAATCTCGAACTTGATCTTCTAAATGGAAACTAGATACGTCGCCAAGAAAAAAAATTTGAGAATAAGGCCACAAAATAATAGATTGAGACTAATATATATATATATATATATATATATATATATGTGTGTGTGTGTGTGTGTGTGTGTGTGTGTGTGTGTGTGTTATGTATTTGTATGTACGTATATACACACTTAAGTTATAAAAAATGTATGTAATATTACTCAAGTCATTATGTTACAATGTGAACAAAAGAAATTAGTACTCAAAGTAGTGGCAATTTCGATTCCACCCAAATTTGGAATACTACTCAAAATGTCTTGTCAATTAAAAGGAAAGAAACTGATATCATTAAATAGTAGACAAGAGGAGATAAAGTAACATTGTGTCCATTGATAGCGACAAAAGTCAATTACATTGGTTTGTGTTATACTCAAGTCATTATGTTACACTATGAACAAAAGAAATTAGTACTAAAGGTAGTGGCAATTTTGCTTCCATCCAATTATGGAATATTACTCAAGATGCCTTGTCAATTAAAAGGAAAGAAACTGATATCATTAAATAGATTAGATAAGACAAAAGAAGATAAAGAAACATTGTGTCCATTGATAGCCACAGAAATCAATTACATTGTTTTGTGCTATTATTAGAAGATGTAGACAATTTACTTTTTTAGAATAAAGTGAAAATTTCACGTCAAGAACACTTATTTCTGAAGACTTTATACTTAATTTAGAGATTTTTTTCAAAGCCAACAACTTTATTTTCAAATTGACAATTAAGTTGACTTGTTGGATGAAAATTCAGTATAAAAGAAAGTCTTGAGAGCTATTCAAAAAGGTTAGGAGGGAAACAAGCAAAGAAATATATTTAAAAGCTCATATTGTTTGATCAATCTTTTGTTGTGTTAAACCTAAGTTAAATACTTTGAGAATGTGTATCTAATTGTGTAATTAGCTTAGTCAAGAGACAAAAACACTTACAATATCTTGTATTCATCATACTTGAGCAAAATCCAATATAAGTATTGTACTAAGCAAATTTTCAGATAAATAATTGTGTTAGGCTGAATTCTAGAGAAACTAGGGCAAAACCTTGAAGAAACTAGAGCAAAATTCAAGTAAAATTATTGTATGGTGTAATCCATATCTAGTGGAATTTCAACGGGATTGTCTTTGAAAGATGGGCGTAGTAGACATGAGATAAAAACTCTCAACCACTATAAATTATTTGAATATTCTTTTTCTTTTCAATTTTTGTTTTTACTGTAATTTTAATATTATCTAATTGTTTATATATTTATTAAACTTGATTTTGATTAATTAAAATTTTAATTCTACATAATTAGTTTCCTTTCCCTCTTTACTTTTACTGCATTTTAATGTTGTTTAACTTTTTATATGCCTATAAGATTGATTTAGATCGATTAAAATTTTAATTTCATAAAATTTTTCAAAAATCTCAATCCCTTTCTCTATGAGTATTTCAACCATATTAGTTTTACAATATAAACTATTTAGCCTTATAACAACTTTTGTTAACTATTAATTTTTTTGTTAGGACTTTCGACATATTTTTAAAGGATTTTGTTATTTTGATGCTTAACTTTTGTAAGGTAGAGTAAAACAAACTCCAAAAAATTAAGATGAATTTTATGAAATAAAATGTATACAATGAAATTATATGTCAAGTTGAGCACATGGACCCGTCAACAGGTACCATGTGCTACATTTAAAGTGGTGGAAGACTTTTGGCACCAAAGCTTCGGAGGCAATTTAATTGACTCTTTCGGATAAAGAAGAACTGAATTTCAAGGCATCCATTAAAGATTTTTTCGAAATAAAGAAGGATTATAAAGCAAAGGTTGAGATTGCTTTCTTCACATATCATATGGTGGACGGTGGTAGGGTCTTCTTGGCTGACAGTTGGAACCTGTGTCTGTCGGCAAGAATAGTTTCTCCCGTCCACAATTACTTAAAATTATAAATATATTAACTAATAATATTGTATATATAATATTCATAATACAGAATAATACATTATACTAATGATATGAATTTGTTTTAAAAAAATGTAGGTGTGAAACTCAAAATTAATTATATCGGTAAAA
Organism: Anacardium occidentale; assembly: GCA_026122585.1. Classification (NCBI taxonomy): domain Eukaryota; kingdom Viridiplantae; phylum Streptophyta; class Magnoliopsida; order Sapindales; family Anacardiaceae; genus Anacardium; species Anacardium occidentale. Next base: position 1,071,629 of record JAJEJH010000007.1, on the reverse strand, counting down.
TATTCAATTTTTTATTGATATAATTTGATTTAATTTTCTGATTAATTGTATAACTTGAATATCTTATTAAAATTCTTTAACAAAAGATCATCTTTGTATAAAAAAAAACTTTGAATCGATATAAATCTTTATAATTTCTAGGATAAGAATAATGTCATGTACGTTTAGAGTTTCGACATTATAGAATGAGCCATTTCGGGATATTTTTAATATCTGTTTTTTAGTGCAATTATAAATTGACGTAACTCAAACTAACAGTAATTGTTCCTCTAGTTAGCCAATCACATGGGTGTGGCAAATTATTATCTAACTACTAACTGTACGAAGGTTGGATTGGTGGCCTTCAATGATTCTAATGACTTGTTTACAGCAATAAAATAAATACAAACACAGTAACGGAATCAAGGAGGCTAAAATCCAAAGGTTGGGTTGGTCGCCTTGAATGACTTCAGTGACCTTTAACTTTAATGTTTTGTTAAAGTTGTTTTCCCTCTTAAGAACCTAAGTTGCATGTGAGGGTTCAACAGTTGGATTAGTCTAATAGTAATAGTATTCAAAAGGATAAAAATAAAAATTATGAGTGTAAATGAAAATTAAGTTGCATGAGTGTGTATCATAATGAGAATGCAAGATTTAATAAGAGAGTGTAAATGAAAATTTGTTAGAAAAATTATGTGTAACATTAAATATTAATTTATATATTAATGATAATATATTACTAAATGGTTGAGTCATTTTTAATTAAAATAAAAATATAATAACATAGTAACAATTCTAAAATTAATACTTATAATTAATGATAACATGCACAAGAAAAAAAATCAATCATACCATATACTATATTTACCATGCTCGAACGTGGGTGAACGAAATTTCTGTGAGTCTAGTAATATTTTTGTCCATTGCGGCCTAAAAATTCTGTTTGTGCTGGGGTAAAAACCATCAACTCAAGCTCTTGGATCTTGACAATCCGAAAATATGAACACAATAAATTATGTTTATCTATAATTTGACTCAAACTATTAAAATAGGAACACTAATGCTACCGTGTATTTTGAATTCTGTGATTCAATATCAATTTAATTATGAAAATCACAGCAAAAATAATATGCAAGATTAAGCTTTCATGACTTGACAACGACTTACACGAGAAATCAAAGATTTATTTCTGTGACATGACAATGGCACACAATTAAGAGAAATCAAATGTGAAAATTAAGATCACCCAAGATTTATGTGATTCAATGCAGTTGGACTTCCCACCGATTGAATAAGTTTGAGTTGACGCGAAAAATCTTCATTAACAGATCAAGGAAAGAAAAATACGGTAAGAGAGATGCAGAAAAATCCTTTAACCACTAGATTTTACGAAAACAAGAAAGGAGCAAAATGGAAAGAGAGAGACGGGGAAAAGATGAAGTTGAATAAAAGTAAAAGTTAAACTTAATTGAATAAAAAATTAACAAAAAAAAATACTTAATGACTAAATACATTTTAGATTTTTTAATATTAACAAACCTTTTAAAGAAACATTTAATGAAAATAGTTTTTTATAATACATGTTGATGTGATTTTCATCACCATCTAATGTACGCAATTTAGAGTCTTGAATAAAATGAACTATAATAGCAATGATTAGAATAATTAGTCTATTATGGATGTGTGGAAGGTTAAATTGAAATTAATAAAAGAATATATTAAGCACAAGAGTTTTTACATGATTTAGTCCGACGATTAAAAAGCCTATATCCACATAGTACATTTGAAAATACTCCCCCTAATATAGGATATTAATTCATAATTTGAAATTAAATGGATAAAAGTTATGTCTTATAGTATTGAATGATCTCATCGAAATGTGAATATAGTTTTTATGTGTCAAAGCTATTGCTAGTAGCTTGGTGCAATACATAAGTGCATGACTTGTTGGTCATGTTCACTTAACTAACCAAACATAGAGTTTTCCATACAAATGATGATTCCTACAATTATTAATTGAAACATGCTTTTTACTTGAGGGGTGCATGTAGTCCTTTGACTTGAGATTGTAAGACTGTCTTATACTAAAATTGATATAATTTGACATCATCAAATATTCTGTCATAAATAAGATATTATAAATGTAACACTCGCTTCTATATATATTATTGTTCACTACTAGTATTATTAGTATTAATCACCTTTAATATATAGCAGAAGTCTCATATGCATTTATCTGAAAACACGCATGCAAAAGCTTTAAACATAAATATTTTATTGCTAGTTATTAATATCTGAAACATGTGTTGAAAAACATATATTCATTTCATAAAATATACAATACATAATATGTACACATGAAAACTATACGAAATATATACATGCAAAAATTGTACATCATATGTATGAGCACTAAACAAAATATGCGAGCCAAAACATGTTATCTGTTGAAAATTGTATAAACTATATATATATATAAATTGTACATATCATGCAAGCCAGAACATGATATGACATCATATCATCTGAACACGAGTGAGGACTTGCTCAAAACCATATCCCGCTCCTTAGCCATTTTGTGTTTTGGCTCAACGTCCACCATTGACCTATAAGAAAGGGAAACTATGAGGGATAAGTGTCGAGTCAATTAGTAAACATTTCCTATCTCTACCCACAATAGGTTTCTACTCTATTCTACTTTCGTGACTTGTCACGAAACTTAGTATTTTCTTTCTGATCCTATTACTTAACTTATTTTGTTTCTGAATTTTTTTTTTTTTCTAACCTATCTTATTTCTTATACGATAAACTTTACTTAGCTTGTTTCTTACCTTATAGGCTTCTTTTTCTTTTGCTTGTCATGTTGTCTATATTTTGATTCATGTCATGTCATATATATGTATGTATGTATGTATCATGGTATGAAATATTTAGATTTGCATGACTTGTTATGCTTTTATTTTCGTTCTTGACTCATTATCTTTTTCTTTACTATATCTGAATATGATACTCTTGTTTACCAGTCTTTTTCTGAGTTCATGTGCTATTATATTGCTAATTTTGTTTCTTGTTTGATGTTCTTTGCTTATTTCTCTTTCTTATATTATAAACTTTACTTGGCTATTATAAATCATAATATATTTGCTCTGTTCCCTTTTATGTTGTATATAACAAAATATGAAATATGTTAAAATCATGTCTATATTAGAAATCATATATTGGTTGAGTTTAGAGTTCAAAAGAATGAAAAGCAAGGGGAGATGGAATTCTCCATGACTGAAACTAGTAACAGCCATTGGAAGAAAGGAATTGTCATCAATGGAGTCATCATTCAGCCAGCCATATAATGTGGCTACCAAACAGTATTTGGACGTCTGCTGTACTAAATAATAGTTCATATGCATGCGTCTCAATTACCACTACTATCTTCGATCTTACTCTGTGTGCTTGAAAAACAAATAAGTGAGCTTATAAGCTCATTTTTTACAAATTAATAGTCTCCTACAATAATGTGAGATCGATCTTTTTAATAATATATGTAATAATACTATGTGTGATATTACTTGTATTCTATTTTACTTCCAAAGTTGATTTTAGGCGTATTAGTCCGAAAGCTCGTCTTACATTTAAAAAAGTATTCACTTAAAATAAATTATATGAACAGCTATGGGTATAATCATGTAAAACTTTTACGGAAGAGTTCCAGGATAATTTGTATTAACATTCATGATAAGAAAATTTTCAGAATCAGAACCTATTAATAACTATTATAGGACGTTGGATGGAGATAATTGATACATTCTTGTTGCAAAACAACTCTTGGCTGTTGGCTGTGATTGTTAGTTCATTCATCTTGTTCTAATGCATTAAGTAACAAACTAGAATTGCCTCCTATCAGGATCTTTCGCGCCATGATATATATAACTCCAAAATGAAAGCAAGCGAGGCGAAGCAACATATTTTTTTGCATTTCATTTCTGATTTTAGCACGCTGAAATAGACGTGTGACGATATATAGCATAAATGTATTCATCAGCAAGCTGAGAAGGTAAATTCATATCAGGTATTCCAACCGGCAACCTCCATTGCTTATTTATTCAAGCCTTCCATGTCCGTATAGGTTGTTAATTAAGCCTTACAGGTAAATAAGTAGAAGCTTAATTATAGAAAAGACAAAATTAACTTTAATGTTATCTTTAAGATAGATTCTCTCAAATTAACCGGTTATACCTAATTTTTTAAATTTCAAAAAAAAAAAAACCTTATCTAGTAAAATTATCTACTGACGTTAAACACCTTATCGTTAAATACATATACGAGAATATAAACACGTTAAATTACTGTGACTAAGAAAAAAACCTTCAATGAAATTAAAGTGATGACACCGAACAAAGGTTTGGTAAAGAATTGAACTAGTCACGTGATTAATATCCAATTGATACTTATCTAGTTATTAATGTTCATCTCTACTCACGGGCAACAGCTCGGAGACAATGACGATCATGCATGGTAGCACCACATTCAAAAGTGCATGTCAAGGTCAAGCTATCGTATTACAATATGAACAGAAGAAATTAGTACTCTAGGTTGTGGAAATTTTGCGTCATCCAAATGTGGAATTTTTTCTCAAGATGACTTGCCAATGAAAAGGAAAGGAACAGTTATCATTAAATGTAAAAATGAGAGAGAGAGAAGAAAAAAAAAAAACAAAAGAAACACAAATTGACTCAATTTTAACCCTTCCATTAAGTAGGTCCCTTCTTCATCCTTGACGTTGCAGCGTGTACGGTAACTATTATATAGATAAATACATAAAATGAGCAATAATTCATTATTAAAAAAAAAAAAACTTCAAAATGTAGATTTTGGGATTTCTCAATTGTATGACGATGATGAGGCTACTTTGGTCAAAAGCAAGGTGAAATCAGCTTTGAGTTGTTTGTTTGATGAGGATCTCGAAGAGGATGATGTGTCTTTTGACATTTTGGCCGGGCAGAAAATACATAGCTTTTGATTTCCAATAATTGCACAGATTGCTTGAGATGTATTAGCAATTTATATTTCCATAGTTGTGTCATAATCGACGTTTAGTATAGAAGACAAAATTCTTGATTCTTTTAGGACATCTTTATCTCCAAAAATTGTACAAACTCTCGTAAGTACATAAGATTGGCTAGAGCACGACCCTAAAGATAATGTGGATGAAACACTCAAAGATGTAACAAAGTTAGAGAAAGGTACAAATCACTATATATACTCGGATGAGGATCTCAAAGAGGATGATGTAATAATCTGTATACAAAAAATAAAATAACAAATAAAAATAATAAAATAAAATATATAAATATAAATAAATATACAACTATAAATAAAATAAATAGAATAAAGAAAAGGGGAGGAATTGGAGATGGAGGAGAAGGAACAAAAAAGAACAAAGAAGAAAGAAAGAGGAGAGAGAGAAAAGGCAGAAAGAGGAGAGATAACTGCCGACCACTATCCTCACTCCCTTCACTGCTGCCACGGGTTTGAGCTCTGACCACCCTATTACCCCCGAATGGCGACCAGTAGTGGTCAATTGGCAAATGGAAGGCTTAAAGTTTTTGGCCTTTATCCGACCAAACTGGATCGAATGTGGGCAAGTGATTACTGCCATTGGACTCACATTGATGAGTACTACATCGGGTCACCTTCTAATTTGTTCTGACAGTATTCCTGCGATGTTCCGGTAACGTTATAACTAGCACCTCGCCCTGAGACAGCAACTTCCCCTTGACGCTCCGAATTTGACTTTTGACTCAATGTTGTGACTTAATTTTCAAAGAATCAAACAAAACTATAAGTTCATTTATGCATCTTCTGAATATTTTGTTTAACAGGTTATGAACTTTTAATTTAATTTTTTAGTTGTTTTTAAAGCGTTCGTGTTGATCTTTTTTGGGGGAAATAAAAGAAAAATGAAAATTTTAGCCTAAGTGTACGATTTTGCCAAGTATCAATCATCGAGAACTATTTTGGAGAACACTAGAAGTTTACTAAATATACCTCATCATTTTTTTTATTGACATCAAGATTAGGAATTACAACAGTTTATATACTAGAACAAAAATATGCCAATTGGCTATAACTAATCAAACTAATCACAACGTTAATTTGTAACAGAAAAACCTTACCTTTCCAGCCATCCGATCAACATCAAGCAATCATCCTCTTACAGAGCATAGAAGCAGATAAGCGAATATAGGTTAGAAGGAACGAAGAACTTCTTAGCCTAGATAATATGCCTCAGCCCTCTTTTTAATTCATCAAGACAAAGCGCTGCATTTTGGGGTGATTAATTTTACACCAAAATGCACCATTTCAATACTGACTCTCCACATCCTCCCTCAAGCCAATATCACAGAATATGATAGCAGGCTTGCACTTACAGGTCTACCTGACTTATTATCATTGCATCAAACAATCACTACAATAGATATATGATTTCCTAATTTTTTTTAGCAGCATTTGTACAAATGCCGGTAAAAGTCGAACCAGTATTTAATACCGGCATATTTACTGGCGTTTTTCTAAATTGTCGCTAAAATACTCATTTTTAGCTATGCTTTCTGTGAATGTTGATTTTTGTTTATTAAAAATGCTAGTTTAAATGGGTTTTTGTGGCCAAAAAAGGCAAGTAAAAACGCCTTTAAAGTCCATCATTTTCCCCAACATCAATATTTCTTCCCACTGTGTTCATTTCATCTGCCGCAAAAAACATATTTTGGAAAAATTGCCTTTGTCGCTTTACGTGATAAAAAATTGTTGCTTTCACTTCCCATCTTAGTTAATCTGATTTGAAAATTAATCTCCCTACCTAGCGTCTGAAAAATCGCTTTGCTCCTTTGGCCATCGAAAGTTCCTGTGCCGTGAAATTTGCTGGGTCGCGAAGCTTTCTGTTCTGACCAAGTCGCCGTCTGTTGAAGGTTGAATCAAGGTTAGTATTTGGCCTACTGTAATTTGAAATTGCCATGGCTCGGTAATTTGGAGAAATCCAGCCAATTGGAGGGCAGGTTTGTGTTTCCATTTCAAGTGTTAAATGTTTGAGTTTTGCTTGCTATTCTGGCATTGTTCAAAATTTATATTGATTGCATATGTTTCGTTTATTGTTCTGTTTCCTGTTTTTCAGATAATGAAGCGTTGATATTATTCATATATGTTGTGGTTAATGAGTTTTTCTAGAGCTGGTTTTGATTTCGCAAGCTATGTGAATTCAAGAAATTTCGGGTTATCTCATGCAAGTTAAAATAGTGAATATAATGACAAATTGTTCTGGGTGGGTGGTCTGAGAGCAGAAATGTTCAAACCTGTAGAAATTAATTAAACCTCAATTAAACAAATGAGATCTCCCATTTGATTGCCTTTGCTCTGCCGTCTGTGAATAAGTACTTGTCCAGGGATCCTTTTTCCTTGTACTCATCCACAAGTGCGCTCATGTTTTTTTCGTGGCAAAATTCGTAAAGCCTGACCAGATTTATATGGCAATCCAATTGTGCTCACTTCTGCCAGAAACTGGTCTTCATATCTTTTGTGTCCATTGTCTTTTTAAAAACCTTTACTGTAATTCTTACTCCATTTGGAGACTTTCCCTTGTAGACTTCCCCAAATACCACCCGCACCTAGCCTAGTTCTGTGTTTATTTGTAAAACTTATTCAGCTCCTCTCAGGTGTATCTGGCAGGCTTCTCACTTTCTATTTTCTGGATGAATTTCTCCATGGGCGTAGCTGCTCATGAACTACTTAAATTGCATTCTCGAACACCAACAAATTGATCACCAACAAAATTTGGCTGCGATTTCATTCTTGAACTACTACTCCCACCTTCAAATTCATTCCTAAATCTGTACACATTTCTAATATTCTCCAGCTCTTCTTGCACACTTGGTTTTCCTTAATCTGATCTTAATCTGTGAGTGTATATGCTGAATGCATTACATATCCTTAATCTGATCTTAATATTCTCGTGCAGCACATTAAAATGTGTAAATAAAAAGAGACAAACCGTTATGTAGTACTCGAGATTATAATGCATGATCCAATAGGTTTTCACAGGTTTGTCACGCCTTCTTTCATTATCATAAACCTGAAAAATGTTGGAGCCTCCTGCAACCCTTGAAAATCATATTTTTATCATATATTTTCTTGACATGGCTTGTAGCTTTCCACCATCCTTGACCTCCCACTTCTCGAGAATCATTCTTTCTGGTGCAGAAACAATATTTCTCGTTTTCAGGCACAATCAAGCTGTGTTCCCCTAAAACAAGTTAAGAACATAAAGTTAGTCAATGTGGAGGTCAACAACCAACAACTAGCATTGATTATTTGGTTTACACATTCAAATTTTCGGGAAACGTCTGAAGATTATTTTCAATAATTTGATTCTCAACTAGTAACTAATATATTAAATCTTAACGCTAAAAGAATAAAATAATTACTATAATATATGATAATGTGAAGAAGAAACATTAAGAAGGATCATGTCATAAATCAATTATGAGCCACGCATAAATTAATATTATGGCACATTGAACTATAAATCAAACAATAATAGTATGACTACTAAGGCAAAAACAGAAAAAATATAATAATAATAATTATATTTTTTTCTATTTGGTGCTAATATCTTAAACCTAAATATTTTTTAATGTTTGATTATTACCAAAGCAAAACTTCCCGGTGCTAGTTGCTTTTCTTTTTCTTGTTGCTACGCCAAGTAAATGTTACTTTACTTTTAGCTTAATTGGAATTAATTTTAATTATTAAGTAACATTTTCATATTTAAGTTTCTGTGTTGATGAAGAATTAATGTAATCCTATGAACATGAGAAACATGGTCTTCAATCAATTGATGAAGAGGCAATTCGTGACCAGAAACTTCTGTTTCTAAAATTTGGATGAGCTCTTCATCAGTTGGATAGAACCTAAACCCAGTTGACAACATCTTTAATTTTTGATTGCTTACTACTTCAAGTATCCAATATAGATTAATAAATAGAGGCAATGGTAGCCAACGAAAGATTATATAAAATCTGTGAGAAAAGACAACCTACTATATCATATTTACATATTTGGACAAGCAGAAAACAAATGGTTAAAAAAAATAGTACTTGAACAAAATTTATACAGGTTTTCTAGTGAAACGTGAGTCATCAATGACTTTCTTATATGAGGGATATTCTAAAATTGGGTTTGTTTGATAGAAAATTTATATATTTAATAAAAGTATAAAAAAAATGATAAAACCGCATTTGGTTAGAATTAATTAAGATCTATCCAATAACAGTTTTCACATTAGAAGTTAGTGTCCAATAGGAAAACTTCTCCACAATTGTCTACTGTTTTTTATCCGACAACAATTTTAAGGTTCATAAAATTAGGTAATAATAAAATTCAAAGATATTTTTAATAATCTCATGTGAAATAAATGATAAACTCTTATTTAAAAATGTATTATCATGTGTATCGCTAAAAAATCTACAGCTTTTAACTTTTAGTGCCAATGAAAGATCCTATGAATCTCATTTATAGCATATCCAAATTGAATTTGTCCAAGGACATTATTAACTAGTTTTGAAAACCTAGGGACAAGACTGGATTGGGTCCCATGAATTTTATTTGTTTGACCACAGTGATCTAAAATTTGTGTCAAAAAGATAATTTCTTTCTTTGTGAACAAACAAACCGAATACGAACATATATATGTTTGTGTTGATATTCAAATATTAGATGACATCCTAATGCCAACTTCATAAGGTAAATGGTATTAGTAGTTTAAAATGAAATACAAATGTGATAACATTTTTTTGAAGAGGTACCATGAAATGTGTAAATGCCATTATATTTTAGACATTAACAAAGACCACTCAAAAGAGTGAAAATAATATATATTAGGAAGGACTAATATAATATTAACAAAAACATTCACAAAGACCACTCGAAAAAGATAAAAATGTGATAACAAAGACCTTCTCTAAGTAGTCATTGTCAATGTTTAAAATGTAACAGTGTTTGCATAATGCTTTATCAACACATTTTATGCAACCCCTTTTTTGTGCCTGCTAGACTAATATAATTAATTGATGTTACATGGTAAGACTAATTTGGCTTTTTCATTACTTATTATTGCAACTCTTTATTTATTTGTCAGTAAGTTGTTATGGATAATCGCAAGCATAGGAGATGAATGAGTTTTAATACAGTTAATGTATAATTTCTAGAAGGGTTAAATAGTTTCCTTAATTTTTCATTTTGGGGTAAATCAAGCACAAACAAGGTTTCATGTTCTTGTAAAAAGTGTGTCAATTACTATATAATCATTTAGTGGTTCATGGATTTATGGTAGGGTATACCACTTGGTTTTGTCATGATGAATCAATGGTTACATAAGAATCTATCGTAGATGTTCAAGTAGAACAAGAAATCACTATAGATAATGACATGATAGAAATGTTATATAATTTTTTTGGGATATTGTGATAGAATGTGGATGTATGCATGCCAAAGATGAAATAAAGTCTAATGTTGATGATACAGTACCATAAGAAAATACGAACCACTTTGTTGAACAAGGGGGAAATTTTAGAAAATTAATAAAAGATGCTAAGGAAGAATTATATCTAGAGTGTGAGAAGTTTAATAAAGTATCATTCATTTTTTATCTCTATAATTTAAAATGTCATTATGGTTGGTCTAATAAATCGGTTGATGTCTTAATTTAGCTTTTAAAATATGTTTTTCTAAAGGGTGAGACATTATCGAATTCTTTCCATGAAACCAAAAAGATTGTTGATGCCTTAGGACTTAAGTATGTTAAAATTAATGCTTGTCCTAATGATTGTATATTATTTTGGAAAGAAAAAGCTTTTGATGATATATGCTCAATTTGTGGGGGGTCTTGTTGGAGAACTTCTGTGATTGATTCTTGTAGTGGTAGAGCAAGTTCGAATTTTGTCAAGAAAAAAAAATTTGTTAAAGGTGTTACGGTATTTTCCTTTAAAATCAAAACTTCAAAGATTATTCATGTTCCTAGAATTTTCACAGTTGATGATATCATATGACAAACATCGTGCTAGGAATGGAATTATGAGACATCCAATTGATTTAAAAGCATGGAAAAGTTTGAATTGAGATATGCTAAATCCACTCAAGAACCTTGCAACGTTAGATTGGACTTAGTGAGTGATGACTTCAACCCGTTTGGTACAATGTAAAGTATTTATAGCACATGACTAGTTATTTTAATTCCCTACAACTTATCACCATAATTATGCATGAAACAATAATTCTTCATACTTTCATTATTAATTTCTGATCCTTTTGGGCCCAATAATGATATTGATGTTTACAAGCAACATTTGATAGAGGATTTGAAAGATTTATAAGAGGTAAGGGTGAATACTTTTGATGTTTTATCTAGGGAATATTTCCAATTACATGTTGCAATTATGTGGACCATAAATGATTTTACTGCTTGTGATAATATATCTGGGTGGAACACTCATAGTTGTATCTAATATCCTTGCTGTAATACAAAGATAGACTCCAAGTGATTGAGAAATGGTAAAAAGTTTCATTTTATGGGGCATTAATGAATTTTGGAAATCAATCACAAGTTTTGATTTGATGCAAAATCATTTGATAAGATAATCAAATTAAGATGTAGTCTAGTTATATTGTCTAGCCATATTAGATCAATTGAAAGATATCAAGTTCAACTACAAAAAGATGCATAAAGAAGTTACGGGGGTGAAACCAAAAACATGGAAAAAAATATTTTCTTCCAATTACCTTATTGGCAATACCACTTAATAAGATATAACTTTAATGTGATGCATATAGAAAAGAATGTTTATGACAATATGGTGACTACAATTCTCAATATTAATAAGAAGTTAAAGGATAACATTAATGTTCATCATGACTTATAAGAGATGAATATCAAAAAGGAGTTATGGCCTTAACAACGGGATTCAGGAAGAACCTATTTGCCTCTTATATGCTATACTATAACACCATATAAGAAGAAAATTTTGTATGAAACGTTAGAGAATGTGAAATTTCCAGATGAATATGCCTTAAACATATCATGATATGTTCGTAAACAACACAAATTATCTGCTTTAAAAACTCATGACTGTCATGTTTTAATGCAATAACTTTTTCCATTTGCATTATGAGATACATTGCCCATTAAAGTTAGTTTGACTTTGATTGAACTGTCAAACTTTTTTTGGGTTTTATGTGTTAAGTCTCTTCAAATTCGTGATCTTGAGCAACTTGAAAGGAAGATTGTGTTAACACTTTACAAGATGGAAAGATATTTCCACCAGTATTTTTCATATTAATGATGCATTTGGTTGTTCATTTGGCAGTAGATGTTAGGCTCGCTAGGCTAGTGTATTACCAATAGATGTATCTAATCGAAAGGTAAGTAACACAAATACATAAACTTTTTATTCTACTAATGCAAATAATCTAACATATTGTCATTCTTCAGGTCACTATGCATCTTTAAATCAAACGTTCATAATAAAGTGCATCTAGGGGGTTCGATAGTTGAAGCATAACTTGCTATAGAGTGTTTGACATTTTGTTCTCGATACTTAGATGATGACAAACCAAACTAGAGCAAAAAACATATTGGTAATGAAACTGGGTCAAAATTAGTCTTGATCCCAAATATTGCACAACCATATGGCAGTGTCTAAGGTTTCATGATAGATAAAAAAATATGGGTACAAGTATAACGTTATGTCCTTTTCAACTATGATTAGAATATAGTTCAAAGTTGTAAAAAGTAAGTCTCAAATAACAAACATATTCATATACATATCTATATCTCTTTGCAATGAAATTTGATTTATATGTTTATAAATTGCAAAGAACATGTAAGAGTTATAAGACTTCACCATCGACGGCGTCTAACTCTATGAGGTCGACCACTTATATAATGAATCTTTTCAAGAATAGTTCAAGGAAAAGGTAAATAAAGTTTAACGTCAATGATATATATAAATATTTACATATATTTATTATAAGACATTAAAATTGAGTTACTTTTGTTGATTTTAGGTTAAGGATTTGGACATTGGCAATGATGGGCATCGAACTGCTAAAATTGAAGCCCTTACTTATGGTCCAAACTATATAGCAAAAAGGTTTAAAGCTTTTGGTATGTATAATGGGTATAGGTTTCAGATAAAAGAATATGAAAAAGACATGAATACACAAAAGTATGGAGTTATAGTAGTTACAAAAACTCATAGTTATGCATGTACTAGTGATTCGAGACCAATGCTAGGCAATGTGGCTTACTATGGTGTATTAACTAATATTATTGAGCTCAACTATTATGATGAATTTAAGATTGCGTTATTCAGATATGACTGGGTTGATGTTACTTGTGGTAGAGGGAGATAACAAATGCACAATGATTCACACTAATAAGTTTTTTTCACCTAATTCACACTAGCAATCATATGCTTGATGAACCTTTTATGTTTGAATCTCAAACTTAACAAGTTATGTTTGTCTAAGATCAAAAAGATCAAGAGTGGTTCATTCCTTTGCCAATAAGGCCTAGCATTAGTTTTGATTTAAGAGATGATGCTTTTGATAGGGATATTGACATGACTAGACTTGATAAAAGTTTAATTATTAGCCATTAAAAAAGTTAAATAAAGACAAAAAAATGATGATTTTATTTTGGTTAGAAGTGATGGATGTTTGGAATATGCACATGAGGAGAAGGTCACAGTGTAATTTAATGATATGAACCAAGAAGTCAAACCTGAAGCCTACGTGATGGCAGGTTTTCTAGGAACTTTAGTATGAAACATAGAATTGCTCCCTCTTAATATCCCAGATTGAAGATGAATTTTGACATTAGAGAAAGAGAAGGTGCTTGGAATTATTAAGGTAAGAATAAATTTTATTATCTATCTGAGTTATTATATTAGTTATCTCAAGGTATAGATCCTAGTTTAAAGGCGAATTTCTTTTCCAGGTAAGGTTTACACATTCTCTAGAAGACGACAAATAGGTGTTACCATTTTGGGTAAAAACTAGAAAGATTATAAGTATAAGATGAAAGTATAATACTTAGTAAGGTACCTAAATGTTGATGATATTTTGTCAACAACAAACTAGATCAAATTCTTAGATATCAATGGGTGACACTCATTATACAATGACATTCAAAACAGGGGAAAATATGATTACATATTTTGTATATTACAATTATGAAAGTACATAAATGTCGATGACCTTGTAAGCCCAGTTCATTAATGACTAATTTTGATTTTTCTTGAACAATTGTTCTGTGTTAAAAACATAATGGAACAAATAGGTTGATTTGTTCAATTAAAAAAATGTCATCTATTGGAGGCATAAAGAGTATTGCATAACTAATAGATGTAACAGTAAGGTTATTTGGCTCTATTAAATAAATGATATATGTAATATATATAAGCAGTATGGGTCATGTATCTTTTTAAATGTAATGAACAGACATCAAGTAGAAAACAACTGTCACAAGCCAATGTATTTATAACAACCTTTCAGAGTCATAAAGATGGAAGACCAATTAATCAAGACTCTGTGCACACAATTGTAAATTTATTTTTTGTTAGTTTATTTGTGTTTATGACCAATGAAATACAATTAATAAGACATTGCTCTTTATATTAAGTTTATGAACTCATCCAGGAGAAGGTAAATAAGTTACAGAGTTTTGTTTAAGAGTCAAATATAAGCATTACTAAGATAGAAGATAATGCATATGTTCAGGTAATAAGACTAGAAAGACACGGTTGGGTGTATGGTTTAGGATTAGGTCCCACACCTAACATGTATAGGGCATCAACATTGTCATCTCATCACTTAGGAGGCTATTTGGGTGTGAACAATGACATTACCCAAAGCATAAGAAAATTAGAAAATTAATTGAGAATACTACAAAAAGATTTTAGTGATAATATTAATGTAGTTAGATCTCAATTGTCTAGGATTTGTTCGTCTTTCGCTGTACCATTGTTTGAAGATAATTGACAACCTAGTAGAAAGGTAATGAATATATAATAATTTCATATAATAAATTTCTTTAAATAAAGTAATCAATTGAAAATTAATATATTTGTTTTGTTTAATTATGTGTGATAAGTATCCCATCCATCGAGCAGCCATCACTCTTTAGATGGAAATCAATAAGTTTGTATTTACTAACATATGAAATTATTTTAAATGTTTATGTTCTATTAGAAATGTTTATTGATGAAATCCAATCGATTGGAGGGATGGTTTATATGTATTTATGAAGTGTTGAGATTATTGTATGACATAATATGACATTAATGAGTTAGTTTATAAACCTTAAACAGAGATTGTGGTTTATGAAAGTATATTGATGGAAGCAAGACATGCTATAGAATGGTTGTACTCAATGACATTTGACTAAAGAGTTTAAGATGAGTTGTTAAAATGTAATGCAGTTCCATTTTGCATACTATTAGTCATATTGTGTAATTTAGTTTTGAATTACTTTAATGGCTACGTGGTGGTTTGACAAAAAAATATCAAACTTGGTTAAAATGAAATTAGGTATGTGATTAATTCCTGTTGCAATTGAGTGTGTCAAATTGATCTAGCAAGTGTTGTTGAATGTTGTTTATTCAAATGTCATTTTGAGTTAAGTATTCAAACTTTTGTAGTCAAATTGATCTAACAAACTTAAAACTTTAATTATAAGTACATTTTTATGCACTTTTTCTCATTCGTGTATATTTTTAATATAAGATTAAATGTTGATATTGGTTGATTATTGTGTTTGACCTCGTTAGGTATAAGTTGTTTATTATTTTCTATTTCATTATTCTTAAATCCTTAATTTTCTTTTTTCCAGATAAGAATGTCAAAGTTTTAGCTTAAGTTTTTCAACAAGTTTCTTGATAGTTTATTACAAGTTTCAACTTTATATATTCTGAGTATTATATGACTGAGTATTATGTATATTTAGATTGAGTATTATGTAGTACTTTAATTGTATGGAGTATTTCATTAATATATTCTCGAATTGATCAGTATGTATTCTCAGATACATTATAAGATTAAATATTATTAAAAATTTTTCTGAGTTTTATCTTAGACCATTTCTAAAAATATCAGATTGCTTATTGTATATTAACTGAATCGTTTACAAGAAATGTGTAATGAATACAAATAATAGAAAATAAAAACCAACAAATATAAAAAAAAAAAAAAAAACAAGAAAGAAAGAAAAAGTTGTTGAAGCACAAACGCTGCTACAAGTCTTATAAAACATCGTTATAAACCCTTCAAAGACTATCGATAAAATTCAAATAAACATCAACATAAGCCAATCAAGAGTCAGCAAAAAATGTATAAAAGTTGGCTAGAAAAACACCAAACATCATTAAAGGCCTAAAAAACACCGCCAAAGGTCACATGAGCTGCTAGTAAAAATATGTGAGCCATAGTGGGAACATATTTCTAGCTCTATAGCTCTTTTATCAATGATTTTATATGTCGATAAACGCCCTAAGAAGCCATTGGTATTTTACCACACTTTAGCGATGTTTTTTTGGCCTTTATCAACATTTGTTCATTATTGGTAAAACTTATATGGACGCATGCTTTAGTGGCATTAATTGAAACATTGGTATACAAATTTGTCACATTTTAAAATATTGCTAAAGGCCGAGAGAAACATTGCTAAAAACCCTTACTATTGTAGTGAATTTTGTCAGACTCCTTATTAAGCCTGAACCGCCATTTAAAAATAAAACTCCTCCCTGAGTCCAACCTATCTTTCATAATAGAAATAACAATCTAACACAAGTTACTACAATGACCACATATGCACAATTGAAGTGTTATTAACCACTTGTACAGACTAATAAGAAAACACCATAAGGAGAAGTAGAATTTAGCTCATAAAATTTTAGTAATGCACATCTAAGTAGTTGAATGATAGTTTATTGATTTTTCCACCTCATCACGTCAACTTTGCTCATCATTTAGACCTTCTTTCTTCTGTCAACTTTGTTCTTTCACCCATTCAAGAACATTTAACTTACTGCTTAACTCTTCAAATATCATTATAGATAATGGCTTAGTTAGAACGTCAGTAACCTGATGCTAAGTGGGAACAAACTATACCTTCAAACCTTTTCACGCTACTCATTCACTCATATAATACATGTAGCATCCCAAGGTTAGAATGGTCTTTCTAGGCCTTGAATTAGGGTTAGAAGAGAGATTCTTTAGTCAGAGATCAGCTTCAGTGAGTTATGAGGGAAAAATAGTCTTTTTGGAGGCTTTATATGCAGTTTATGGAAGGAGCACAATTGTGCGTCTCTAGACACATACTTGTGCATCCCTTTCTCTTTATGCACGCCCATGCATGCCTGTTGACATATAAAGTCAAATTTTTTTCCCTTTGCCAGTTTCAACCAACTTTTTACCTATTTTCCCTTCCTTTCTCTCCAGCTAACCCTAATCAGATTGAGAGAGAGATTAGATAGTTTTTAGCAGCCAATCTAGCCAAGATTCAGCTAAAGATAGAGAGATTGAAGTCACTAATAGCTCCAAGTATCTCCTTACCTCTTTTCTTGTTTCTATAGCTTATACTTTCTTAGATGAGTTTATTCAATTCAGTTTACAAACATGTTTATAAGATGATGATGATAAAATAGATGAGAAATTTAGAGAAGCATATTTAGTTCCTTTGATGCATGTGTGTTTGTATTTAAAGGTTTACAAGTATGTACAACATATCTATACATAATAGAATAAGCTGGTTTACAAGATAAGCTATGACAAAATAGTAAATCATAAACAGAAAATGTATGAATCAGAACGCATACAACAAGGCAAGAGAATAGTAAATCATGATTGATAAACAGTGAATAACAAAAACTAGCTGTACGATATACGTCGTAAGTAGAAACCTAAAAGAATTCAATTAAGATCTTTAGAGAACTCAAGAATACTCTAGATCTTAGAAAACTCAGGTAAGAGAACAGGATAATAGATATCAGAAAGAGAACTTAGTAAGTTAACTTATATCACTTAGATTCCTCTTCATACTAGGTTGTTTACGTATACTCATATACGTATCTACGACACACCATGAGGTAATATTCAAACTGAGCATAAGTCATCAGAAGCTTTTTCTTTCTAGAATAGCATACAGTTATTGGGACAAGCATGAATTTTCACATATTTAAGTCCTAATGCTTCAATAATCTTTTTTGTTTCATGAAAAGAGTTTGGTAATGTCTCACCCTTTGGAAAAGCATCTTTTAAAAGCTTAATTAAAGCATCAACCGAATCGTTAGACCAACCGTAATGACATTTTAAATTATAGAGATGCAAAACGAATGATAGTTTAGTGAAATTCTCACACCCTGGATATAATTCTTCCTTAGCATCTTCTGTTAACTTCCTGAAGTCTTCGTTTTCTCTAACAAACAGTTCTGGTTGTTCTTCCATCATAGTGTCATCGATGTTGGGTTCAATTGCATCTCTGCCATGATTACATGTATCGAAAAGTTGTCCAGATACCCCAAAAACATCATGTAACATTTCTGTTATGGAATTATATGTACCCATTTCTTTTTGTACTTGGATGTCTGGGGTTGGCTGTTGTGTGACCATAGATTCACTGTGACAATACCAAGTCGTATAACCAACCATAAATCCATGAACCACTAAATAGCCATATAGTTCTATCCGATTTTTGTAGTAGTAATTAACACACTTTCTACAAGGACAGGGGACCTTGTCAGTACTTAATTTACCTTGAAATGCAAAATCAAGGAAGCTATTCAACCCTTCTAAAAATTCTGCGGTAACTATTGGGAAACTCATCCAGCCCCTACACTTGCGAGTATCCATAACAACGTACTGATAGAGAATAACATAGTTAAAATTATATCTAATGTAACCATCATATCAATCAGTCCATATGGCATTTCATACTTATATTGCAAACACAAATAGAACATGGTGTGGAAAGGCAAAGATGAAGTTCCATGATATATATATTTTTATACTTTTGGGGGTTTAATTTGAGTTAGTGAGGAAAGAAGTTGAGAATGTGAGTGAAAACTAGAAATTTTAAGAAAAAAGTTTAGGCTTTTTTTTTCGGTGAGTTGAAATTTTTGTGGGAGTTTTTATTTTTGAGTGATTTTGTAAAGTTACTAGCCATTTATGTACATTGGGTACCTGACCCGGCTTTTAAAATTTTAAATTGCAAACGTAAATGACATCATTTTGATTTAGGGTTTATATTATCTTCGTCCGCTCACCATTGATTATTTTGGCCTTTCTTAGTTTCTCTCATTTCCCACAAATCATTTGTTTTTTCCCCAATTCAGTCGATTTTCAGCGGAAATGTTTTGTTAAAATTGATTATTCCCTAATTCTTTTTCGATTCTTCATCAAAGATCATTTATTTGTTAGATTTTGGTTCGAACTTGGGTTTTGTTATACATTAGGGTTTGATTTTGTTTAGTTGATTATTATAGCATCAATGATGCTGGTTTTGTTTCTAACTATTCCCTTAATCAGTTGTGTTTCCCCTTCGCTTCACTCTCTTTAGGCATTCGGTAGTCGCCATAAGTGTAAGAAGAAATCTTGGGGTTTTACGTTGAAAAGCTGAATAATAGAACTAGTTCTGGTCACTACTTGAAGAAATTCTTGGTGTGATTTTTATGGATTTTTTTACTGTAATTAATGTGTTTAACGTGTTTATTGCATATTTACTGCTTTGAATATTGAATTAGTTGTTTAACTTTATGTAGTGGTAGTAGGGAACATAAAGGGATTGGATGGAAACTAAGACTGAAGTAAGCATAACTATGTGCAGTGGATGATCAATGAGGAAATAAATTAAGATTGAAGTAAGCATAGTTACGTTGATGCTCCTTAAAGTTGTGGCTTTGAATGCTCAGCAAGACTGGAACTTGTAATTTAATATTATATTTTGACTACAATCAAGGATGGGACATTGAAGTCTGCAAGATGTTGATGATTTTACCTTTATCTAATCTGTCAATAGCAAAAGATATTAATTTGTTT
Source organism: Anacardium occidentale (assembly GCA_026122585.1). Lineage (NCBI taxonomy): Eukaryota > Viridiplantae > Streptophyta > Magnoliopsida > Sapindales > Anacardiaceae > Anacardium > Anacardium occidentale. Next base: position 1,051,514 of record JAJEJH010000007.1, on the reverse strand, counting down.
TGAGTAGATATTTTGGATCATGAACATAGTAACTAATTGACAAAATATTATATTGATTGATAGAAGAGATTGTCATTGTCAAATCTTGTCAGACATTGTAAATAACCTTCACAATTTATAGTACTATTCAATGGAAATGCAGAAATTATAATCCAAATATAAAAGGAAAACCAGCTAGCCATAAACTGTAGGATCTCCAGCCAACTGCTAATTTCTCTGCAGTACCCAAAGATTGGCTATTATGGAGTGCATGAGATCAACAATTTCAAGGGGCTGTTAAAGATTTTTAAGGATGCATATCACTGGAAATAGATTGGGGCTTCATTAAGTCCATAGGCTTGTAGTTAGTGTGGTGGTTGAGAATGGGTGATTTGGGCAATTTTGTCACCGTAGTGGTTGAAAACAAATAAAAAATAAGTTCTTGTTTTACGGTTTGACAATACAAGTTTGGGCAATTTTCTCCGATGACTACTCTTGGGTCTCAACCCTCGATTGGGGGTGTTTTGGCTGGAAAAGAAGCTCCAGTGGAGATATTCATGGTTTTTTGCAAGGTTCTTTTATGATGCTTGCTTCCCAGTTAATGTTATAAATTCAATTTGTCTTCAACCTTCGGTGGATGTTATGGCTACAATTGTTCATGTGCATAAACACCTAACTTATTATGCTATGCACGTAAATTTGTTGAGAGATGTTAAGAAATTAGTCCAATTACAGTTGCGGCAACACTTGAGAAGATCTTGAATGTACATAAATGGTTGATGGTTGGACTGATAATTCACATAGCTCACTGATTAATTTTCCTATGTGTTGTCTTAAAGAGTTTGCTTCGTGAAATCAAAACTCAAATTTTCCTATGTGTTGAAATTTGTGTGGGAGTTTTTATTTATAGAAAGCATTATCTTAACTCATTTCTGCCTTTTAGTTTCCTTCTTGGAACATAGAAATTGACAGAAGAGAGTGAGCACACAGAGGCACTTGTATAAACTATACATTTGCTTTTTCGTGCTCACTCTCTTTCTGTCAAATTCCAGTGCCGGAATCTGATCTATTTTCGTTCAGTTCTTGGCCTGTTTTTGTTCCAAATCCACCAGTATTGCAGTGTTCTAAAGATATCAATTGAAACCGATTTTAGGTAACATATCAATTGAAACCGAAATCACAACAAAAACAAAAGCACATCCAAACTTAATAATTCTAAATACACTTCCAATCCAAAAGCACATCCAAACCAACCCTCCAAATCGGTTGGATTTCGATTAAAAAACTTTAATAAATAATAAAAAACAAAATATAAACATAAAAGTTTCCGAAAACTTACAACTTAGCGTCCTTATTGCGAAGAAGGACAGAATGTCGACTTCCAATGAACAAGAAATGGCCGGAAACCGTCGAGAACAAGCCTGGAACCGGCGGATACAGCGGGCACAGTGGGAGAAAAGCGGCTGCAGCGGCGGGAGGGAAAATGGGAAAGGAAGACGAAGAGTTCATGCGCTAGGTTTATGATGACTTTTAGAGGCGTTTTTTAATAATCTTTACCGGCATTTTTAAAAACGCCGGTAAAGATACCTATACCGGCGTTTTTTCCCTGTTTTTGTGGCGTTTTAAAAAAATGCCGGTAACAATATACCTTTTAGCGGCATTTGTACAAACGCTGCTTAAAAACCGCCGCTAAATCCCCTGTGTGCTGTAGTGCTAGTACCTTGTTCTAGAAAATATGGTACAAGGGAAATATACTCTCCATCCCAATCTATTTGGATAGTTTTTAATTTTTTGATCAAATTGTCTCTCTGCTAACCTATGAAATTGTCTAAAGACATTGACTATCTCTAATTTGTTTTGTAAAGGAAAAATCCATGTAAACCTCATATAATCATCTATAAAATGTACATAATACCTCACATTACTCGAATTGACAATTGGTGTTGGACCCTATAGTCACTATGCACTAATTCTAAGACCTTACAAGCTCTTGAATTTGAGATATAGAAATGTCCGTGGTGATGTTTATCTAAGTGACAGTCTTGACAAAAATTAAAATTATTAAAATCAATAAATAGTTTCAAGTCATTAAAGACACATTTCATAATTTTTTCACATGGATGCCTACGCCTTTTATGCCAAAAACAAACACAAATTTTATTGATATGAAACCTAGGGTTTATAATGCATTTAGACATTATAGTAGAATCCTTATTAACACATACAATACTTGAATTGAAAAAAAGCATAAAATTTAAAGGAATTATAAAACGTAAAGCATGTTCGCAAGGAGTATGAAATTCATAGAGTCTCTTTATCTATTTACACAACCTGAAGCACCATCTACATAAAAGGATAAGTGTTTGGTTGAATTAGTTAACTAGCAGGACAAATTAAGGTAGTTGCATTTTATGTTATAGGCTGTGTTGGGTAGTAGACAGCTGGATTTTAAGTTGTAGGTTGTGTTGGGTAATAGGCTATATTTGTTGTGTTCTAATTAGTCTAGAGATCATAATTATGATTGTTTTAGTTTTCGATAGGTCCATTAAAGTGTATACCAAATCTATGATAACATTGTTGAACCATATGTCCTGGTTTTCCATATAATTGGCAAACAACTTTAAACTTATTTCTAACTCTGCCTTTACCAATACCTTGTGCATCAGAACAAAAATCTCCAACTGGTCTCATAAACCTTTGACTAGTATTACTATTAATAAAAGGTTGCTCAGTTGTTACATTCATATATTGGGATGTCTTACTATTGGTAGGTTCAAGAAAAGCTCTATTACTGAGGGGTTAATGTAGGACCCGCCGCCCCGAGTATCCCTGCTGCTGAATAAACTGTCTCTTTTATTAACTAAACTGAAAATCGGGTACCCGAGACGGGAATCCTACGGAAAAGAAACCAACCTGCCTGCTATACATGATAAGCGGAAGCTGAAACTGAAATAAAATATACAATGAGCCCATCTGGCTTTTCCTATATATATGTATATTGTTTCTGTACAACGTTCTTTACATCTGGAAATGTAAAACATACATACAAGACCTCACAGGTCCAAAACTGAAAAGAAATACATCAACAAGTGTGTATGGGGTCCCCTCTCGCCAGCCTCAGTCCACCCGCTCCTCGCTAGCAGCAAAACCTGAAAAGGAAGGAAGAAGGAAAGGGATGAGTGATGAAAATCACTCAGTAAGCATTTCCTACTCCCCTCGACCCAAGCAAGCACAAACAAGGGCACACATACCTGATCGGCCCTAAACATACATCTACACGCTTGCTGGTGCTGATTCTGATTGCTGTACTGTTGATTCTTATTATTAATTTGTTATTGAAATGAATGACATGTCATGATACTGAAATCTGGGTATTTACTGATGATGCATGCAACTGGAAAACTATATGTACCCGAAGGTACCTGCTGTGCTGATCAGGCTAATGAACACAGGGATTCGACATCCTGGCCAAGTGGGCTGAAAATTCTAGCTACTGGCTAGAAAACTGAAATCTGATCTGCTGATATGCTGCTGAGCTGACTGACTGGTGTCAGAAAGTTGGGTCCCACAGATGCCCCCTCGAGTTCACCCCAAAACTGAAACCCATACATTGGGTTCTAACTGCTGAAATCTACTGAACTCGGATCCCTGGATCCTCATTCAGGCTACATGCTGTGCTATGCATGTTTATGCATCTGTTCTTAGCTGAAATCTGGATTATCTGATGATTATTAGGCCTTGGATGGATTACCAACCCTTTAATAAGTCAATTTCTGAATTTCTGGGAAAATCTGGAAGGCACACGACCGTACAAGGAAGGCACACGGTCGTGCACGTAGCACACACGGCCGTGCTGGGCAAGGGCACACGGGCGTGTGCCCTAGCACACGGGACTGTGTGCTGGCCGTGCGTCTGGGCGTGTGTGCTTCTGGAATTTCTGGGCCATTTCATGCAAAGATGGGACACACGGCCGTGTCCCTCAGGACACACAGTCGTGTCCCTGTGTTTCCTGCCCGTGTGCACCTCGTGCACACGACCGTGTCCTTGCGAGAACAAGGGCACACGGGCGTGCTCTTGCGGGCACACGGTCGTGTGTCTTGTTCTGCTCAAACATGGTTCGTCTGAAACGCGCTGGAAACCATCCGAAACTCAACCAATCTGCAATTAATCACAAACACACATCCAAGGCACTTCTATATACACATATGCATAATCAATTTTATCAGTCATCCCAAACTACGAATTCCACCATGGCCATTTAAGCTTTCTCTCACAACACACACACACAAAACCAAGCATGCATGTTTGCTGGATGGAAATTAAGCGTTTAAATCATCATCTCATCACATATAAGCAACCAAACAAGCTGGAAACGGAAACACATATTTCCAGGCATCATCAATCATCACAAGGCAAGATGGGAAACTCTGGAAGAAGTAAGAAACACTTACCTCTTGACATGGCTGCTGGGGATTCTAATCCAAGCTATTCTCTCTGATCTCTGGCTGGATTGGGAGCTGCTGGAAGCTGAATCTCGTGCCTAGGGCTGTGAACTGCTGAACAAAGAAGAGAGATGGCTGAAACAGGTGAGAAATGCAATAACTCTCCTCTCTCTCTCTCTTTTCTACCCACCTGCACGGGCGTGCAGAGAAAAGTGCACGGGAGTGCACCAGGAAAAATGAAGGAAATTCATTTCCCGCGCTTCGCATGATTAAAACCTCCCTAAAGGCATCATACGAAGGCCACACGGCTTAGGAAAACTACTATCTCACCCCGGAACTCTTCTAAGCCCCCAATCTATCACTGAATTCTATTTCTAACCCCAGAACTCTACCCCTAAGGGCTTTCTAAACTCTGGGATGCTACAGTTAAAAAATTCTCTCCCACTTTTGCTTGTTACATTTGCTATGCTACCTCTAAGTTCAATTGAATATAAGGATGTCTTGTTTATCCTATGTTCACAATTCTAAAGAAGTAGTTTCACCTTAACATGACTAACATTCTCCTCACTTGAACTCAACTTATCCAAAATGAGGGCTACCACTAGATTAAATTTAGGACCCAGACCATCAATTATAAAAATGACCAGCTCTTCCTAAAAAATAATTGACTACTACTAACTAGAGTATCATAAATCTCCTTCATCCTCCTAACATACTATTAAATACTCAAATTTCTCTTCTTTAATGTTTGGAAAGTGTTCCTAAGGCTTATAATTCTACCCTTAGATTCAAACACGAAATAATGTTCTAAAGTATTCCATACTCCACAAGTTGCCTTATAGTTTGCTACATGACCAAACATTAACTTAGAAATCGACCCTAACATCTAACTCATAAAAATTTGATCATATCTTTGCCATACAGAGAATTCAAGAATAGTTTGTTTCAATTCTCCTTTCTAACATCATTCTTTACATAAATGAAAGAACTAGAGCATTGAACCAAACTTGTTAGGTGCTCTCGTAATGCATGAGCAGTTATCGTATATAAAACTTGAGTCTTCCAATAACGATTGTTATCCTCAATTATCTTAGAGTTAATAGGTTGAAGACTTGAGACTGGGAAATTGTTTGTACTACATAAACCTTGCTGAGACATCAATCCATTATTGGAACTTGAAGTTAGAGTCTCTATCTCACATGAAACTGCAGGATTAGCCTTATTGACACAATTCAAAGGCTTATATACCTTGAAAATTTCAGCCTAAATCTATGATTTTGCCAAGTATCAACCAACAAGAATTATTTTGGAGAAGAACGCTAGATGTTTGCTAAATATACCTTAATATATATATATATATATATATATATATATATATATATATGTTTTATTAATATCAACATTAGGGATTACAATAGTTTATATACTAGAGCAAAACTATGCCAGTTGGTTATAACTAGTCAAACTAATCAACAACGTTAATTTGTAACAGAAAAACCTTACTTTTCTTAGCCATCCGATTAACATCAAGCAATCATCCTCTTGTGAAGCATAAAAACAGAATGTTATGATTTGTTGAAATTAGTATCAGTTGCTCAAATTTGATGCTAATTAATTTTCAGATTTGTTGAAATTAGCAATAAATACATAAATCCAATGCTAATTAATTTTTTGATCTTGCAATTGGCATCAGATGCTTAAATCTGATGCTAATTTTTAATATATATTAAGTAGATGCCCACTTTTCTTCCCCGATTTCTACTACACAGAAAACCCTTAATAAGCAGTCGCCCACGTGTTTCCCTTATTTTTCTTCCCTTGCACCCATCCACGTATGCTATAGTACTAACCCCTGCTTCCTATAAGTTTTTGGCCCCATGTATGTGTATATATATATATATATATATATATATATATATATATAAAACCAGGTGGCCTGTATATTTGGGTCGCCTGCATACACACACACACACACACATATATTACAACAATTGCTTTAAAAAAAGGACAAATGGATTCATATACTGTGCTTCATAAATCATTTTAGCAGGTTATGTTGGGGAGTCAAGAAACCTAAAGGACTTGCTTTATTGTGATGAATGTTATACACATTATGATTTTTTGGTTGCTATTATTTCTGAAAAATCTTTAATTAGTTATTGATTATTTTCACTTGTAGGTGTCTGAAACATCAGAACTCCACTAATATCTATCTAGGTTCACGTTTTTTTTTTTTTTTTTTTTTGAGAAACATTATTCTAGAATAACTTTATCCAGTAGTTGATTTTTTCTTTTCTTTTTTTTTCTTCTTTGAGTTGGGGCTTGGATTCAAGGACGTATTTGGAAAGCCTCAATATAATGTTCACTTATTTGTTGAAGAATTGTGGCTGTCGCATATCATATCTGATTAAGAAAACACTTTGTAGGTTCCCAGCAGTGAGCAAAAGCTGCCTTATCTCTATCTTTTAGATAGTATTGTAAAGAATGTTGGAATAATCAATATAAAGTACCTTTTTCTTCCGATCACAAGCTTTAGATTGGAGTAATCAACATAAATTACTTATCTATCTAAGATGTTATTATGTTCTCAGTTTCATTATATCTATTCAAGAAGCTACTTTTTGTAAAATTAATAAACATCGTGCCCCCTAAAATGTGTCAATTATATTTTACCAGTTATTGAGTTGCTTTAAATTCATTTATATATTTTGCAATAGTTGTCAATTTCTTTTTTTGTAACTCTAGGTCTTTACACAAACATACATATGTATATCGATATACATATATATATGTAAACATACATACATATATATAGACACACCTATATGGGTACATATATGTGTGTGTGTGTATATATACGCACCTATATATAGTTATATACATATACATAGATACCCTTATGTATGTATATGCATATAGCTATCTTGAAAGGTAAAAGCCACCTTAACTACAACCTTAGAGGAGTGATTCGAAGGCAAATAGAAGAACAATGCTAACAAATGGAGCAGTAATAAGCAAATATGATAAATCAGACGCAAGTTGAGATGAGGTGACACTTTCAGGCTTTAATGGGCCCTATCAAGGACACACCATTTTTGGAGACTCAGCCCCTGAGGAGGCCTAGTAAAATTATGTACTGGCTTTATGAACTACTAAGGTATATTGTTAAAAGAATGATGATATTTAGATACTGAATTTGACAATTTCATATATTATTGTTGTGAATTTTAGATGTAGCAAACAAATTTGATTTTTATGTGAAAAAAATTTGCTTTTAATACTTTCTAATTGACAATATGTAATTGGTATTGTATATTGAAATGGTTACAAGTGTTTTTCATACTTTTTATTGAGAATATGAAATTGGTTTTGTATATTGAAATGGTTACAGGTGTTTTTTATACTTTTAATTGAGAATATGAAATTGGTTTTCTATATTGAAATGGTTGTAAGAAGAAATTGTTATTATGTTATAAGGAAGTGAGAAAAATATAATTAAGGGATTAGTATCAGATAGAATAGGAACAGAATCAGCCAGGAATATTAAAAAATAACATCGGACACAATTTAGTATCGGATTAGTATCAGACGTAGTTCTCAATTTAGTATTAGATTAGTATTGAACATAGTTTGAATCAATTCAATTTTTTTATGCTACTTCAATACTAAATTAATCGGATTAGTATCAAACACAATATTCAATTTAGTATCAAATTATCGGATATATTTTGAATCGGTTCAAATTTTTTATGCTAATCGATACTAAATTAGCATCGGATACATAGTCCAATTCTAATTCAATTGTCATCACCCTTTTTTGTATCAAACACAAATCCGATGCTATTCTAATTCTCAAAGAGGTTAGCATCAAATTAGAATCAAAATTTGGTATTGTATGTTGTGTTTTTACTTCCACAGAACTTCAGGGTGAACGTTTGATTACGTTGATCATGCTTGTATTGAATAATATTCTGGAAAGTTTTCTAAGCTATTCTTTGCTAGTTATTTATTTCTATCACAATAAATATTGAACTTATGTACTAATGATGATGGATAACATGTGCACTGTCATGGATATATGTAATTCACATAAATCTCAAAATAAATTTTTTTACTAATTTATTTTCACAAAAACCATAAAATACATCTAAAGCAAACAAAACTTATCATGAATAACAAAACACCACCAAAAAAATTAATTCTTTTTAATATGATAATAGGGATTTTTTAAGTTGAAAATTTAAAGGTTTTTTGTTTTTTTGGATTCAACAAGGAACGCGTGGACAACAGTGAAAAGTAATTTTATTTAATTTTAATAAAATATCATTTAATTAAAAGAATTTAAGTAAACATGCTACACTTAAAAAAATATAAGGAAGCAAGATTTAACAATAAAAAACATTATTTTATTAAAACCTTGACCTCTACCTTTCATCTAATTATACTGAGTATTTCCTCCACTATACTGAATCACATTTCCACCAGCTATATCAACTCCCACGGTCTACCTATGATTTCTATGATCTGTTACAGTGGCACCTCTACCGTTAACTCTATTAGCAGCATTCATTGAACCATTATGAACATCAAATACATATATAGAAAACTTAGACATTTTTTGTTCATATTTTTGCAAGATCACCTTGGCTTCTCTTAATGTCATATTTCCATCACTCATGTCTAATTTAGAAGTTATATGTACTATTGTTGGATCAAATTTTGGACCAATTTTATCTAAAATAAAGTCTAGTAGCTCTTCCTCTGAAACATTATGACCATTAGCACCTAAAACATCTACCATATCTTTCATCTTTCTAAAACACTCATGTATAGTCAAATCATCTTTTTTTTCATACCTTGCAAAGTAGATTTTAATTTCAATACTCTTACATTTGACTCAACCACAAAAAATTGTTCTAGCTTTATCCATATTTCATAAGTAGAAATACACTTAGCTACGTAATTAAACATGCTTTCAAAAATTGAAGTGATTAACTACCTCAATAACATTTTATCATTATTTTTTCCATATCTGATACTCAGGATTAGGCTATTTAATAACACCACTATTAAATTTCTCACACCCTGGATTTATTTCTTCCATGGCATATTCCATTAATTTCCTAAAATCTTCCCCTTGGCCAAAAAATTGATCCGTATTTTCTTGTGGTGTAGTACCAGCAACAGCAGTCTCCATTACAACTATTTCATCCATACAAACATCCACACCTTACTTCATTATCTCGAAGACATCATGTAACATATCTATTAAGTCATCATCTCTAGCCATTTCTTGTTCTACTTGAACATTTGGGATAGAACTTCACGTAACCATTGATTCACCATGACAATACCAAGTTGTATACCCTACCATAAAGTCATTAACCACTAAATGATCATAAATTTCAATCTGACTTCTATAGTAGTAGTTGACACATTTTTTACAATGACATAGAACCTTGTTAGAACTTGATTTACCCCGAAATGCAAAATTAAGGAAGTTATTCAACCCCTCTAGAAATTTTACAAAAATTGTATCAAAACTCATCCCTCTCCTATGCTTGTGGTTATTTATTACAACTCACTAACAAATGAATAAAGAGCTAAAATAATAAGTAATGGAAAACACTCTCCAAGTTGTGGCAATTAGGTATCTTAATTTATATTGCGAATAATATTGATAAGTAGATGGTACATTCTTCAAGTTGTACCTTAATTTGTACTGAGAAAGTATTATAAATATCCCAAAAGCTTTTGCATTTCTTGTATAATCTCTTATCATATCATTATTATTCCTAGAAGGTTGAGGGCTTACCAACTATTTATCAATAGTTGTGCCTTCCACGATAAATGCAATAAAATAAGTAAATACCAAGTTGAACATTTGGGATAGAACTTCACGTAACCATTGATTCACCATGACAATACCAAGTTGTATACCCTACCACAAAGTCATTAACCACTAAATGATCATAAATTTCAGTTTGACTTCTATAGTAGTAGTTGACAAATTTTTTACAATGACATAGAACCTTGTTAGAACTTGATTTACCCCGAAATGCAAAATTAAGGAAGTTATTCAACCCCTCTAGAAATTTTACAAAAATTGTATCAAAACTCATCCCTCTCCTATGCTTGTGGTTATTTATTACAACTCACTAACAAATGAATAAAGAGCTAAAATAATAAGTAATGGAAAACACTTTTCAAGTTGTGGCAATTAGGTATCTTAATTTATATTGCGAATAATATTGATAAGTAGATGATACATTCTTCAAGTTGTACCTTAATTTGTACTGAGAAAGTATTATAAATATCCCAAAAGTTTTTGCATTTCTTGTATAATCTCTTATCATATCATTATTATTCCTAGAAGGTTGAGGGCTTACCAACTATTTATCAATAGTTGTGCCTTCCACGATAAATGCAATAAAATAAGTAAATAAGTATTTATTACTTGAGTTAATCCAATAAGTAATTTTTAACTCTTATCTTATTTTGACTGAGAAAATTCAAAGAGACCTAATTTCTCCTTGAATTTGATGTACGAAGACAACAGATGATTTACATGTCAAAAGGGAGGTGCACAATTGAAACTTGGTGGAGAGACAATTTTGTACAAACGATGAAGCCATAACCGTAACTCTTTAACCATATAGAGAAAGGGAAAGGGAAAAAATGGAATAAGGGTACAATTATATGTTTGATATTTTCATATATGCTTTCTTTTTATCCACAAGCTAAATTTTTTGTTTACTTTGTCTGACGGAGGTACCATGTATCTAAAGGTGAATTTGATATGAAACTAGGTGGTTGTAAAACTAATTCTGACTGGTTTATATTTACTTATTTCTTTTGTTTTTTTCTTGTTAAAAATACTTGTTTCAAAAAGAAGATTCGCTACTAGAAATTAGAAGTTGTGGCATGTCAAGGATTACTGTTATAATCATGTAAAATGATTATAACTACATATTGGTGAGGCAGTTCATAGAGCGGAAGTGTAAATTGTAACAAATAAAAAATTCCATAACATGTAGTAAAACATCTATTGGTTCTGAATAACAGTTCTCTTCCTTTCTTTTTCAAAGTGACTTTTCTTTTTATTAATATTATTACTATAATTGTGTCTATGGCGTTTGTGCTTCAAATGTACAGATTTTAGACATTAACTTCTTGATTATTAACTTCTTAGGGCATTTGATTATTAATTTTTAGCAAGTAAATAATACACTAGGCTTTTCTTTTCTTTTCCTTCGTGGCCAAGTGGATACTCTTATTTATCATGTCTCTTCTTCCTTAACCTAACATTTTTTTATTGGCCAAAGGACTATTTCCCACCCATAGTTTGAGGCGGGGGCAAAGTTCCACCCGCTTAAGTTTAAAAGCCCAGTCTCCCACTCATAACCCAATTTTTTATAATTTTTCTAATAGTATATAGTAACAATTAGGGGTATTTTTATCTTTTTAATATTAAAATTTTATAAATTAATAAAATAAATTTTATATAAATATAAAATATTAAAAAATTAAAAAATATATTTAAAAAATTTTTAAATTTAAAAAATTTAAGCAGCCACCGCCGCCAGCACCGGCGGCGGTGGCCACCCATAATAGAACCAGGTGACCATTTCCGGTCACCTGGTTCCAAGGGAGGCCAGATCTGGCCTCCCAGTTCGGTGGAGGCAGCCGGATCGGCCACCTCAAGTTTTGGCGGAGGCGGCTAGATCTGGCCGCCTCTGCCTGAAATAAAGGTTGGAAACGGCCAGTGGGGCCAAGGCTGGCCCTTTACGGCCGTTTCCGACCCCTAATTTTGTCGGAGGTGGCCAGATCTAGCCGCCTCCTCCAAAACTAATCGGCCGCCTCCACCGAACGGAGAGACCAGATCTGGCCTCCCCTGGAATCTAATGGTTGGAAATAGTCACCTGGTTCTATTATGGGCGGCCACCGCCGCCGGTGCCGGCGGTGGTGGCTGCTTAAATTTTTTAAATTTAAAAATTTTTTAAATATATTTTTTTATTTTTTTAAAATTTTTTTAAATATTTATGTTTAAAATTTATTTTATATTTTTATTATAAATTTTTAATTTTTAAAAGAGTAGCTTAATCATTTCAATAAAAAAATTATAAAAAATTAGGTTAGGGGTGGGAGACTGGGCTTTTAAACTTAAGCGGGTGGGACTTTGTCCCCGCCTCAAACTATGGGTGGGAAATAGTCCTTTGGCCTTTTTTATTCTCTTCCTAGAAAGCGGCTCATCGCCTTCCCATCGTTTCTATTTCGAGTGCCATTGATTGGAATCAAATCAATTAAAATTTTAATTAAATAGTTTGATTTGATTTTAAGGGTTTGTTAATGATTCATCATTGAAATCCTTTTTTCCGGTTTTTTTATAATTTTTTATATTGTTATTTATTATTCGAATTAACTTAAATTCAAATTTGTAACTCTTGGTTTTAAATCCAAATAAACAAGGAGGGAGCATTAATTCTCTTATTAATTCCTCTCAGAGGAATGTGCTGGAATATACGAGATTTAGGTAATGTGGAGGTACAAAGAAGTGATGTTGTGGGTAGCATAGCATAATATTGCACAAGAAATATCTGTTCTAACTTTCCTTTTTTCTTTGATGATGCAGCAAACAGGTAAAACATTTGACGTATACTGAAGCTTCAGTTGCCTGTTATCAATGTTTCATCACTTAAGGTCTTTTTTTAAGAACATCCACATCTTATGCATCAGCAGCAGCTGTAAGTTGAATTATACTCGTTTGCTGGAGATGCTAATCTTCTGCTTTTACTTCTTTTCTCGCTTTCTTCTCTTGGTTAGATGTTAGCATTTAATTGTTTCAGTATATATATATATATATATATATATATATATATATATATATATATATATATATATATATATGTGTGTGTGTGTGTGTCTCTTGTAAACAATCTGTAGTATGGTTATATGTTTTGACTTATGCGCATATGAATGATGTTAAGATTTTGGAAGTTTGCTGACTTAAGTGCGGGAAGGGAATTAAATTTAATACTTAATTTTTTGTATAGAGATTGGACCTGGAATTTCCTATATGCTTCTTTTTGAAACTGCCTTGCAAGTATACTTTTCCTGGTCACAACTAAGAAATAAAGTAAAGCAATAATCATTGGAATTAATTATTAATTATATTGACTGGAAGGAATGATTATTTGTTCTTTTGTTTGATTAAGTGAATATTTTAAAGTGGCTTAAATAAAGATTCTTCGTTGAATTATTGTTGCTTTTTTAAAACATTTTAGGCTAGTTTGAGGGAAAGTTTGTGGAGTTCGTTGGAGGAGGACAGTAGTATTCCATCGCTGTCTACTGCTAGGAGTAGTTGGCCGGAACTGCAGTCAAAGCTTATCTCTAAGTAGGCCAAAGGACTTGTTCCCACCCATAGTTTGAGGCGGGGACAAAGTCCCACGCACTTACTTTTAAAAGCTCAGATTCCTACCCTTCATTCAATTTTCATCCAAATTCGTTAATCTATTTTATGAAATGACAAAAATAATCTTATTAATAAAAATTTATAATAAAAATATAAAATAATATTTAAATATATTAAAAATTATAAAAAAATTTAAATTTAAAAAAATAAAAGTCAGCCACCGCAGCTGCGCCGGCGGCGGTGGCCGCAGCAAATGGCTCCAGGTGGCCATTCCGGCCACCTAGTTCTAAGGGAGGCCAGATTTGGCCTCCCGAATCGACGGAGGAGGCTAGATCTGGCCACCTCCGCCCGAAACCTTGGTCGGAAACGGCCTTTGGGGCCAAAGTCGGCCATCTCCAGCCGTTTCCAGCCTTTTTTTGCCGAAGGAGGCCAAATCTAGCCTCCCTTGGAACCAGGTGGCCGGACCGGCCACCTGGTTCTATTTGTTGCGGCCACCGTCGCCGGCACAGCGGCTGTGGCTGGTTTTTATTTTTTTTAATTTAAATTTTTTTTATAATTTTTTAAATTTTTATAATTTTTAATATATTTTTATATATATTTAAATATTATTTTATATTTTTATATAAATTTTAACTATAAAATAATAAATTTACCCCTTGACTTACTGTTGACTGTTAGATTTAACAGTCAATTGGTGGAATGTTGGGTTTTCTAAATTTAGCGGGTGGGACTTTGTCCCCGCCTCAAACTATGGGTGGGAACATGTCCTTTGGCCCTCTAAGTAATACAAAGAATCAAGCATTTGTATGGTAGGCGGTATGAAGGTTACTGTATTTTAAATAAAATTGCATGGTTTTTTAACCTCCATCATAATGCAATTTTGGTATATTGTTTGTCCATTTATCTACTTGAAAATCTCATCTGATTGTAGCTTCTGGATTGATTTATAATTATGACTGTTACACTAAGGCTTGAAGTCATATAAACTTATGTTATCTTTTTTAAATTTGTTCCCTGTGTAAATTCTGCAATGTAGTCATGGTGGATTGCTGGGGTTTTCCTCTGGAATTTGCAAACAACAGTTTAAGCTTAGTGTTTGGTGATGTTAACTGGAACTTTATTTGGTATTCATGAACACATTATACTGCCATATGCATTTCCAGGGCATTGAATTAAATTACTGTATGAAAGAATTAAAATATTTGGTAAACATTGTTCAAGTTTGGAAATGTTAATCACTCAACCTCCTGTTTTGCACTTTACGTTTTCCAAACTACACCTACTAGGTCCAGAATTCTATCCTACTCCCACTCAAACACAACTTTAACCCATTCATCTTGAATTGCCTAACCATGACACCTCACATTCCTTTCCATACTGCACTAGAAACCAGAAAAATATTTTTTTAACACTATTCGAGGAAATGTATTACTTCCCTGCAACTTAAAACCTGATGGTATTTATATAGCTATTATAGCACAAGTTTTCCTTTACAATCTCTTCATTATTCTCTGTATCATAAGGCACCGTGACCCTAATGATAAAAAAACTAGTCAAAATTATAATGCTTTTAGCAAATATTAGGCCACTTCATATTGCCGCACATCACCATTGATTTATGTTCTTCTAATTTTTTTTCTTATTTAACTTTATTCGTGCTTAAAAAAAAAGGAGAGGAAGATGTTGGATTCAATTAATTTGTATATACGATTCGTATTAATTAAAGCACAACGATTTATTATTTTGTTTCTTATTAATTAAAAAAAAAAACAAATGAAACTTTCTTATTTAATTTATTTTGTTTTAAAGATGTTTCTGTCTAGGGTTTATTTGCATTACATTTAGGATTGCACAAGGAAAGATGAAATATCCGATTGATTATTTAGGCAAAATAAAAAAGAAAACAGAGTAAACTAATAAAATTATGCCAGAGTAAAATTGCTAGATTAAATTACCAAAAATAAAATAAAAATTGCAAGATTAAATATCAAATTTCAACACTTCAAATTTTTCCACCCAAACCAGCCCAGAATTCCATCAACAAGCCATAGCCAATTACTTACTTCTCCCATCCACCCCCATTGAAAACATTATTCACATTCCCGGATTTACTGTTCATAACCTGAAAACACTGTTCATAAAATCTTATTTTCATCTTATTTCTTTATCAAAAACTTCCTTAGTCCAAATAAACATCAACCAATTCACCTAATAGTTAGTAGGGAGAGTTCTCAATCCCTTCCATCCCCTTGGAGAATTAGTGACATAAGGTTAGAAGCACAAATACAAGATTTGAAGACAAAGCTGAATGAGAAATTTGAAGCTCTTACTAGGTTGATGCATGATATGTCTCAAGACTTGGCCAAGGTGATACAAAGCCAAGGTTCTAACAACTAAAATCAAGTTAGAACACTACAAGAGAAAGGGTTTTTAGCGGCGTTTTTTTAGCGGCGTTTGCCTAAATGCCGCTAAAAGATATCGTTTTAGCGACGTTTTAATAAAACGCCATCGAAAACGTCGCTGTAGACACTTTTAGTGGCGTTTTTAAAAAACGCCGCTAAAACTCATGTAAAAACGCCACTGTAGACACTTTTAGCGGCGTTTTTTAAAAACGCCACTAAAACTCATGTAAAAACGCCACTGTAGACACTTTTAGCGGCGTTTTTTAAAAACGCCGCTAAAACTCATTTAAAAACGCCGGTAAAAGTCTTTTTAAACCTAGCGCGCAATTTTCTTTCCTTCCTTCTCCCATTTCCTCTCCCGCCGCTGCACGCTGTTTTCTGCCGCTGTTGCTGCTGTGTTCACCGGTTCCAGGCGTGTTTTCGACGGTTTTCGGCCATTTCTTCGTCCTTTAGTGACGACATTCTTCTCTTCTTCAGCTTGCAGTCCTCATTTGGAGATGAAATTGTAAGTTTTTTATTATTTTTTATTTATTTGTTATTTATTAAAGTTTAACGTTTTGTTACTGAATTTGGAGCAAATGTTTGAAATCCAACCAATTGGAGGGTTGGTTTGTTTGTGGTTTTCAGTTGGAAGTGTTTGAATGAATCAATTTAACCAAATAATTCTGTGTTATGTGGCGTTTTTTGTTCAATTAAAATATTTTAAAATTACAAAGAGTATTCAAATATAGCACAAAATAATTACTTATTTATGACCTAAAAGATCTGAATGAATTGAATCACGTTTTCATGGCGGAACATGTTTTTATTATTATGAAAGCTAACACTTTTATACACATCTCATCAATTAAATGTTCATATTTTGGTTCTTGTGTTCTGTATCTTGGACTATAGACATGCCTTTCTTTCTTGGCCCTCCTTGTCTCGGCAATCTATAGTGGTTAGTGGTTGCTTTTGAATTAAATTATCATTTTCCACCCAACTTTAGGAGAAACCATAGATTCTCATCTCGTGGATTTTTCAACAATAAATTTTTGCTCGAATGTTAGTTTTGTTTACAAAATAAATAAACAAATAAATAACCATAGGAGATAAAAGTAATTTCAAATTATCAAAAGTTAAAAAAAAAAATTATTCGTTACAATTAACTGTTAAAATCGTATTAAGTTAAATTCTATTTAGAGAAATATGATTTTAGTTGATCATATATATAAAAGAAAAAAAAATACAATTTTAATAGTAAAAAAGGTTGAATAGGAGAGTGATTCAAGTTAAATCACATTAAAAAAAAAAGTGCAGCTAAAATTGCATTAAGTTTGATGTAATTCAATAAAATCACACTTTGATTGTGATTCCAGCCATTAGTTAACACATTTTTTTAATGTCTTTCAAATTAAACTACAATTATAGTTTAATAATTCAAGAGGTGAAAAGTATAGTTTTCACTAGAACTTTGGGTTAGAAATACTGATTACTTTTGCTTTTAATTCTTTCCTTTCTTGAAACTTTATAATATATCTGCTCCAACGCAATTGAAGTTTCTTTTTCCAATACAATTCATTAATGTTATGATGAATTGGGGGCATGAAATAATAAGAACCACTTAAATGTTCTTCATCGGTTTTTTAACTCTAAAAATATAAGTAATTTAATCATCACACTACGGCAGAATAAGGCTTTAGCGGCGGTTTTTTAGCGGCGTTTTTCCAATTGCCGCTAAAACTATATAGTTTAGCGGCGTTTTTTATAAACGCCACAAAAATGTCGAAAAACGCCTCTATATTGACTTTTACCGGTGTTTTTAAAAACGCCGGTAAAACAAATTCAGAAACGCCGCAAAAGGGACTTTTAGCATACAATAAGACTATTAACCAAATAATTCGTACAGTTTTGTGTTTTATTCTACGTTATGTGATCATTAATGGACATTGTCTGTTATTATTGTATTTCGTTCTTCTAAAATCTTTTAACTTTTTTCGCAGGGCATAATGTAAAGAGTTGGCTCCCACAAGCTTCAAGCTTCATAACAGTTCCCAAATTGTGTATCTAAACAATGTTATGATTAATAATTGTATTCATGTACGACAATAATTCTGATAATATTTTTTATCTAATATTTTATTAATGATGTTATAAGTATTTTTTGTATGTATTTTTTGGCGGTATCATTTTGCGTATATTGTTATCAATTTATCTATAGTGTTTTGCATGATATTTACTATGAACAGGAAGTTTAATCAATAAGCAGGGAAAAAGACATATAAAACAGGAAAAATTGTGTCAAAAACGGTATATAAATAAACGCCGCTATAACAAAAAAAATGCCGCTATAAACACACAAAAAACACCGCAATAAGGAAAAAAACGCCGCTAAAAATATTATAAAACGTCGCAAATAATCGCGGGAAAAAATAAAAACGCGCACCAAAAAACAGCGGGAATAAATTGGCGGGCGGGGAGGTTTTTAGCGGCGTTTGTACAAACGCCGCTAAAAGGTTGAAAAAACGCCGCTATAGGGTTCATAGTTTTAGCGGCGTTTTTCTTAACCTTTTACCGGCGTTTGTCAAAAACGCCGCTAAAACTTTTA
This sequence comes from Anacardium occidentale, assembly GCA_026122585.1. Classification (NCBI taxonomy): domain Eukaryota; kingdom Viridiplantae; phylum Streptophyta; class Magnoliopsida; order Sapindales; family Anacardiaceae; genus Anacardium; species Anacardium occidentale. The sequence continues at coordinate 1,032,692 of JAJEJH010000007.1, read as the reverse complement.
CCGACGCAGCTTATACCGACGTTTGGACAAACGCCGGTAAGTTTATTTCCGGCGTTTATAAACGCCGTTAAAAACCCAAAAAAACGCCGCTAAAAGCCCTATCTGCTGTAGTGGAACACCCTTACCTCTAAGAGATGACCCATCCATCATCCACCATAGAGCCCAAACCATAAAAGACACCTTTGATAGAACCACCGATTTTAGACAAAGAACAACCATCCATATACCTCCACATGATGGAAGAATCTCCCTATCTAGTGATTTCAATGATGAGTCTGACTTCCATAGGAGAGTAAGGAGGAGGGAGGATAATGGCACCTACGATTTGAAGTTAGACATTTTTGAATTTGATGGTAGCTTGAATCTAGATGTCTTCATTAATTGGCTACTGAGAGAGTTTTTGAGTATAAGGGATATGATGATGAAAGATTAAAGTGAATTTCATATGTTCTATGATTAAACTTTTGCTTATTTACCTGTAACGCTTAAGTAATAGTCTATACGAACCTGGAAGGTGTGAATAAGTAAGTATTAGAGGTTTCATGTTAGAATACTTGACATAAATTGTTTATTAGACTTTTAATGGAATGTCTCAATAAACCTATTATAAATTTAGGATTACGTCTTTTGTTTCAGTCTAATTTTGACAATATTATTTTCATTTCCAAGTCTATTGCTTTCTGAATACACCCAAAGAAGAAGAAAAAACCCTAAAAATTGATAATCAATTTTTTATCAAGTGATTTTAGATCAATAATAATTATGACACAAATAAGCATATTTAAAGTTATTTAGGAATTTTTACGGTATTCAATAATTGAATGTGAAACTAAATTTCTATATGTTGATAAGAAATTGTTTTGTTAATTGAATTATTCCTTTGAGGATCTCTTATGCAAATCCACTTAATTGAAATGTTAAAATTGAGTCAATTTGTGTTTCTCCTGTTTTTTGTTTTCTTTATCTCTCATTTTTACATTTAATGATATTCGTTTCTTTCCTTTTCAATGACAAGTCATCTTGAGTAAAATTCCACGTTTGGATAAAATAAAATTCCCACAACCTCGAGTACTAATTTCTTTTGTTCATATTGTAACATAACGACTTGACCTTGACATGCATCTTCAAATGTGGTGCTGGCAAGGATGATCGTCGTTGTTTCCGAGCTGTGACTAAAAAAGTATCAGCTAGATATTAATCACTTGACTACTTTAATTCTTTATCAAACCTTTGTTCGGTATCATCATTTTAATTTCATTAAAGGATTTTTTCTTACTTAATAATTTAATGTGTTTATACTCTTATATATGTGTAATCTAAGAGTGGTTTTTTTATTTTTTTTGAAATAAAATGATTAAGTATGACAGGATAATTTGAAAGAATCTATCTTGAAGATAAGATTATAGTCGATTTTGTCTTCTCTATGATTAAACTTCTGTCTATTTACCTGTGAGGCTGTATTAACAGTCTGTACGGACCTGGAAGGTATGGTGGTTGCTGATAGGAGGCAATTCTAGTTTGTTATTTAATGCATTAGAACAAGATAAATGAACTAACAATCACAGCCAACAGCCAAGAGTTGTTTTGCAGCAAGAATGTATCAATTATCTCCACCCAACGTCCTCTCATAGTTATCATGTGGTTCTGATTCTGAACTTTTCTTATCAGGAATGTTAATACAAATTATCCTGGAACTCTTTATGTAAATGTTTGATATATAATCATACCTATAGTTGTTCATATACTGTAATTTAATTGAATACTTTTTTAAATGTAAGACGAGGTCGGGACTAATACCCCTAAAATCAACTTCTGGAAGTAACATAGAACACAAGTGTTATACATAGAACACAAGCATTATGACACATTATTATACAGATCGCTCTCACATTATTGTCGGAGGCCATTAATTTGTAGCTTATAAGCTCACTTATTTGTTTTTACAGCACACAGAGTAAGAGCAAAGATAGTAGCAGTATTTGAGACGCATGCATATGAACTATTATTTAGTACAGCAGACATCCAAATACTGTTTGGTAGCCACATTATGCGGCTAGCTTAGTGATGGGCTTAATGATGGCGCAATTGATGAGAATTCCTTTCTTCTGATGGTCTTCACTAGTTTCAGTCATGGAGAATGTCATCCCCCCTTGCGGATCACCTTCATGAACTCTAAACTCAGCAACAAGGATCTCAATCCAATTGCCTGGTGCCTTATTCTGAAAGTTTTCTGAGCTAGTTATCTTTTCTCCACTTGGGAGATCGAGTTCGAGCTTCACCGGAATTTCCCATTCAGAAGCATTTTCATTAAACTTGACCACAAATGCAACCTCGTAAAAAGCCCCTGGGTTGAGGTTTTGTGTGTCATATTCCCCCTTAACGTCAAAGTCAGCTGTGCCTAACAGTTCAGCCACCTTCACTTACAGACCGCTGCAGAATCAGATCGAACAATTAATTAAATTTGTTCAAAAATCTATGTAATACATGCATAGATATGTATTTACCTTTCTTCTTGCGTAATCCACTTCCATTGACTAGGATCGTCTATGTGAGCTATAAAGAGAGACGTCGCAGGCACAATATCGGCGTCGGTCGGGGTATTCATGTCAACCCCGTACTTCTGCGATATATAATATAGTTCAAATACTAAACTATATAAGATGATAAAAATGATCGCAGATAAGATGATAAAAAATTCGGAAATTTTGCATGTCATAAAATGGGATCACTTGCCTCCTTGTTATTGCGCAACTTAATTCCAGAGGACAGCTGATTGTTGAGCTTTTCCTGGGAGGACATGTCAATGTGTGAATCAGCACCTTTAACAATTTCATGAAAGTTACGTGGAAATTGGCGAGCCATCTCTAGACAAGAGCTCTCTCTTCAGACTCTTACTGATGATAATCTTCGCCACCCAAGAGATCGATGAATCTAATTACTAAGTTAGCCCTGTTATCTTTATCACAAAAAGAATAATAATAATAAACGCAGAAACACTGTTACACGTTTATCACTTTTGTTCACAACATAATAATAATAAACGTGGGCGTGGCCAAACCACTATTCCCACCCATAGTTTGAGGCTTCCCTTTTCAGATTTTATAAACTCAAAATCTCACCTTAGATTAACTTTTAAATATTTTTTATAATTTTTCAAATAAAATAACTAAAATACCCTTTTAAAAAATAAAAATTAATAATAAAATTATAAAATAATTTTTAAATATAAAAATTTTCATAAAAATATTTAAAAAATTAAAACAATCGGCATTGATGACGATAGTAGCCGATGATAGAACTAGATGGCCACCTCTAATTTTGATAGAGGCGGTCAGATCTGGCCTCCTCTACCAGAAAAAATGGTCGAAAACGGCTAATGGGACTAAAGTCGATCGTTTTCAGTCGTTTTTATATACCAGATCTAACGGAGGTAGCCAGATCTAACCACTTCCTCCAAAATAGGAGGAGGCCAGATCTGGTTACCCCCACCGAATGAGGAGGCCAACCAGATAGTCAAAAACTGTCATCTGGTTATTGCCATCAACAGTGGTAACTGTTTTAATTATTTTAATTTTTTTAGTATTTTATATTTATATAAAATTTATTTTATTATTTTATAAAATTTTAATTTTAAAATAACAAAAATATCTCTGAATTATTACTGTTTATTATTATATTTAATATTAAATTTAGTCGAAAGGTTTGATTTTGAATTTTTAAAATTTGAAGAGTAAGATTGTATCTCCTCTCAAACTATTGGTGGGAATGAGTCCTTGGGCCCAATAAACGCTGAAAAAGTCTTACGCGTTTATCAGATTTGTTCACAAATAATATTCTTGTCAGAAGTGGTTGGCGGCTACGTGCTACGTTTCAGAATGTGTATTTGTTTATTGATTCGGGGATAACTAGGATACTCAGACATCTGGACAAATAAAAGAAATTAAAAAATATATTATATTTTATTAGTGTTAGTTTGTCCAGCGCAACAGCAAGTTATTTGATTTCTATTTATACTACTTTGTGAATCAGAATACATGAGGCAATAAAATGTAATATAAAATTATAAAAATTAAGACAAATCTGATTGAGTCATCTGATATAAAAATTTCCTTGATTGATTAGCAATTTAATACCAATTTTTATTCTCAATGACACTTAACTAATGCAATAATTTTATTAGGATTATAATAACTATAGTATTATAAAAATGAAATCTAACGTTTAATTTATATTTAGTTTATCAAGTTCTCTCATTATAATTAAATCCAACAGACTTTTATAGCACACACTTAAAACCCAAATTAATTTACCATATATAAAGTGTGTTGAGATTTTCAATACAATCACATTGTGCCCTGAAAAATTCCTTTCTAGGTTACACATTAATTTACCCTATTTTTATTTTAGTCAAATAAAACATATTCGATGTATGTCCACATAAATATTCCAACATTCTACCACATGGGCAACATTGATTATTTTATTTATTTATTTTTGAGTGACAAGTGACGCTCTCGTGTAATTCCTCTTTAATGAATTCAATATCTAGGAAATATCTTGGAATTGCAAGTGATCTAGTCCTCCTCTTTCGAGTCACTAATGATGCCCTATGAGGCTCTTTATAGTAGGAGACGAAATTCTCCTTCACACTGCGATGAGTTAGAATAGAGATTCGTTGGTTCAATCATTTGGGCTAGAGATGATCGAAAAGATGATTGAGGATATTCAATGAATAAGACAAAAGATGAAACAGGTTTAGAATCGAAAGAAGAGCTATATTAATCAAAGACGTCAAGACTTGGAGTTTAGTGTGGATGACAAGGTTTTCATCAGAGTTGCCCTTTACAAGCATGAAGTGAGGTTTGAGAGAAAGGACAAGTTGTCTCTTAAGGATATTGGCCCTTTTAAGATAGTGGAGTAGGTTGACAAGAAAGCCTATAGACTTGTATTGCCAACGAGTATGGATCATATTCATAATTTGTTTTATATTTTATTATTACGTAAGTATATAGAGGATCCTTTATATGTTTAAAGGACTAAAGAGATTAAGTTATCTAAGGATATGAGTTATAAGGAAAAGCTAATACAGATGCTAGACATAAAGATCAAAAAACTCAAAAGTAAGTAGATACCATATGTTAAGGTCCTCTAGAGGAACTAGAAGATTAAAAAGGCTACCTATAAGGTCATGCAAGACATCAGAGACAAGAATCCTAAGCTATTTCAAGAGAATTTCAAGGATATAATTCTATCAAAGGAGGAGGATTTGTAATATTCATAAGTATATCTCAAGAGAAAAATTGTCATTTCCTTGTGGCTAAGGGATTCAAGTATTTAATATGAATCTTTAGGTTGATAAATGGTTGTGCATGAAGGATGCATGCTTGTTCATTTAGTTTCGTGTTTGATAAATGGATAACATGTAACATCTCAGGGTTAGATTTGTCTTTTAGACTTCTAATCTGGGGTTAGATTGAGATTTATGTGAATTATAGGGTTGTGAGAAAGTTTTGGAGTGAAATAGATGATTTTCTAGAGTTAGATGGCTTGTACATGGATTCGTTTAAGTGGATTTACATACGAGCGCAGGAAAATGGCATTTTTGTAATTTTTCTGCCAAGCATGACCGTGCATAAGGTGTGCACGCCCGTGCAGGCGATAAGTTTTAGCCGTCTTGATTTAAGTTAAGCTTATTCGATTTTTCAAACCATTTTCACCCAAATTTTTTATTTCATTTTCAGAGCATAGCAACCCTAGGAGGGAAGAGCAACATCCAGGATCATCTAATCCAGCTTGAGCTTTCAATTTCTTAGAGAGAAGAAGCATGTCTCGAGGTAGGTGGTTCTTACCTCTTTCCCTTGTGTTTTGATGTGTTTGATGCATGCTTTGATGCGTGTGGGATGATTCCAGCATGCTTGTGATATTCTCCTTGTGTGCTGATGCTTTGAGATGATAATAATGATGATTGATGCATATATATATGTTATGTGTGAGAATATGTATTTTATATATGTTTTTATGATGGGTTGGATGATTGGTTGTGTAAATAGAAGTTATTGAAAGGTAAAATATGCTTATATGAAGTGTTTTGAATGTGGGAAATGATTAATTTACATTTGAGATGAGATTTGGTTGGGATTCAAATTGATTCCCAATGGTCATGTAAGTGCAGAGCAGGACGCACGCCCGTGCATGCGTAGCGCATGCCCATGCATATAGCATTTCTGTATGGTTACGGTCGTGTTCACGTAGCCGTACATGACCTAAAATGCGGGGTCACGCTTGTGCAAGTTTATGCACGCCCGTGCACCAAGAGAAAATGAGAAATATGCAAAAAAATCACAGAACCGAGCACGACCCCATGCACGACTTGCTCACAGTCCCGTGCAAGCTCATGCACGCCCGTGCACATGACACGCACGCCCGTGCGTCAGGCAGAAAAGAGAAAAATAAGTAAGAAATGAGAAATGTGCACAGTAAAAGCCATCAAATGAATATGAAACAGTAAAATAAGCTTAGTTAAGCTTATATGATGCATCATATACACAACATAGCATGGCATGCCATACAGAGTTTTTAGAAAAGGATCCAAAGATCTGAATTCATGTTTTCAGTTGAAAAATATAGATTTCAAGGGTGAATACGAGAGGGTACTTGTGAGTTTCAACACACCCATTGCATCAGGAGCTATATGCTCATTACTAGCCCTATGTACTAGCATATGCGGGAGTGCTCAGTTAGTAGATTATAGGTTTCCTGATCTGAGGATCAGATGCAATATAGCGCGAGACGCTCAGATCAGTATGAGATTCAGAGGCATCACGTGACCCATACAGTTTATGGCGCGTGTTTACATAGGAAACTCACATGGTCGGGGTGTTGAATTTCTGTATTCATCAGTCTACGCAGTATAGCAGGTACCCCAGGGTACACAGTTTTTAGCATAACTTTCAGATCAACTTTCATATGATTTTCAGATATGGGATCTCAGGATCCAATAGCATAGTTTTTAATGAACAGCTTTTAGAAAATTATTTTCAGTATACAGGCCCAGGCCTAGCTATGTTTTCAGCATGTTTTTATAGCATGTCATTCTTACATGCCATATATAGTTACATATCATTCAGAGAATGATAAGATCAGTAAGAATACAAAAATAGTAAATGAACAGAATATAAAATATCGTGTAAAAGACAAGAATAGCAGAATATCAGAACAGTCAAAGAGAAAAGATAATGAATATCAGAAAGAGACCTTAATGAGTCAAGTTAGACCGTTCGGATTTCTCTTTATTCTAGGTTATTTTCGTATACTCATATATGTATTTACGACTCAGCATGAGGTAGTATCCAATCAGTAATTGAATTAAAGAAGAATATTCTTTCAGATCAGAATAATGACATGTGAGAATCAGTTGGTTTTTTCCGTGTATAAGTCTGTTACGGTATGTGATGATGTGACAATCCTCCGAGGAGGATTGGTTTAGGGTCAGAGATAGGAAGCGCTTACTAGGTGAATATATCACTCACTCTCTACTTTTCTTTCTCTTACAGGTCAGTATTTTAGAGGTTGGGAAGAGGAGTTGGCTACCGTTTGGGATCCAGTTTACTTTAGTTTTGTAGCATGCTTCGGTTTGCATGTTTATTCAGTTTTATTTGCATGTAAATGTACATGTTTTATCACACACATACTTTTAATATAATAAAGTTTTCGAGCATGTATATTTATATGTATACATTTACACCATATGTTTTCCGTTGCGACATTTCAGTCCAGTTTAGGTATTCTAATTAGGTATTAGTGACCATATTTTCCTCATTTTTATCATTAATATATTTTAATTAAATTATAGCAAAAGCAGTAAATAGTAATACGCAGCTAGGGTGCCTACATAACATGCCATATTAGAATTTTTAAAAGGGTACATGGTTGTGCATGCTTGTATGCAAGCCCATGCAATCAACTTTTATTAAAAAAAAAAAAATTATATAAGGCATTCTATCAAATGTGATAGGCTTGTGTCCCATAATTTTAGAAAGTAGCTCTTATTTTTCTACTTAACAGGAAACAATGAGATAAAGAGATATTTTGATGATTTTTGACAACTTTTAGGCAATGTTTTGATGGAGTGTTAAGAGAAGAAAAGGGCTACTTCAAACCTACATCAAATCATCTTGTTTTAGAATCCAGATAAACAAGATGATTTAACCTTTCTTATATGGTTTTCTATAATTTGTGTATCATTTTGAATATATGATTGCATGATGGCTTTCTATATGATTTAAAATCATGCCTGAGAATTATGGAGTTACATTTATCGATGACAATCATAACTAACAGGATTGTAAAGGCTAAGATTTGTTGTTTTAACATTTGTATGGCTAATTTTGATGCCACAACTTATGTTAATGAATCTATAGTGTAATTATGAATTGAATGGTAAAAGAAACTAGATCGAAATAAGTATAATCCAACGTTTTAAATACACATACAAGGTCATACCAAAGGCAAACATGATCATGAAATACTTGTGATTTCTAGAAAGTAATGAATTCCATGGTTGTGCATGAAGTGTGCACAATCATGAAATGTCTTAGTGTTTTAGAAGGTGATGTGTTGTATAGCCATGCACAAAGATGTGCACACTTATGCGTTGGATCACCCTAAGTTTTCTAACAAATGTTAGACACTTGTGTAGAGGTTACACACACCTACTAATACCATAAAAGCAAGGACATAAAAGACAACCTTATAGAATACATTACGACTATTTGTATTACAAAATGATGAGATTATTCGTAGGTCAATGTATCATTTATTGATCCATCATAACCTTCGTATCTATCTTAATCCAACCAATTACTGATAATACCCTAGTTATGGTAGAATATTTGATAATGTCAAACTATACCAATCCTAGCACAAGACAATTTGACAATTTTAAGTCAAAGGACTACATGTACCCTTCAAGTTAAGTAGATGTTTCAATAGACACAAGAATCATTATTTATATAAAATCATCTTTGTTAGATTAGTTCAATGAATATGACTAATAAGTCATATATCTATGTGTTATATTAAGCTACAACCAACAGTTTGGACACATACAAACTGTCGTCACTTTTTGATGGGGTCATTCAACACTATGAGACATAACTTTCACCCATTTAACTTCAAATTATGAATTAATATCTTATATTAAGGGTAGTATTTTCAAATGTACTTTTCCATTCAAAAATCTCATATATAAAAGAAATAGGGGAATGTAGGACCTACCGCCACACGTACCCCTGCTGCTGAATGCTGAGTTTTTTTATTAATAATCTGGAAATACAGGTACCTGCAACAGAAATCCTACGAAAATGAAACTGTTACTATACATCTGTACACAAGCGAAAGCTGAAAACTGAAACTGGATTACATAATGAGCCCATATGGCTTTGTTCATATATACATACTGTTTCTGTACATCTAATTACATAAAGCATTTACAATATGACCCATCAGGTCTAAAACTGAAAATATACATACTGAAACTATGGTGTGGGCCCTCTCCCGTAAGCCTCGATCCACCCACTCCTCGCCAACAGCACGCACACCTGAAAAGGAAGGAAGAATGAGGGGGATGAGTGATAAAGATCACCCACTAAGTATTCCTTACTTCCCTCAACCCAAGCAAGCAACATACAATATCATACATACCTGGCATCGGCCCTATTCATACATCTAGTCGCTTGCTGAAATCTGAAACTGATTAATCTGATTATCTGAATCTCATTCATTTACTAATTTCATTATTATCCATGTCATGATGTGTATGTCATGTCATGCTAACTGAAAATAATTATGGATAATGATGATGTATGCATCTGAATATCTGAATATTTGTATGTACCTAAAGGTACCTACTATACTAATCAGGCTGATGAACACAGGGATTCGACATCCTGGCCATGTGGGCTGAATAGTCTAGCTATTGGCTAGAAAGCTAAATCTGAATGTTAGACGATCTAACTAGTGTCAGAAGGCTAAATCTGAATTACTGAACAATCTAACTGGTGTTAGAAAACTGAATCCCACAGATGCCCTCTAGTTCACCCATACTCTAACTCGTACATCGAGTTCTGAATATTGAAATCTACTGAATTCAGATCTCTTGATCCTCTCTCAAGCTACTTGTCATGCTATGGAATGCATATGCAGCGTTAATTATCTGAACTTCTGATTATCTGATCCTTATTTGGCCTTTAAACTGATTTTCCATGTTTTATTAATTAATTTCTGCTTATTCTGGAAAATTTTGCTACTACAAGGGCGTGTGAGCAAGGCACACAGGCGTGCAGAGGTCACACACGGGCGTGCAGGGCAAAAGCACAAAGGCGTGTGCCCAAACGCACAGGGTCGTGCGCTGGTCGTGCAGCCGGTCGTGCTCACTTCTAGAATTCAGGGCGTCTTTCACTGAAAAAGCTTACACACGGTCGTGTTCCTCAGGACACACGGGCGTGTGTCTATATTTCTGGTCGTGCACACAGCGTGCACACGGGCGTACTCCTGCAAATACAAGGATACACGGTCGTGTCATGCAAGCACACGGTCGTGTGTTTTGTTCTTCAACAAGAACACCCATCTGGAAAATACATAATTTACATATCATTTCACAATCAATCTCAAATCAACTTCTAACATACATTCCCAGCACTTCCATAAGCATAAATCTCAACTCAATCTCCACATGCATTAACTATAAAGCATTCCACCATGAAAGCATCTCAATTCTCTCTCTAAAACATACACAAGCAACATGCATGGTTCAAGGGTGGAAATTCATCATCATCTCAACATATAAGCATACACAAAGCTCATCAACATGCAATGGATTCATCCAAGCATCACAATTCATCAAAACAAGCTGGGAAAACACAAGGAGAAGTAAGCGAACACTTACCTCTCGCCATTGCCGCTGGAAGCCTTTCTCTTAAGCTAATCTCTCGACTCTCTAGCTTGATCGGGAGCTACTGGAAGTTGAGCTTCTTCTCTAAGATTGGGAGGAGCTGAAACAAGAGAGAAGTTGCTAAAAATGGAAAGTGGGTGAGAAATAAAGTCTTAATTCTCTCATCTCTCTCTTTTATATATGCATTTGCACGGGCGTGCAAGTCAATATGCATGGGCATGCACAAGGGAAAATGAACTTAATTCATTTCCCGCGCTTCGCATGATCGAATCCTTCCTAAATGAACTTACTAACTCACCCCTGAACTTTGCTAGACTCTCAATCTATCTCTGAATTTCATTTCTAACCCCAAAACTCTTTTCCTAAGAGCTTTTCTAACCTGGAATGCTACAAGGAAGTGGAGGAGAGAGAAAAAAAATCATTACTATCTTGTATTATCTTATATTACATTTAGAATAATAACAACTTTGTGGATATGGGTTTTCTAATCATCATGTCAAACCACATAAAAACTCTTGTGTTTAATAGGTTTTTTAACTAATCTCAATTTAACCTCTCACACATCCATAGCAAACTAAATATTTTAATCACTGTTATTATAAATCTTGAGATACATTTTAATTTTCACATTTGATTTCACTTGATTGTGTGTCATTGTCATGTCACAAAAATATATCTTTGATTTCTCTTTTGTATGTCATTGTCCAGCCACGAATGCCTACTCTAGCATATTATTTTTATTGCGATTTTCATAATTAAATTGATATTGAGTCACATAATTTAAAATACAAAATAGCATCAGTGATATACGTAATTTATTGTGTTTGTATTCTTGTATTATTAAGACCTAAATATATGTTCCTATTTTAATATTTTGAGTCAAACTATAAATAAACATAATTTATTGTGTTCATATTTTCAAATTGTCAAGATCCAAGAGCTTCAGTTGATGTTTTTCAGTACCCCAGCACAAACAGAATTTTTAGGCTGCGATGCACAAAAATATTACTAGACGGACTTTAGCACTTCTCTTAGAAGTTTATTGTCACATCTGTATTATAGTAGTGTTCACATATCAGAGACAAGTCAATTAAGGCCATTAATCCACTTGAAATTTATCATTAACTTCGTTTGAAGCATCAGCATCTATTCATTATTACTATTAGATTTATTTACCACGTATATTTCCCTTCATTAGATTTTGAAAGTATCACCTAATATCAATTTAAAGTACATAATATGGTTGATTATTTTTTTAAAAAAAATAACATCAATTAGATATATTAGTTGTCAATATTAATTTATGTAAAATTATGTTATTTTATTTTTAATTTAAAATTATTCAGTTATATAATAACACATCATCATTAATATATAAATTAATATCAAAGCTTAGTATACATATTTTTATTATTTTTTTATATAAGTAATATTCTCTTATTTACTTTATCATCCATATTATGATATACATATCAAATATGTCTTTTTATATTATTTTTATCTGGAGCAATGTTATGTATATACAATTATTATACATATTTTATGTACCTAAATAATATGTCATCATGTGATTGGATATTAATTTATCACTAATTCATTTTTAATTAAAAATCATTCAGTTATATTATGACACATCGTCTGGATACAAAAGTTATATGCATATAGTTTTATTATTTTATTTTTATCTTTTTTAATATAATTGTTGACCCTTGTTTACAACAAGGGCTAGATTCAAATTGAAACGAACTCGAGTTTGGCTCAACTAATAAAGAGTCGAGTTTAAACTTAACAACATTGAGCTCGACCTTAAATCTGAACAAGCCAAGTCAAGTCTTTTAACGAGCTTCATAACAAATTTTTTAATATACAACCAAAATAATGTTATTTTGATGGTTATTGATCAAAACGACAAATAACATTGTTTTAATCAATTTGAATTGAATTTTTTCAAACTCGTAAACTCGACAAGTCAAACACCTCTCAACTCATTTCAAACTCATTCGAGCACATCCAGCTTGCCTATAACTTAAGTTTTTGGGAGGGATTAACAACTTTAACATAATATTAAACTTAGCGGTCTAAAGTTATAATCCCATACTACAATTAGGTAAAAGAAAAAGCTCCAAATTCTTAATATGTATGCATCAAATGTTCATTGAAAGAGAGAAGGAAAATAGATCGATTTTAGCATTTCTCTTATAAGTTTATTATCACATCTTTTTCCTATATATCTGTCCAGATATCACAAGTCACTAGAGTCATTAGGGGCGACCAACCCGACTATTAAATTTTAGTGACCTTAATTCATTTGATGTCTTTGTATTTATTTTATCGTTGACAAGTCATTACAGTTATTAAAGGTGACCAACCCAACCTTTGAATTTCAATATCCCTGATATCATTGGATTCATTTGTGTATATTTGATTGTTGTTAAGTTTATTTGATCTATCTATTGATATGAGATTTCATACTAAACACAAAACTGGCATGTGACACTCAAGTCAGTGGATTATAAGAGATGAATGTATAACTCGACTAAGACGATTCAGGTTTGATATTCCTTACATGTTATCAATAGTGAAGAAACAACCATAAAACTTAATAATGAATATAGAACATGTTCCAATAAAACATTAATTTATTTAATAACTAGGACACATGTTTGGGATATCAACCTTAGTACAATGAGTAATTTATAAGGCATACAAACATGCATGTTATCTAATGATAACCAAACAATCAGAGATTTTAGGATCGGAAGCATACCTCCTGCCATGGTGATTTTCTGCGTTCTGCAGATTAGTTATTACAATTTCTCGCTTAGAAGATCATTCTCGTCAATATTGAAAGCTCGTGCTTCTAAAATGCGCACTGAAAAACTTAAATAGGATGGATTATGAATTCAGTGAATTGTAAGGACCAAGTTTTAGCATTCTTTTTCAATGAATAGTGCATCCATCAAATGCAATTGGATGGCCTTTTATACCAATTGCCAAAAGGACAATTATGCCCTTAATAAAGCGTTAGACTATTTTACCCTTACAAGAATTATTAAAATTAAACCTTTTAATTTATAAATAATTCTAACACTCTCTCACTTGGTGTTACACTTTATAATATTATCCACTACAACCTTTATGTTTAAATAGAAATTAAAATTGTATGAATCATAGTGATAGGTCCCTTTAAATCAGGTATTACCTTTCATGTATTATAATACAATTTATCTTTCTAAATAAACTCAAATGTGGATCCAAACTTTTTGAAGAAATCTCAAATGTTTATTCTGGTTTTGTATTATATTTGTTTTCTCAATAAAAGATGTATACAAATCAATGTGAAACAAACCAACAAAGTCAATTACATAAATATATAAATTACAAATCAAAAACATAAATCATTATAAAGTCTCAAAAATACAATATGATCCCTGAAAACTTTAGGTGACATGTCTTTGGTCAGAGAATTAGTAATCATTTGCTCAGTCCGAATGTGTTCTATGAGCACTTCCTTAGTTTTTATGTGTTCTTTGATTGCTAAATACTTAATGTTAATATGTTTACTTCGACTCCCACTTTTATTGTTTTTAGTAAAGAACACGACAGCAGAATTGTCACAGTACAACTTAATTGGCCTCGAAATAAACTCAATAATTTTTAGTCCAACAATGAAACTCTGTAACCAGATACCCTATTATGTAGCCTCAAAACAAGCAATAAACTCAGCTTCCATGGTAGAAGTGGCAACCAAGGATTGTTTTGCACTTCTCTACGAAATGGCTTTCTTGAGGCCAAACCGAATCAAATCAAGGCTCGCTTACTCAATACTCGTTTTTACCTTTGTCTCTAAATTTAAGAATATATGAATAGTATTTATAAACAGTATCACTCTTACCTCGCTTACTCTATTAGTATCACACATAAACCTACCTGTGAACAATTTTCATAAATAATACCATAACTGCCTATACCTATAAACATACCCCGTGAACAATATCTTGCCAACCCTCATGAACAATATCATGTGTTCATGCTTACTCTTTACTGTAAACAATATTACACCTTCCTATCTACCCTCTAGTTGTAAACAATATCACGTCTACTATTTACTTATAAATAATATTGTGAACAATATTCATAACTAGTCATGCCTATTCACCTACTATAGAAGTAGTACTATATTGATTCCCCTTTGAGTTCTTAAGATTAAATATAAGAGTAAAACAAATATTGAGTTGAAGTTTTAGTTATATTCATGTAATACATAAAAAAAAAAAAAAAGGGTTAAAATTATATAACATGATTAAAAAATAAAGATATTTATAAAAATATCCCTACAAATAATAAGATTATTAGCAGTATATTAACAAATTTCAATAATCCTCTCTTATTTTTGGTTAAATATTTAACATTGTTAATTATTTGGGAATGCTATAATTTTTATTTAAACTTATTATTTTATATGTCATATGTGAAAATTAAAGAAAACTCAAGTGTTATTTGTATTTATTTTATTTTATATTTTTCCATCAGTTTTTGCTTCTCTTTTTCAATATTTGCAAACTGTTGAAATTTATCGTTTAAAGTAACTTTTTTTTTTTTCAACCTTTCTAGAGTTGTTACTGGGCCAAACCGAATCAAATCAAGGCTCACAAATTTACAGACCTTCAGATTGAGTTAATCTAAAATTGTTTTAAGGTCTAAGAGATGACCCAAGCCTTTGTAGGTGTGATATCATGAGTCTTTAATAGGGCGGCTATAAATAGCAATGGACTGATCTATTACTGTTTATTTATAATATATATTTAAATGTAATATATTTTATAATATATATATATATTTTTAAATTTAAATTTTAAATTTTAAAAATATTGTAGTGGGTGAGTTGTGTTGCTTCACGGGCCTAACCTTAGGACCTGTAGCTAGCCTAATAAACCCGTGGGCTATTCTAACATATAAATTTTTACATCGAACCATTATTGATCAAGCTTTTACAACCAGAATCTGGCTAGGTCATGGACCAACCCAACCTATTTGACGTCTTTAATTGTTTTTTATATATAGATCAGATTATGTAACTATTTATGTTTATCTTCTTATCCGTAATTAATATTATATATAATTGTATATTTACTTTTATTTTCCTGCATTAATTATAGGGAAGAATATAAAGACAAATACTTATACATCGTTACCTAAATAAATATTTTTTATCTAATTCACAATCATTCAATCATATACAAAATTTAAAATCATTTAATTATATAATGACACATTAACTTAAAAAACTTAATTTATAGTCATTGTTTGTGCATGAAATATTATTATAATCGTAATCCTAGTTTCCTCTTTGACGAAATTTTGTAATGACTTATTATAATTTTTTTTAATTCATGAGTAAAACTATATATATTAATATTAAAATTAATTTATATATTAATAATAATGTATCATTATATAATTGAATATCATTTTATCTCAAATTTAAAATTATTTAATCACGTAATAATATGTTATGATTAATTTTATTGGTAGTGCACGTAGTTTGATTGTTAATTAATAATGATTAAAGGGTTCCGAAGATATATTTCAAAGCTAAGGGGTGTAATATGATAATTCACACTTCTTCAGACACGTAAGTCTCCCCCCAAAACGTTCTGTGTTTCATGCAGAAGAAAGATATAAACCAACACAGTAAACACACTCCTGACACAAACAACCACCAAGATTCACAAACCCAACACACGGAAATATGAAGGATCCAACACCAGCCGCAACTGGGGCGGTGGGCCTATCACCATCTTCAACAAGACCGTCAAACAGCAGCGGCGGAGGAGGGAGGAATGACAGTGAGAAAGAGAAGACCAAGCTGAGAGAAAGACAAAGAAGAGCCATCACTACTAAAATCTTTCATGGGTTGAGAAAATGGGGCGGCTACCAACTTTCTCCTCGAGCTGACATCAATGAAGTGCTCCGTCACTTAGCTAAAGAAGCCGGCTGGGTCGTCGACCCTGACGGCACCACCTACCGAGCTAGACCAGTAAGTTATCTTTTTCTGTTTGGTTCCGGGGAAAGTGAAGGAAAATTAAATAAAACTTGGTTTTTTCGCTTAGTTGTCTCACTAAAAAGTTTGTAACTTTGATTTTAATACGAATGAAGGCTATTAATCCCTGCCCTGTTTGTGGCGGCGGAACCCCAACGACTAGCGACAGTGTGGTCATTGGCGGAAAAGGAGGAGGAGGGGGAGGCGGAGAGTGTTCAACCACCACATCTCCACACCACTTGCCAGTTGGAGAACCCGTGGTCAACCACAGCAACAGCCACAGCCACGTGACTGGTAACTTTTCAGGTAATAGTGGCGGGTTTAGTGACATTCCACTTGCACTCTATGTATATGGGTGTGGCCTTCCTAGTAGTACTGGTCCCCACTCCTCCACTACCAGTACCGGCAACTCAAACTCTTCCACCTTGTACGGTGGTGGGGCGGCGGCGGTGACGGTTGCACAGCTGCAGTTTTACCTGCAGGAAGTGAGAGCATATAATCAGAACATCCCAACGGCCTCACATCTGCGACGACCCATTTAGCTGAGTTCTAGTTTCAATCAAATCATAACTTTGACATATAGTTTTGTGTCATTACGTGGTTAAGATAATTCAAGAAAATATATTTGGCTTTAAGTATTTTCGATCCAGTTGATTATAAAATGATACTTATTTGATAACTAATCAACTATTTCCCAGTTGATCAAACAATTAACAGACAATAAAGTTATTCCCAGATTCAAATTTCAGAGGAGCTGATTTGATAAAGCAGCTTGACTCAATTTAATTTAAATTTAATAGAAACTTATGATTCAAATTTATACTTCAGACTAATAATTTGAATTCAACTTCATAATTTAAATTTATGAATCAAATTTATGACTTAAGTTTACAACTTATTTACAAAATAACATTTTATAAATCATAAACTCAAATTACAAATCTAAACACTAATTCAAATTGTTAACATATGCCAAACTTAATCTACAATTTTGAATCACATATTCGAATAATCATTTGGTAAGAAATAGTACCTTCCTTTGGTGATAGTGACATGCTTTCCCTAGATATTATTTAACATGATCTCTCTAATTGCTTTTTGATATAGAAATATCCTTGTGTCTTTATAGGTCACATATATCTAACTACACTGAATAGAATGTAATTATTCTACGGAGTTCGATCTTGCCACATTGGTTTCATAAGCCAGAGATCACATAACAATGACTTCAAAACAATAGTCAAAGATCTCAAAGCGTTAGCCAATTATTATGTTAAAGATCACACAACAGTGGCATCTCATGTCAAAAGTCACACAATAGTAACATGACATTTCCTTATGCCAAAGATCATACAATATTGGAATTTATCTTCTCACTATAAATCACACAACAATTGCTATTATTCATCTTTTTCGTGTCAAATATCACTAAGCATTGAAATGCATTCAATTTACTCAAGTTAGGATTCACATAAAAATAACTCTTCCTCCATGAATTTAGGACACGAATCATGTAGTCAGTGACCTAATATATCACTTCTTAGTTGATTCCACATCATAAGAATTAACATAGTTATTCAATCCAAAGCCATTCATCTCATAATTTTTGTCTTAGATCATACAACTTAAAGTACCTATTATTGTCCATTCGCCTAATTTATTAACATATAAGGCTATACCCATTCATTTTTCTTTAATGCACATAACTTAAGGGTAAATCATCATTTTAGGCCTAAGAAGAGGCATATAAAGTTAATACATAACCATACATCATTCAAATCACATGCACTGGTGTTACTATTTGGTGATGATCATGCGTACTTAACACATCTTCATAATGGTTCATTCTTTGAATAAGTCACAACTAGTGGCCTTCTTCATCACATATGAATGATCATCTCTCACCATGAATGATCATTCATCATTGTTTATAATTTTATATTTCAAATTTCTATGTTCTAATGCATGTAAAGTAAATTCTAAGGCCTTAGGTCTTTCATTCATCATTTACTCATGAAGTCGCATGCTATATCATTCATTATTCAAATCATTATAACACTTTTAATTTGCAAACTAATAAATCACTGTCATTACTTCCCATCTCATGTCAATATCTATTTAATCAGGTTAGAATATTCATTCCAACATAACATACTATAAATATACCAAAGATATTCTCAATTGTATCATTACATGCATTATATTATGTCAACAAGTTCTAACAAAAAGGAAGATGAAATTTCCTTACTTACCTTTCTTTCAACAACTGTATAATCATCACATGGCAATTGAAATTTCAATGGACAACTTCCTAAACAATAAAAATTTGGCTTCTTAGACCACTCTCTAAAACCCTTTTCTTAATCTCTATTGGCTTTTGGCCTATAAATATAAAAACTGTGTAAAACTCTTTCTCTTAATAACATTTTATTTAATAACTAACATGAATAGTTGTGCACCCCTTTATGCACGATTGTTTATAACAATTTAATCACTTTATGTCGTGTTCCTTCTACTCCAAAACCATAATTATCCAATAATTAACTTTTATGGTTTATCATACACCTTATATGCATGATTGTATACCATATCAAACTATTAATTTTCCATTTTTATAACATTCACTCCATGAACAATTCCCAATAAATAAGCAGACATTCAAAAACCTTGTACAACCATTCATCTTCATAAAATTCCAAATTTCAATAATCAATATAAATACAATGAATAGATTACTATGTCTCAATGTCATTAGCCACTATCTGACACATCTCTTTAGATTTGAACTCTGTCTATCACATATCTCCTCTGATAAAATGGATTTAAATTCCAATCTAGTCAATGCTCTAGTCAAAATATCTCATGTTATAACTGTCCATTTAATGAAATATGAAACAAGTAGACATTTCTACTCAAGAAATCTACTATAATCTTTGACTAACTTTAACCATCTCTTTTGCCTCACATCCAACTTTTTCTAAGTGAAGAAGTATCTCAAGCTCTTATAATCGGTGTAGATGATACATTTAACTCTATAACAATAGTGTTGTCAAATTTTTAATGTAAATACTACAGTTATCAACTTTATGTCATGAGTAGGGTATCGTATCTTATACTTTTTCAACTACTTAAAGGCATATGTAATAACTTTACCTCTCTGATTTATTTGCATAAATTTCAAGCTTTATACCCTCAACTACCAAATTCAATATCGAAGTCAATGTTAACTTAATCTTTAGTTCCTAGAAACTCACCTCATAAAGGAGTATTCTTCCTCATGAGAATTGTTAATGGTCAGGCCAACTTAAGAAAACCATCTATAGTTTGTTGGCAGTATGTAGCTAACAACCCAAGAAATCTTTTTACCTTTTAAGTCGGCTTTAATCTCTGTTATACTAAAATAACCATAACTTTACTTGAATCTATTGAAATACTCTCCATTATCATGTTTTCAAGGAATGCCACATGGTCCAACTAAAACTCACACTTAAAGAACTTGGCATACAACTATCTCTCTCTTAAGTTCTGTAAAACCATCCTTAAGTGATATTGATGCTCCTAATGTGTTTTGAAATAGAAAAAATGTTATCAATAAATACACCAATAAAATTATTAAGGCTGCTAGAGTATATGTCATATAGTCTTGTATTTTGTTCTATTTATTATATATTATATTGGTAAACTATTGATTACTAATAAAAAGGTACTTTATTGATGATATATGATGTTTGATGCATATAATCAATATATTTTTAGAACAGTAAAACTGAGACAAGGAAATCAGTTGACTAGTCATGCTTTCTCTATGCACTAATTAATAGGTATTCTAAAAATGTTCATAATCTCAACATTACTATAACCTAGAACATGAGTAATGATAATAGAACTATCATAATATTGAACGACCTCATCAAAAGGTAACAACATGTTATACATATCAAAATTGTTCCTTCTAGTTTGGTGTTACACATAGATGCATGACTTATAGGGATATTCACTAGATAAACCCAATAAAGAGAATTTCATATAAATGGTGACTCTTGTGTCTATGAAAATGTTCTCTTAACTTAATGGATACATGTGACCCTTATTCTTGTATTAGGACTAGTATAGTTTGATGCTATCAAATATATCACTGTGGTGTTATAAATATCAACAATTAATTGTATCAAAATTAATATAAAGGTTATGGTGGACCAATAAATGATACATTACCCTTGAGTATGAGAGTGGTGTCTTTAGTGAGATCATTGATATATGTTCATAAACGATGAACCTATAGCTATAGTAGGATTAGGTTATAGCCTAATCTAGTATATTCATTTTAGACGTACATACATTAGTTTATATGAGGAAAAATTAAGATAGATACATTTTTATATCTCGAACTTGAATGAAATAACATGATAAAAGGATCATATTGTGCATTAACCATTGAGTTTTGTTAGCTCAAAGATATTTGTTAATGTTATGCTAATTGAACAATTATGATGTCTTACTAGAGATCACTCATGATCTATGTATAGATTCAATTTGAACCCAGACGTTATCAACTTAGTAGAGAGTCTGTTAGTCACAAATAATAAAAGTTTAATTAGTTATAAAAGTATTAGATTGATTAATTACGGTAGGCAATATGCTTGAGAATTATCATGGTTGCTTGTTAAGCCTGATTAGATAGGATTGAAATTCAAAATAACATTTTGACCTAACATATGATCGTGTATAGTTGTATACATAGTCATATTTCATGAAAAATGATAGAATCTTGATGTATTTATCAAATTGGTTTGGATAAAATCAAATCTAATTTGAAATTTGAAAAACTTGCTAACACATAGACATACGTGCTTGATACATGGGCATACATCATGGTTAATAGATAGTTATATCATAATTGATTAAGTTACTCCAATTTTTTGGTGATTTATTCAATTGAGGGTTTGGATAAATATTGGATACATGACCATATTGTGTATAGAGAAATACTAAAGAGCACGATTGTGCATGTGACATGCATGGTTATATGTCAAGTTTTTTATAAAAACTCGATAGTTCTATGCATTCGGGACTTTTACCTCTTTCTGCTTACATATGTCCATGTGCACACCAATTATAAGCTTATGCTTTCCTATTATCAGCATCATGATTAAGCCATCAAAAGCTTTCTTGACCTTTGTTCTGTATGGACTATGTAAAGTTGCCATCTATCGATTGGGAAAACTACTTCAATAGCCACTATTGTGCATAGATATGTACGCTAAAATGTATGATTGTGTATAGCATAATTCATGAAATCATAGTTCCATGTGTTTATCCTTCGTCTTTGGACATGATTATGTGTGTGTAACATGCCCATGTGTAGACAAAAATATGTTAGTATACACGACCATGTCTTTGTCAAGTACCTCCTCATATAAGTTTTTGGAATTTTGTTGAATTTTAGTAATAGACTGACAAACGATTATGTGAACCACTTACACACCCGTGTGATGTTAAAATTTTATGCTTGACGTTGTTGACCAATTTAGGGCTATAATGGAACTTTTTGTTATTTAAGGTTGAAATGTAATTCTACAAAACTATAAAGGGTAAAAGTGATTTGATACCTTGATTAATTAATTAAATTAAATTTATCAACTTTAATGATGTATGTATTGATATATGTATACGCATGGTGTCTGGTGTACAAACCTTGACTTAACTATGTACATTTTGGATTTCAAGTATGTATGTTTGTAATAAAATTTTATTAAATAAGTTTGCATGTCTTGTCTTCTCTTATATCTTCTGGATGTAAATTTTTTGCTTATGTCCTTCCCCTCAAATGTAATCTAGGTTTTTGATTTTATTTTATAAATATTAAAATAAGGGTTGCATTAGAATTTAATACTAGGAGACAAAGCATTACAATTACTTGAAGATTGGAAGAAGAGGAGGAACAAGATACTTGAAATCTCGAGATTAAAAAAGTAGAACCTAGGTCAATTAGCAAGTCCCGTATGGCTTGGGGGCCCAACATTAATTTGTTTTTCCATTAGCATATTTTATGTACGTTATAATATACATGTTAGGTTTTTTATTATTACAAGTATCACCTCACATGTGGATTAAAACTAGTGAGTCAATTAATTTAAAATCCTAAATTAATTTAACAACAAACTTATAAAATTCATACCTCATCCTGAATGCAATCTTAGAGATGTCTTACTTAGTATTCTGACCTCGTGATACCTCGATCTCTAGTCAATCTTAAAAAATACTGAAACCCTATTCAATTGATCAAACAAATCATCAGTCCTTGGTAACAGGTATTTAATTTTGATTGTTACCTTATTTAGTTTTTGACAATTTATGCACATCCATATCATCTACCTTTCTTATTCACAAACAAGGTCAATGCACCACAAAGAGAATGGTTTGGTCTAATGAAGCCATTATCTGATAACTCTTAGAGTTGTTTCTTCAATTCTTGTAGTTCTGCTAAGGTCATTTTATATGAAGCTTTGATATTGGTGTTATCCTAAAGTTAACTTAATGTTGAACTCCTCTTCATATTTAAGTGCCAACCCTAATACATTATCTTGAAACGCATCCTTAAATTCATAAACTATTAGAATCCTTTTCAAATTCATGATTGAACAATAAAATTTACTCATGATATGCTCCAGATGCCCCATACAACCTTTAATTAACATCTTTTTCACTTTTATACTACTAATTATCATTACTTAATTGTCAATCCTCATTGTAGTCAATCTTTTAAACTAAATCAAACCTCATTCTTTCTGTAGTCAATCTTTTTTTTTATTAGGTGATTGGGTGGCACCTTGCGTTGCTTACACTTGACAAGTAAACCATCTGAACCATGTGACCAGGACCCACCAACCATTAGGCTAGATAAATCTCAAATCAACTTTTATTGTTACACATATGGCATATTGTTTTAACAGTGGACCAAAGCTTTTCCCTAATATCCTTATGTTACTAACCATACTTTTATCCTTTCATCTGATGACCTTCTAACTCGCTATTCAAATTTTATGCCTTTTTTGCATTTTTATTTCCTTACTACTCAAACTCTTGCTTCTTACTTGTGAACCCCTTGCCCTTAACCACTTGGACTTATCTTCGATGTCCACAATCAATCTTGGCTTCATATTTCTTGAGAAAAACAACATCAAGATCCAACATATCAAATAAAATCATATCAACCTTTAACTCTTGATCTTTTATGCTTACTATCTCACCGAACAACATCTTATTACTTACCCCTTTATCCCCGTCAAATAGCTCAACTAAAATATGATCAACCAATATGAGGACAAATCATATTTTTTCCATTATACTTGTTCTATAAAAGAATGAGTAGTATCATAATCAACCAAAACATATAAAGGGTTGGCATGAAAAAGAACCTGACTGATGATAGTCAATGGGTTGGTTGTTACTTGAGTTTGAGCCACATTTTACATTCTTGCATTACCTTTCCTAAATGTCGACTCCATTGGGACTATGGTTGACATAGTTTTCTAATCTCTCGTTAAATGACCCAACCATCTACATTTAAAGAAAACTTTATGGTTTATTACACAATCTCTAGGGTAACTCTTCCTACATCTTTAGCACACAAGATGATTATTTCTCCTAGGCTTCTTACTCATATATTGCCTCATATAACCTTTGGACTTGAAGCCTTTCTTACCCATATTATCTTTGCCACTTGATATAGTTCGCTCAAACATCACACTTCTAAGACAAGTACTTGTATTACCCTACTTCAAATACATACCTTTAATAAAAATATACTTAAAATTGTATGTTAACTTTTCAAGTATCTAAATCATGCATTAAATAAAGCACAACATAGTAAAAACCATTTATTAATCAAACTATGAAATACTATGCCAAAAGGTTTCTAAGTGATCAAAACCTTAGCATAAGCCCATAACTAATAAAAATGTGGAAAATGTCCATAAATTCATAAATACACCAAAAAAAAAAAAAAAAGACATATATATAGTTTTACCCATGTAATCAGCTTAGTAGACCATTGTTACCTTTGTCTGCCCCTTTACTCCTCTTACCAACAAAATAAAAAAAGAATACATAAGTGTAAACAAAATCAGTAAATAGGTGACATATATGGCACCATATACATATCAATAATGAAGTATCCTAACTTATTCCATTTACACTTGACAATTCTTGTTGCCTTATTCAGGTTTTATCTAGCATTCCAAATGCCTACCTCATCAAGAATCCTAACATTCTCGACATTTGCATTTTTTATATCACATGTCTTGATGTCTTAGACGTCTACTCGATCTTTTCAAAAATTCCTTTCTCATTTCATGATGTCCTTGACATTTATATTATCCTTCTTCTTGACATCCCTAATGTACATGTAAAAGTAACATAAAATGACATCTCGAATGTCTAATATCAATAGTACATAAAGCATAATGTTAGTTAGGCTTAAAGCAAAAAGCATTATGGTTACAGAAGACAAACAACAATTGTAATCTTTATCTTCATGTATGCATATCAAATGGGAATGCTAACAGTTACCATCCTCGAGTAACCACTACCACGAATGCATACATGAAGAATCCTACCAACCACGTAAGTAATGTGGTTGCCTAAATATGCACATCTGAAAAGACGTGTCAATTTAAAATTTTCAAATATGTGTCTTTCCAAAATGCAATAGATATAAAGTCTTAAAACAAATTAGCATGAAACATATCTTATTCTAAAAATTGTAAAAGGTATTTAATGAATGTTTAAAGTAATTTCATATCATCCATACAAAGAGAAATATGCATAAAACCATCCATATAGACAAGTATAATAACTTGAACATGAATAGACACAAAATCCCTCCATATGCCATTAATGTCAACTAACACGCACTCCTCCTACAACCTTGTCTCACTCATCTTCTACTTGTAAAAAAAACAAAAGAAACATATAACTGTCAAAAACACTTAGTAAATAGGTGACCTATTTGGCACTTTCACATGCATATAACTCAAAACATATCTTAGGATTCTTTTATTCATTCTAGTGTAACTCTTGCATCTAGCCTACTTCATAAAGGCTTTTTAATCATCCCTTTTCTCAATGACATTATCTTTTAACTCATCATATTAATACCCACAATTATGTCATCAAGGTTTCTCTACTTGACTTGCATCTCAATGGCAATATGTTTCATTGAAAGCATGGTATATTTAACTTATTCAAAAGCATTTCCTATCTCATAAAATTTGTTAGTCATGGTAGACTGCAAATGCATAGATGTTATGACCACATGAGGAAATAGTAGTTGTAGTCCTTCTTTTCATGTACACAGATCAAATGAACTACTCATCAATCATATGAACGTGGTCTTTACCGTAGATATGTGTATGAAGCATCTCATTAGTCACATGAGAAATAAACTAATGTAGTCTTCCTTTCTATGCACACATATCACATGGATTACTAAATTGACACCCTTAGTTGTCAATGCCCTCATACAGATGTGTATATAAATTATCTCTTAGGCTTCATAAGATAACAACCTTCATGTTTTCATATTGGGTTTGTGAAGCAGAGATCACATAACAGTAACTTTTGAACCTAAGCTAGAGATCACATAGTATTAGCACAATAACATATCTTATGCTAAACATCACATAACAATGGTGTCTCATGTTAGAGATCACATTACAATGGCACAACATCTCCTTATGCCAAAGATCACACAACATTGGGATTTATCTTTGCCATAGATCATATAATAAAATAAAGTAAAACAATTACAATACATGGTTGAAATTAGGAAAATGAAAGCAATTTGTAAGCCCTTGTTTTTCCTTGGTCCATGGGAAGGCCTTCTTGACTTTGAATTGTAATTTGACTCGATCTTTAATTTTTGGGTTTTTCATTCGATCCAAAAGATGGATGACATTTGAATTCTCATTAAGATGCTTCAAAAATTCAAAAATATCTAAAATGGTGCATGGGAGCAATTCTAGAAGTCAAGGCATGTAATAGAAAGCTAGAAAAGGCTGAAATTTAGAGCTTAAGGGAGAATGCAGAGGCTGCGACACCATGCCGCAGCATAGAGGATACTGAGCGCAAGTGCCCGCATACAAGTGTATGCTAGCTTGCACTGCAAGGCAGCATGCAACACTGGGTGTTTTGAGCACAACACTGGTTCTCAAGCGCGTCAGGTGTGCGCGTTAGGGCTTTTCCTTGTTTGCTCGATTTTAGCTCGATTTTCATATGATTTGATTTTCGTTTTTTTCATTGGCTTCGTATGAAGCCTTTTGATAAATAGGGATGCTTCTAGTTGCCATAATTGATTATTGTGGTGCTCAAAATTCATTCAAACGCATGACTTGAACCTATGCTCATTCACCTCGTGTGTCAGAGTTTTCTCGAAATTGGTGGATTCGATTCAAGCCATCCATTGTATGCGCATGATCTCAAATTCATATCAACCTATTTGACACCTTAAATTGTTTTTCATACATAAACCAACTTATGTAATTATTTATGGTTTTCTTCTTATGCATAATTAATACTATATAATTGTATATTTACTTTTATTTTCCTACATTAATTATACATATGAATGTAGATACAAATATTAATGTGTCATTATCTGAATAAATATTTTTTGTCTAATTCATAATCATTTAATCATATGAAAAATTTAAAATCATATATAATTACATCATGATACATTAGTTTAAAAACTCGCATTTATACTCATTATTTGTGCATAAAATATTAATATAATCATAATTCTAATTTCCCCTTGGACAAAATTTTGTAGTGACTTATTATAATTTTTGTTTAATTTATAAGTAAAACTATATATAGTAACATTAAAATTAATTTGTATACTAATAATAATATATAATCATATAATTAAATATTATTTTATCTCAAATTCAAAATCATTTAATCACGTAATAATTTGTCATCATTAATTTTATTGGTTGTGTGTGCCGTTTAATTGTTAATTAACTATAATTAAAGGGTTCCGAAAACATATTTCAAAGCTAAGGGGCGTTATATGATATTTCACACTTCTTCAGACACACAAATCTCGCCCCGCAACCTTCTGCGTTTCGTGCAGAAGAAAGATAAAACCAACACAGTAAACACACCCCTGACACAAACAACCACCAATATTCACAAGCCCAACACACGGAAATATGAAGGATCCAACACCAGCTGCAACTGAGGCGGTGGGCCGATCACAATCTTCAACAAGACCGTCGAACAGCAGCGGCGGAGGAGGGAGGAATGACAGTGAGAAAGAGAAGACCAAGTTGAGAGAAAGAAAAAGAAGAGCCATCACTACTAAAATCTTTCATGGGTTGAGAAAATGGGGTGGCTACCAACTCGCTCCTCGAGCTGACATCAATGAAGTGCTCCGTCACTTAGCTAAAGAAGCCGGCTGGGTGGTCGACCCAGACGGCACCACCTACCGAGCTAGACCAGTAAGTTATCTTTTTCTGTTTGGTTCCGGGAAAGTGAAGGGAAATGAAATAAAACTTGGTTTTTTCTCTTAGTTGTCTCACTAAACAGTTCGTAACTTTGATTTTAATACGAATGAAGGCTATTAATCCCTGCCCTGTCTGTGGTGGCGGAACTCCAACGGCTAGCGACAGTGTGGTCATTGGCGGAGAAGGAGGAGGAGGAGGAGGAGGGGGAGGGGGAGAGTGTTCAACAACCACATCTCCACGCCACTTGTCAGTTGGAGAACCCATGGTCAACCACAGCAACAGCCACAGCCACGTGACTGGTAACTTTTCAGGTAATAGTGGCAGGTTTAGTGACATTCCACTTGCACTCTATATATATGGGTGTGGCCTTCCTAGTAGTACTGGTCCCCACTCCTCCACTACCAGTACCGGCAACTCAAACTCTTCCACCTTGCACGGTGGTGGGCCGGCGGCGGTGACTGTTGCTCAGCTGCAGTTTCACCTGCAGGAAGTGAGAGCGTCTAATCAGAACACCCCAAAGGCCTCACATCTGCGACGACCCATTTAGCTGAGTTCTAGTTTCAATCAAATCATAACTTTGACATATAGTTTTGTGTCATTACGTGGTTAAGATAATTCAAGAAAATATATTTGGCTTTAAGTATTTTCGATCCAGTTGATTATAATTAATCAACTATTTCCCAGTTGATCAAACAGTTAACAGACAATAAAGTTATTCCCAGATTAAAATTTCAGAGGAGCTGATTTGATAAAGAGGCTTGACTCAATTCAATTTAAATTTAATAGAAACTTATGATTCAAATTTATACCTCAGATTAATAATTTAAATTCAACTTCATAATTTAAATTTACGAATCAAATTTGTGATTTGAGTTTACAACTTACTTATTAAATAACGTTTTATAAATCATAAACTCAAACTAAAAATCTAAATACTAATTCAAATTGTTAACTTATACCAAACTTAATCTACAATCTTGAATTACATATTCGAATAATAGATTCAAATTGAGCTTGAATTGAACTAAACTTTTTTTTTTATATAAATCAAATTCAAACTATCTTTAATTTTAACTCAATATACTTAAATCAAACTTAATTCGGTGTGTATCCGCCCTTGTATCCTCCAGGGAAAATTTAAATTATCAGAAAATTACTTATAGATGATGTGAAGGGTAGGCTAACAGTTAGAAGTTTGATCACAAGATGATAAAAATGCCACAAATACTGGAGTAACTGCAATTATTTCCCCATGCTACAATAATTGACTCTAACCAACTCCCAAACTTCCTCAAATCTATTTAAAAGAAAACAATATCTTAGTCCTAGTAATTCTATCATCAAAACTCGAACTGAGGGAATTTTGTCTTGCAATAATAGCTTTCTGTCTCTTCAGTTGAAACCAGGAATTTCCCCAGGCATTGGAGCCAACTCGTTTTTACCAAATCTCTCTTCATCATAAAATGTGGCACGCACCACCCTGCCGCCAAAAAATCGACCATCAAGGTCAATTAATGCCTTTGTCGTTTCTTCTGACCTCTCAAACTGAACAAAGATTCTAACCGCCTCATCAGCTGGGAAATTTGGTTCTGTAATCTCAAATATCAGAACCCGGGTAACTGTTCCATATTTTGCACACTCGGATCCCACCTCCTCTTCTAGCTCGTCATCTACCTCACCAGGACCAACCTGTATAAAGAACACACTAGTGAACTCACGTTTCCATTTGCTCTCAATAAGAAGTCACAAGCATGAAGCAAGAAGATATCGACGAACGTCAAAAAATAATAGAGATTGTACTGCCTAACAAATTGATTCATGAACCCAAAATCCAATTTCAAGAAAAAAAATAATGAAAAGTTTATAGAGAAAAAAAAAAAGAATCTGAGACATTATACCAGCAAAGGAATTAAAATCAACACCAACTGCACATGCACTGAAGGCAAAGCACCTTATATTCTTCTAAAAAAATTTATTTGATTAGTTCGTATTTTGCTGTGCTGCAATCATGAACGAAGAGACGACTATAATTTAAATATGTTCAGTAAGTACTCAAATGGTTTTCAGCAACAAAGATGGAAAAACAATTTATATCAATCAACAAAATACTGACATTGTAGTTCAGGAAATGTTAAAACTAACAACTAGAGGCAATAATCTGTAACTATTCTTACATCTAATGCCAAGTTCAGAGTCTGAATGCCATTTAAAAGGAAAGATTTTGATCTAGCAATAGCTATGAGCTTCGATTATTTAACCTTTTTAGGACTTACCAACAATGCCCTTCCAATTATAAACCAGAAAAGGACTATGTTACTTAACTACTTGACCAAAAGAACTTAAACTAATAGATAAGGGCCAACAGGGGTACATTAAGCTCAAACACGCCTTCTCATGTACAATTTCATGTGAAACAAACAATCAAACAAAACCACAACCACAAACACAAGTTTTAACAATCTAATTAAATCAGCCACTATCCCTCCCATACAAAAATAATTATGCATCATTCTCATACTGGTGGGAGCTTCAAATAGATCATATACTAATCCTCTTTCTCTCAATAATACAAAAGAAAGACATCTGTGCACAAATAAAAGAGCCAAGCCATAAAAGATGAGAAGCTATATGACTCAACTCCAACATAATTATTCTGATATAGCTAGCCCTTTTAGGTACTTGAATATCTCGCAACAGCTCATGTCCATTTACAATTATTACATCTGTGAATGTGAACCTTGAAAAAACCACATCTCAAAAACTAGTTATTGAGATAAGAGAGCCCAAAACCATATAAACTTTATACTAAAGGCCCATACTTTTCAATATGGAATTCAAGTCTCATACCTTGCATTTGGGATTCTAACATACCACCACGCTCCATAGCCTTGACACCCACGTGGGCTGGCTGTGTGCTAACCTCTGCTAGCCCTAGGCAAACATGACAATACCGATGTCACCATTTACGTTGCACGATTGCAACTGGGAGTAGTGATGGTGACTTTAATACTAAATAACATGAATCTTAGGAGGACTACATCTTAAAAGCTAACTATTGAGATTGGAGAGCCTAAAACCATATAAACCCAAAACTGAAAGTCCATGCTTTCAAATATAGGATTCAAGTCTCATACCTTGCACTTGAGATTCTAACATAATGTAGTAGCTAAATAATCCCATTATATTACATTAGGTAGATGTTGTATAACTATTCAGATTTCTGCAAATTTTTTTTCCAGTTATCATTATTAAAATGATTAGGTGATTTGGACATAAGTTCACTTGGTCAACATGATTTTAAGCCATGTTAAGCAAAAATTTGACCCAAAAGCAGTTGATAGGTAAGAGTCCAATGATAAAATTTTAACTCTTACATAATACAATAAGAGTAAAAAGTATGTTATTTGGAGAAGACAAATTTATAATTACATTTAAACAGAAGTTATTGAGCACCACACCACCAAAGTTTGTTTAATAAAGCAAACCATAGATAATGTGATGGTCACAAAGAGTGAGTAATGCATCAAGTGGAGAAGCCAGCAGTTATTGAAACAGTACAGAGTCACCAACCAGCAGCACAGCCACTAGGACCAACTATCACAATAAATCAAGGAAGAACTGAAGAACCCTTTCAACTGAACAAAGTTATGACTGTGCAAAATTAAGTGCCATATTGCTAGTTATGCAATCATGAATACTGTTCCTATTCATTCCATATCTCAACTATCACAAATCAACAATCAATGTAATGGTCTTCACCAATCTAGGAAATAACTATAAGGATGTAAGAATAATAAATTTTGTTAGGTCATTCAGGAACTTTTTAGATTTATATGTTTCAGCAGTTCTAACACCAAAAATGGAAAATCCATCCTTCATCCTGAACTCAGAGCTATCATTGACACAAGTTTGCATATTAAAATGTGTTAAGAGTAACTTTTAATTTTTGTTCCTATTAAAAAAAAGTTCTGACATTGAGTTTATGTCCAATGCTTGATACATTGACTTTCAACTGGTTTTAAACAGAGGACAACTATTTTTTGGGATAGAAACAAAGGACAACATGAGTAACCAAATCTAGCTATAAAGAACCAACAGGAGAAATAGAAAATGAGTCGAGAGAAAGAGAGAATAAGAGACAGATTAAGGGGAACAGATAAAACAAGAGAGAAAACTAGAAGAATTAAGAAGGAAATAATAATGAATAGGGAGAGGGAATCAATATTCTTATTCGATCATAAATCAACCATGTCAAAAATACCAATAGAAGCAGCATTTATTAGGCTTGAGGAACAGAATCATAGCCCTAATCAACCCAGAAATAAAAAATCAGACACAAAGGAAATAAAAATCTAAAAATATACTTTGACAATAAATCCGGTAATAATCAAAGCAAAAACTAACATACCCTAGGACTTGTTGTATTCTTCCTACATCATCAAGCTTGAAACAATATATGCACAACCCATGATTTTACACTTGTTCACTTTAATGCTTCAACAAACATATAGCAAACTAGTAAGACGTGTATTGTTCGTCTTAGTACTCTTCAAAAATTGATAATTAATTATTCTCAAATGCCCTGTACACCAAAATACTATAAGAAATGACACTCCATGTGAAATAAAATTGCCACCATACACTAACTAGTAGAGTAAAAGCACCAAGTGTATAAAGGTATAATAAGCTAACAACAATAAGATATCCAACAAAAATCAAGTTAATTAAAAATCAGCCGCCATATACAGAAATCATAAACAATAAATTGTACAACTTAAAATTAAATACTCAATTATAATAATAGAAAAATTGGAAACATAGAGCAGATGCACCTTGGAATCTGATAGCTACCTAACTTTGCAGGAATGATCAAGGAGACCAGAAATAAAAGAGAAAGGGAAAACTTAACATGTTTCAGTTCAAAGTACTATACTTGCACGTAAATTAATAATCAATCTAAAAATTCTTAATATTTTGGCTGTTTGCTTGAAACAATCAAATATGGCCACGTCTAGGTAGCCAAGAGGCCTCTCATTTCCATCACCTATCTAAACCTTCATACAAACAAAATAAAACCCTGCTAAAATCTAATGTGTACATGAGAAATAGCACACGAACACCATCAATAATTATAAACATCCTACACCTTCCATCAATATCTATAGTTTTGTCTAACTGAATCCTCATTGTATCTTTACCCTAATGTATAAGCTACCAATTACCTAGCACCAGCACTCATATAAAGCTCAGTATCAGTCACTGATCAGCCAGAATCCATTCAACTGCACAAAACAAAAGGCTTAACATGATCTATACCATGTTTCGAAGCAGCAAAACCCGGGTAGGCGTTCCATTGAAGTTGACACTCTTAACCTTCTTCTCAGCTTTGTTCTCACTAGCATTCACAATAACCCCAGCTCTCCTATCAGTCTTTTTGGCCATCAACGGCGTTGTGATCCCCTGCTCCTGTTTTCCAAGTCCTTGCCCCTCCTTCCACCCCATTTTAGCCATCATTCTCTGTGCTGCAGTCATCTGCCCGCCCGCCCCCACTCCCAACCCGCTCGTCTCCGACTTCCCTATACTAAAACCACCACCCTCCGCATTCGCTGGAGGTGAAGGCGACCTTGGCACTCCTCCTCCCCCACTGCTCATCGCTGCACGTCTCTTCCACGCTTCCTCTCCCGATATATTCACCCTTGAAGACAAATCCCTCTCCCGCTCTCTTTCTCTTTCTCGTTCTCTCTCTTCTCTCTCTCTCCTTTCTCTCTCTCTTTCTTCCTCCTCTTGCCTTCTTCTCTCTAATTCCCTCCTCATTTCCGCCTCCATTTGTTTTCTTTTTCGTTCTCTTCGGTAATCTTCGTAATCGTTGGGTCGGGCAGGATCGTACTCTTCGATGACGGTGGACGTGACGCCGACGAGAGCAGGTTGAGGAGGGGATGACGCCGCATCGGCCGGGGATGTGAGTATTATCGGGGAGTTTAGGGTTTTGGGTTGGGGATTTAAAGTTTTGGGTTTGGAATGGGATTTGAGAATGGTTTGTGCCGGCGTAAAAATTGAGGATGGCTTTCGGAGAGTGGGTGGTGCCATCTTGGCGGTGGTGGACCAGACGTTGGAGGTGGTGGTTGTTGGTTTTTCGTCATCGGAGGGAGGAGGGAGATCTCCATACAAACCGCCTAGCATTTCAACACGTGGATTGAAAAAATCCTTAGGGACTTGAAAATGAAATTTGAAAGAATAAAATGGGGAAAGATTCGAATTGAGCAGGGAAGCGAAAGAGTAGAAGTCTGTAGAGACCAACTCCTTCGGATTCAGAGCCAGTTCATGATGCTGAGGAAATTTTGTAAATGCCTCATAGTTTTGTGAAGTATGTTAAGTCCCAAACGTTTTTAAAAAACTGCAAAAAAGGCTACTTTTTTGTTAACGTTTATAATTTTAATAAAAAACTAGAAGGCCAAATAATGATTTCCAATCCATGGTTTTTATCTTTAAAATTAAAAAAAAAAATTGTTTTTAGACTCATATATTAAAATCAGTGGTTCATAAAAATATAATTAAATGTATTTTATTTTAAAATTTAAAGTATTATGATAATAACAACACCAGACTAAACACTAATAATATTTTTTAGTTGTAAATATTATTTTGTTCATGCTTGAGAAAAATAAGTATTTTTCTAATTTTGTTAGTAAAATTCTCATATTCATGTATGCATATTTTAAAAATATAATTATATTTATAATAGTTTATTATAAGACCTTTGTATCTCTAATTTTTTTATTTTATTTAATTCTTTAAAATATATAATTATTATTTTTAAAATTATAAATTGTTGTATTAAATTTTAAAAATATTTAAAACATGTCTTCGTAATCTCAAAAGCTTTTTAAAAATTTCATTAACATTTATAACATGTTTGTTTTGTTAAGGCTAATGCTCATGGTAGATTTTCACATTAGATGCATTCATGGTAGATGTAATAGCCAGAGGATAGAATTGTCTTTTTAGGTTTTGCATCCAGGGTAAAAGAGAGATTTCCATATAGGAAAGAGTTGTGATAGGGTTCAGGGGTAGAAGAGTCTTTTAGAAGCCTTGTGTGGCTTGTACATGGATATTCTAGGAGAATATTTTATGTATGGCACGAAAATGAGTGGAAATTGAGATTTCCACTGCACACACGACTGTGTGTCCTGCCATTTAGCCATATATTCTTTTATTTGTTTTTGTCATGCAATTCCCAGCTTTTCCAGTTTTTATTTTCTTCTTCTTCCCTCAGCTCTAGTGAACCCTAAGGTGGTTGAGAGAGATCCTCCAGCAGCTCAATTCCAAATTAGAGATCCAAAAGCTTCCAGAGAAATAGGTTCAGCTTCCATGGCTAGAGGTAAGTGTTTCCTTACCTCTTTCACTGTGTTCATAGCATGTTTTGCTGTTTTGAATTGTGAAGAATCATTTTGTGCTTGTTTGAAGTGTTATCAGCATGCTTGAGCTTTGAGATGATGAATTATTAGTTGATTGAGTGGCTAATTGCATGTATATATGTGTATTTCTTTGTATACATGAGTTGTATGTTTTATTGATGATATGTGGCGTGATTAAGATGAGTTTGTGATGAATATATGCATATAGCAACAGATTTGAGTATGTATTGTTGTTGGATTGAAGTTTGGATGAGATTAGAGTGGAACTTATGGGTTTCTAGACATAATCTATAGAATATGGGTTAAGCACACGACCATGTACCCGAGGGCACACGCCCGTGTGGTCTCATTTCTGTATGAACATGGCCTTGCATGGCACCCATGTGCAAATGAAAATCCAGACACATGTATGTGCAGTCGATGCACACGCTCGTGTGTCCATTCCTAATTCTATACACCTGTGTAAGTAGAACACGGGAGTGTTATGAGACAATTACA
Source organism: Anacardium occidentale (assembly GCA_026122585.1). NCBI lineage: Eukaryota > Viridiplantae > Streptophyta > Magnoliopsida > Sapindales > Anacardiaceae > Anacardium > Anacardium occidentale. The sequence goes on along the minus strand of JAJEJH010000007.1, from coordinate 996,275 downwards.
CGTTTGTGCAGTGTGATACACGATCGTATGCTTTGTATACACGCCCATATGTTCGCACCACATGCCCATGTGGCCAGCCAAGTTTTGATTAAATGATTCCAGTAACTAGCATGCCCAAAGACAAGACGTGTACATGATCTCATGTGTCTTGACACACACCCGTTGCACATAGAGACACACACCCGTGCACCTTAAGAAAAGCAGAAACAAAATGTTAAAGCAAAGTTAAGCCACTCTAAACCATTTCTAAGCACACAGAACTCAGTAATAATATAATATAACAGCATATCATGCATGATTATCAGCATAGATCATAACATGTCATATCAGATGTTTTCATAAACAAATTCAAGGATCCAATAGCATGATTTTAAAGTATAAGTATACGATGTTCTAGACATTAGTTAGGGGTGGATACAAAAAGGCACTTGTGAGTTTGTACACCCGTTAAAGAGGGAAACAAGCGTCCGCTAGAAAGAACATGGTCATTGACCAAGCTTATTAGAGAGAGTGCTGGTTGTGCATCAATAGATTCAGTAGGATTTAAGCTCACATGGCTAAAGTACCGAATCTCTGTATTCATCAGTTTGGCTAATATAGTAGATATTTTCAGATACAGTACTTTCTGATACAATTTTTAGCTTATATTGTATATATATATTCAGGATCTTCGGATCACAATTTTTATTATCAGAAAGAGTTTTTAAAAAAGAAAGTTTTTCAGAAGATCAGGCCCAAGGGCAAGTTTTATGATTTTACAGCATACATATGACAGCATATACATTTCATGTCATATACAACATTTCATGAGAAACAGAGTAGAATAAAATAAAGAATAATACAGAAAACAAATGCACTTCATAATATAAAGAGAATCAAAAATAAGAATGATAGTTAAGCGGTGGTTTATGTGGTGAGTCACATAACCAGCTGAGTTTGAGACCTGTGAGTGTTTGAGTTAGGAAACGCTTGCTGAGTGATTTTGTCACTCACTCTCCCTTTCTTGTTCCCTTTTTGCATGTCAGTGATTAGAGAAGGCTGAGCAGGAGTAAGACCGTTGTGGCTCGGTCTCGCATTTTGGGGATATGGCTCGGCAGCAGATAACATGTTTAGCTCGCATGCTTTTACTTATTTCTCATGTAAATATGTGTGTATTATACTTTAGTATACACCATTTGAGTAGCATGTTCTATACATCAGTAACCTGAGGATTTTACACGTATATTTCAGTATTTTTGATTTACTATTATAGTAAATTGTATGAACAACTTTTATATATAAAGAAATTTTAAATCTAGCAACAGCAGTGATTCTTTTACTGTAGAGATTTCCGTTACAGGCATATTATATTATGTTTTACAGTATATTTTTGTAGTGTATAGTGACCTGGGTGGGGGTCGTTATAGTAGATGCATTCATGTTAGGGTTTATGATAGGCAAAACTAGGTTTGAGTTAAGTATAATTTGAGTCTAGACAAACATGAGCTCATGCTGAACAAATAGCTTGCCACATTTAAAACTACTTAAATTGATGGATTTGCAATAAACCATAATCCATCGTCTATAGAAAATCTTGATAATAGATATCGTTTTTGTAACACCTCAAGGTACATATGAAGTCATTTTTTGTCATTTTATAATCTCGAGATAAACATCCAAGCTTAGGAATAACCTAGGAAGGGTAGAATATTCACTTAGTGGCTTAATTCGAATTGTACACATGAAGGCACAAGATTGCACTATGTGTACATGGCGTTAGGCGGGAAAAATTGTTAGCAAAGTGGAAACACACCTATGCATCATATGGGCTCTTGCTTGTGCATGCTTATTTAGTTGAGGTCTATATAAAGACCCTTGTTCTCAAAATTTTGCATATTGTTTCATTAGACCACTTTTAATCTGAAAGCAAGAGTAAGTGTAAGAGAGTTGAGTGGATACCTTTCCACTACTAATTGTTGTCATTTGATCATAGTTTGAGCAAGAAAGAGAGTGCAACACTAAGCATTACAAGGTAAGTAGAAGAATTATTCTCTAAGGATTTCATGCAAATTTTAATGCAATGTGTTTCAATTTTAGGATATTATGCATGAATATTAATGAATTGTGAATCTTTAAGGATTGTTTGGAGTCTTGATGTGATTCAAAGCATGTTTATGTGGTTTAAGTTGGATTTATAACTAAGATTTTATATTCTTAAGAAGATGATGAATGACATAGGTTGAGGATGTGATTTGGTATTAAATTATGGTATTGGCTATAGTTTTGGCAATGTATGTAATGATTGATGTTCTCCAATAAAGAGGATCAAATCTTGATAAAAAAAGATTCATTTTTTGGTAAGATCAAAAGAAGGAAAGATGTGATGTTATTACAAGTTGACATACACAATCGTGCAGTTATGAGGCGTATGACTATGCATGTTCAACATTAAAGAGACAAGACTGTGCACAAGTTGAGTACATGGTCATGAGAGATAGGAGAATTGCTCGATAAATGATTTATATGTCATAACCATGCAAAAAGGAGATGTACGACCGTGAGTGACAAAAATATTTGCGTAAATAAAATAGGTTTAAATGCACAAGCATACACCATGGCTAAACATGCCCATGTATGAGACTAAGGTTTTTAAGTGATATTTTAGTTTCTGATTAGTTTCAGGGATATTTTTGTCATTACACAGTAAGTTTACAATATATATGACATTGCCAAATGATACAGTTTTTCTAGATTATGCATGAGATAATTTTTGACATGTTTTTATAAATTTTTTGATTCGAAGAATGCATGTTTTATCATGAGTTTTCTTAAGATAAATGTTTTTCATGAGAATAGATACAAGGGGACATATATGAGTTTACACTCCCACACTAGGCAGTTAGTGTCCATGGTAGGATATTGCATTTATAGTAGAGTGTTTTGTCGCGGTAAAGTACTAGCTTATGTGTATGAGTTATGTGCTCATGAAGCCAAGGTGTCAAATCCTTATGTCTCTCTGAGTTTGATCACACATGTTTTATAGATATAGTTTACAAAAATTATTTTCAACTTCAATTTCAACTGATGAGATTTATAAATTTCACATTTTGTACTAATATTTTATTATTTGATTTTTTACATCGAGTTATACTTTATAGACAATGTTACAGACATGGCCTAGAAGGTAAGCTTTATAGTTTTACAATTTTACATGGTTTTACTACATAAGCATTGTGTATGAGATACATGTAGAACATTCATGTTAGTCTTAAAAGGTTAGTTTATCATCTAAGACGAGTTAAGATAAGCTAAAGGCAAGTTAAAGACAAGTTATGACAAGTTCAAGTGTTGAACTCTTGATGTTTTGATGATGATAAAAATATGATTAAGTTGTTAATTAGTAATAACAATGTGCTTAAGTTGCTAATCAATCCCTTGCATGAAGTAATTCATGACAAAAAAGGGAGAAAAAATTTATTTTTGCAGGTTTTAGGTCTCGCACGACCGTGTGCTTTAGTAGCACGATCGTGCTTGTCCAAACGGGTCCTCGTGTGTCCAAAACACTGACCGTATGCCTGACCGTGCAAGGTTCTGTGATATTCTAGAAGAAAAATCTCAGACCTGCACGGGCGTGCGTTCTTGATGCACGACCGTGTGCATGCACAACACGGGCAACGCACTATCAGTCCAACCGTGCAATGCGACCGTGTGGAGTCAAAGGATCTCAAAAGTCAAAAACACGACCGTGCTCATTTGAAGCACGACCGTGTGTGTTATTCCTCAAGAGCACGGGAGATCAAGCCGTGTAAATGAAGTCGTGTAGAGAGTCAAAGGAAGGAAGTCAATGCACAACCGTGCACGTTCAATACGCACGACCGTGCGTGATGACCAATGAGGAGCAGTACCAAGAGCACTACCAGGAGGTCGTGCAAGGCTGGTCGTGTAAGGGCTTTAAGGCATTCATCTCACACACGACTGTGCGGATGTGGCACACGACCGTGTGCTAACAAGGACTTACCCGTGTGCTACCAGTGCACTCATTGTGCAACCAAGTCGTGCAAGCCTCTGAAATTTTGGGCAAAAATCTTGAAGAGTTGAAGCACGACCATGCACCAAGGCCACACGACCATGAAGGGTCGACCCACGACCGTGCGTCAAGGACACACAACCGTGCATCATTGGCGCTAAGCTTTTAATTCGACCGTTGAGAGTCTGAACGAGGCAATAAATGCAGCAAGCACGACCATACACTCGAGGAGCATGACCGTGCGCCTGAAAAATTTATTACAGAGCATACTTTTTCAACCACCTCAACGGACACAAGGCTAGTAAAACGGCTCCTTGCTATTCTAGGCAATAAAAGGAGAGTCATTTGAAGTGGAGAAGGTTACTGAAACGAATTGCAAAAAGCTTAAGCTATCTTCTTCAATCTTTGATTACACTTTCTCTCTCTAAGCTTATTCATTCATACATTTGAGAGCTTTGTACTTACATTTGATTTTCAGCCTATTCAGAGGTAACAACAATCAATTTCTTTATCAACTTTTTATCTGTAAAAAGGGCGAAATTCCCTTGTGAGAAAAACTATTGTATCTTCGGGTGTTGAAGATAGTGAAAACTTCAATCGGGTTTGATTGAATAAGAGGACGTAGGAGGCTTGTGTTCAAAGCTTCGAACCTCTATAAATTTGGCTGAGCTTTCTCTGAACTCTCTCTCTTTATTGTTTTTATTGTGCATTGTGTTTATTATAGTTTTGTTGTGATTATTGCTTTAGAAATTTTAGTAATCCTATTCACCCCCCTCTAGTATTATTTCTCTATCTTTTAAGGGTTTTTCAATTGGTATCAGAGCAGGACTCTAGCATATTTACGAAATCTAACGATTTTTAGAGTTAAAGATCCTTGTAGAGAAATGGCTAGCACTTCCGCACCAGTTTTTAGTGAAGGTCAATGCACTATTAGGCCACCATTGTTTTGTGGTGTAAACTACACTCAATGGAAAATTAGGATGAGATTACACATTAGGTCAATAGATTATAAGCTTTAGAAAATAATTGAACATGGAGATTTTATTCCCTTAGATCCTTGAACAAACTTGCCTAAAAATGAGGATGAATATAATGATGATGATGAGAAATTGTTAAGTTTGAATGCCAAGGTAATTAACATATTATTTTGTGCTTTGGACTCTACAGAATTCAATAAAGTATCGTCTTGCGAATCAGCTAAGGAGGTGTGGACCATCCTTCAAACCACACACGAAGGAACAAGTCAAGTAAAGGAGTCGAAGATTGAACTCCTATTTAGAGAATATGAGTTATTCGAGATGAAGACGAATGAGAACATTACGGATATGTATAAAAGGTTTTCGAACCTTGTCAATGATTTAAGAGGATTGGGGAAGAAGTTTGAAAATATGGAATTGGTGAAGAAGATATTGAGGTCCTTGCCAAAATCTTGGACCATGAAAGTAACCGCAATAGATGAGTCTAAGGATTTAACAAAATTGGGAATGGACGAGCTGATTGAAAGCTTGCTCACATTCGAAATGAAGAGGAAACTAAAGGAGTATGAGAGCAAAAATACTAAAAGCATTGCTCTTAAGGCTGTAGAAGAAGAAGAAGAAGAAGAAGAAGAATCCTCCATGGATGAGGAGGATGTCAGCCTGCTGGCAAGGAGGTTTGGAAAATTCCTGTCAAGGAACAGGAAGATGAAAGGGAGAAGCAACTTTAAATCTAAAGGGAGAGATAAAGAAGATAATGACAATGAGGTGATTTGTTTCAAATGCAAAAAGCCTGGACACATTAGACAAGACTGTCCACTGCTGAAGAAAAAGAAGAAGGAAAATGGTGAGAAAAGGTTTAAGAAGAAAGCATTGGCTGCCACTTGGAGTGGTAGTGACGATTCAAGCAACGAAAGTGATGAAGAGGAAAGAGCTAATTTGTGTTTCATGGCCAAAAGTGACTCGGAGGATGATGAGGTATGTGAATCCAATTCATTCTCTTTTAATGAGTTGCAAGATGCATTTGATTCTTTATTGCTAGAATTTAAGAATGTTAGCTTTAGGAATAAAATGTTGAAGAAAGAAATGAATTTTGTAAAGCTAAGTTTAGAAAAAGCTGAGAATGAATGTAAAAAGGTTTTAGAGGAGAAAACAAATGTTGAAAACAATTTGAATTTACTTAGGAAAGAAAATGAGGAGTTAAAAGTTGATTTAAGTAAATCAAATGAAATCCTGAAGAAATTTAAAATAGGAACTAAAAGATTAGATGAGATGCTTGCATCTCAAAGAAGTGGGCTAAATAAAGAACTGTTAGGATATAATGGAAGTAATCCATTTATAAACAACCATAAGATTCTAAAAAGGCCTAAATCAATTGAACTAAAATGTAAGTATTGCTCTTTCCATGGACATACTATTAGAAAATGTCCAATTAGAAATGGCAAACCTTATAGAATAAAAAAGGTTTGGGTTCCTAAAGGGACAATTAAGACTAACCTTCCTGGACCCAAAACCATTTGGGTACCAAAAAAGACTTAAATATATGTCTTGTGTAGGTGTGCTTGGAGGTGAAGAGAAAGAAGTCAATCAAGTGGTACTTGGACAGTGGATGTTCAAGACACATGACCGGAAATAAAGATCTCTTCACATCATTGAAAGAAAAGGATGGAGGCAATGTCAATTTTGGAGACAATTCAAAGGGAAAAGTTGTTGGAATTGGCTCCATAGGTAACTCTTCACTTACTATTAATGATGCATTGTATGTTGAAGGCCTTAAACATAATTTACTAAGTATTAGTCAATTATGTAATAAAGGTTTCAAAGTTTGCTTTCATGTCTTGTGTTGTGAAATTATTGATAAAAGCACTAACAATATTGCATTCATAGGACATAGGCATTCAAATATATATGTCATTGATTTACAAAACATTGCATCAAATGATTTATGTCTCATGTCAACCAAGGAGGAAGACATGTGGTTGTGGCATAGAAGATTAGGACATGCAAGCATTGATGTTTTGGAAAAATTGTCTAAAAAGGATTTAGTCAAAGGTTTACCAAAACTTGTTTTAAAAAAGGATGAAATTTGTGATGCATGTGCTTTAGGAAAGCAAACAAGAACATCTTTTAAAAGTAAAAATGTTGTTTCTACATCTAGACCACTTCAACTATTGCATATGGATTTATGTGGACCTTCTAGAACTTTGAGCTTAGGAGGAAAACGGTATTAATTTGTAATAGTTGATGATTTTTCAAGATTTACATAGGTTTTATTACTTGCTCACAAAGATGAAGCTTTTAAAATGTTTGTGTTATTCATTAGGAAATTGCAAAACCAAGTAGGTTATGCAATTACTTGCATTAGAAGTGATCATGGAAAAGAATTTGAAAATTCAGATTTTGAAGCATATTGTAATGAGCATGACATTGAACATAACTTTTCAGCCCCTAGGACACCTCAACAAAATAAAGTTGTTGAGACAAGAAATAGAACCTTAGTAGAAATGGCTAGGACTATGTTGTGTGAACATGATTTGCCAAAATCTTTTTGGGGTGAAGCCATAAATACTTCATGTTACATAATTAATAGAGCTATGATTAGGCCAATTCTTAAGAAAACACCTTATGAGTTATTTAAAGGGCAAAGGCCAAATATTTCATATTTTCATCCATTTGGTTGCAAATGTTTTGTACTCAACAATGGAAAGGATAACTTAGGAAAATTTGATGCTAAGTCGGATGAAGCAATTTTCTTAGGATATTCTTCCACATCTAAAGCGTATAGAGTCTTCAACAAAAGGACACTTGTTGTTGAAGAATTTATACATGTGTTATTTGATGAATCTTCTTCTAAGTGTGTAGATAGATCAAATGATGATGAAGTGGTGGAGCTCATAGAAGGCCTCAAACTAAATGATGGCCCTACTCCTAAAGAAGAAGAGAATCAAATTGTGGAAGCACCCCAAGATGACATGCTTGTGCAACCACAAGAAGTGTAAAAGGAGACTTCCTTCCCAAGAGTAAAAGATGAAATTAAAGAAGGAATGATCATTGGTGACCCAACCCAAGGGGTAAAGACAAGAGCTTCAATCAAAAACACTTGTGAATTTGTGGCATTCTTGTCACAAATGGAGCCTAAGAAGGTATATGAAGCCTTGAATGATGAGAGTTGGGTGTTAGCCATGCAAGAGGAATTGAACCAATTTGAGAGGAATCATGTATGGGAGCTAGTTCCTAGGCCAACGGATCATCCCACCATCGACACAAAATGGGTATACCGAAACAAGGTGGATGAATCCGAAGTTGTTACAAGAAACAAGGTAAGACTAGTTACCCAAGGCTACTCTCAAGAGGAAGGTATTGATTTCGATGAAACCTATGCCCCCATAGCTAGATTAGAGGCAATTAGGATATTGATTGCTTATGCATGTCATTTAAACTTTAAACTTTTTCAAATGGATGTCAAAAGTGCTCTTCTAAATGGTTTTATTCAAGAAGAGGTGTATGTAGAACAACCTCCCGGTTTTGAAAATCCAAGTTTTCTAAACCATGTTTTTAAATTAAGAAAAGCTCTTTATGGTTTGAAACAAGCTCCTAAAGCTTGGTATGAAAGGTTAAGTACATTTTTAATTGAAAATGGTTTTTCAAAAGGAAATGTGGATACCACCTTGTTTATAAAGAAACATAAGCATGACATCTTAATTGCTCAAATCTATGTAAATGATATCATCTTCGGTGCTACTAATGAATCTCTATATAGAGATTTTTCTAAGATGATGCAGGGGGAATTTGAGATGAGCATGATGGGAGAGCTAAACTACTTCCTTGGGCTGCAAATCAAACAAATGAAGGAAGGAACATTGCTCACTCAATCGAAATATACTCAAGACCTCATCAAAAGGTTCAACATGCATAAGGTCAAGGAGCAACCAACACCAATGAGCACTTCAACAAAGATCGATAAAGATGAGGGAGGTAAAAGTGTTGATACAAAGTCATATAGAAGCATGATAGGTGCATTATTATATTTAACTGCATCTAGACCGGACATATTATTTAGTGTATGCATGTGTGCACGTTTTCAAGCAAATCCTAAGGAATCACATTTGAAAGCAGTGAAACGAATCTTGAGATATCTTAAGGGGACACCGAATGTTGGTTTATGGTACCCTAAGAACTCAACATTCGAATTACGTGCCTTTTCAGATGCTGATTTCGGAGACTACAAAATTGATAGGAAAAGCACTAGTGGAACATGTCAATTCTTAGGAAACATATTAGTTTCATGGTTTTTGAAAAAGTAAAATTCGGTTGCAACTTTTACTACGGAAGCAGAATATGTTTCCGTGGCTAGTTGTTGTGCCCAAATTCTTTGGATGAAACAACAACTTTCTGATTTTGGTTTCAAAATAGTGAAAACTCCCATATTTTGTGATAACACTAGTGCTATTCAACTTTCGAAAAATCTCATTTTGCATTCTAGGACAAAGCATATAGATATTAGACATTATTTCTTGCGTGATCATGTTAGCAAAGGAGATATTATGCTTGAATTTATTGACACTAACCACCAGCTAGCTGATATCTTTACCAAGCCTTTAGGCAACGAGAAATTTGCATACATAAGGAGGGAGCTTGGAATGATTGATGCAAATCAAGTAAGTGTCTAAGAATTCAATTCTTTTGCTTACTTACATGATGATTTGATTGAATGCTTGATGTTTTGAATTGGATGTCTGATTATACATGAATGCCATTAGATGTAATTTAGTGATTGGATATATGTAAATGTTTGAATAAAAATGTTTAATATATGCTTGTATGAGTTTGTTTTGGAATGTGAATTCGAGTCGAATCAATGTAACTCTATAGTTGACATCAATCGACACTTGAATTCAAATAATAAAACCTCATTGAATCAAAATATCCAAGTTTTCATGACTTGAGGTGTTTTGAGGTTTGTTTTGAAATTCTGCAGATTTCTAGAAATAATGCAGGTCTATGTGATTTTGGTCACACACGACCGTGTGTTCCAAGCATGCACGCCCGTGCTTTCCAACGTACACGATCGTGCGTTTTAGTTTCAAACTCACCTTAACTGCACGCGCACGCATAATAACACACACGAGCATGCATTTTAAAAGTTTAATGGTTTTCAAAATTTTTGCAAACACACGACCGTGCGACTATCGTGCGGATTTGGAAAACATGATTGTGCGTAAAGAAACACGGTCATGCGCTCACGTCTATATAAGTAAATCGTTTCATTTTCTTCATTTCTCACGCAAATCTCAAACCCTAGCCGCGTTTTCCCCTAATTCTCTCTCAAATTTACATCAAAATCTCTCATTTTTCTTGTTGAAATTTGCTTTCAAACTTGTTTTTACAAGTTTCTCTCCACTTTTCTCATCATTTGAGATTGTTTTTCATCAAAAACACAACTCATTTCAATCATTTCAATTATTTCAATTACCTAAATCCACAATGCCTCCAAGAATGAAATTGTTGACTCGTTTCGGGCCTTCCAGGAGTTCTTCAAGGGCAGATAATCCATTTGGAATTGTGTGTTCCAATCGCCAACAAAAGGCACTCCTTTCGAAACTTATGAAAAATGCTATTTATGTTGGACGTTGTTTGGATAGGCGGATTTTGAGGGAAATTGGAGTTTTAGATGAGATAATGGGTTTAGTAAATTCCTCTAGGCTGAATGAAATTTTTTTCATGCAGAATGATGGTTTCGAAAATTTAGTTTATGAATTCTATAGTTCCCTGTCGATTACGAAGGACGCGCGAGAAAATATTACTGATTATACTATGAGATTTCGGTTGGCTAATTCTGATTGGACGGTGCCAGCCGAACAATTGGGTGAATGGTTGGGATGCAATTCAGAGGGAATTTTGGATTTTTCTCATGAACTCAGTACTCAAGCTGTGTGGCGATCACTCAGCAGTTTCAGATTTTATGAGGCTCAAAAGGCGAAGGCTTCCTCATTGGATAATCTGACCATGCGTATTTTTCATCGGATGGTCACCTACACATTAAATGCTTGCACGAACACAAATGAGAATATAAGTGTTCGCGATATGGCAGTAATGGAAGCTGCCATGAATGGACGACAACTGGATACAGCAAAATGACTTATCAGCAAATTGAGTGATATCCAAACCCTCAGCGATAAGGAAAAGGTTCCTATCGATTTTGGTATGCTTATTATCTTTATTGCTGAGAAATTGGGCATTTCAGTTGAAGGATATGGAGAATTTCGATTGCCTTCGAAGAATCTCACATGCTTAATACTGATGCTCTATATCGGATGCGGGTGATTGAGAAAGATAGTAATGATGGATGAAGACTGCCTGCAGTTGTTGGAGACCATGAGCCATCTGCTGAACCTTCTGTTATGCCTTCAGTTGCTGAAACCAGTGCCCTGAGAGGAAGACGAGCTCGCCCCGAGGCTGGTCCTGAAGTTCAATCAACTTCCGAGCTTCAAGTTTTAATTGAGTTGGCAAAGCAAATTGATGCACGTATGGCTCAGGTTGATGCGCGTGTGGCTCAGGTTGATGCGAATGTGGTTCAGCTAACCAGTGAATTTTAAGCCTTTCGGGATGTTGTGGAAGCTCGCTTTACCTGGCTTGAGTCCCGAGTTGATATCTGGATGACCTGGCAGACCTCTCACCTTCACCGCCACCCCAGCCTTGATCCCTTACTTTTATTTGCATTTGCATGTTTTTTACAAAAATTTGTTATTGAGAAACATATAATTTTTATGCTGTTATGATTTATTTTAATGAATTGACTTACATTAATATTTTGTTTGCATTTTATTGATGTTTTGAAAGTATATTTGTGTCTTAGAAGTTGTTATTGGTTGATGATGTGGTTGATTGGTTGGTGGATTGATTGTGTAATATATTGGGAGTGTATTTTTTGTGTGATGTCTTGATTTGGGAAATCTTAAATAAATAAGGGAGACCATGCCGAAATTTTTTTTTGATTAATAGCAAAAAAAGGGAGAATAATAAGAGAATTAGCAAGCAAGTTTAAAATTGATATAAATTTATATTGGTAACTAAAGCTAAAACTAAGGGGGAGTGCTTAAAGTGAAGGGGAGCATGTCTTTTAACCCTTAGTTAACATCCAATTTTAAATTTGCAACATATTTTTGTCATCAATCAAAAAGGGGGAGATTGTTGAACCCTTGATGTTTTGATGATGATAAAAATATGATTAAGTTATTAATTAGTAATAACAATGTGCTTAAGTTGCTAATCAATCCCTTGCATGAAGTAATTCATGACAAAGAAGGGAGAAAAAATTTATTTTTGCAGGTTTTAGGTCTCGCACGACCGTGTGCTTTAATAGCATGACCGTGCTTGACCAAACGGGTCCTCGTGTGTCTAAAACACGGGACCGTGCACCTGACCGTGCAAGGTTCTGTGATATTCTAGAAGAGAAATCTCAGACCCGCACGGGCGTGCGTTCTTGATGCACGACCGTGTGCATGCACAACACGGGCAACGCACTATCAGTCCAACCGTGCAATACGACCGTGTGGAGTCAAAGGATCTCAAAAGTCAAAAACACGACCGTGCTCATTTGAAGCACAATCGTGTGTGTTACTCCTCAAGAGCACGAGAGATCAAGTTATGCAAATGAAGCCGTGCAGAGAGTCAAAGGAAGGAAGTCAATGCACAACCAAACACGTTCAATACGCACAACTGTGCGTGATGACAAATGAGGAGCACTACCAAGAGCACTACCAGGAGGTCGTGCAAGGCTGGTCTTGTAAGGGCTTTAAGGCATTCATCTCACACAGAACCGTGCGGATGTGGCACACGACCGTGTGCTAGCAAGGACTTACCCGTATGCTGCCAGTGCGCTCATCGTGCAACCAAGTCGTGCAAGCCTCTGGAATTTTGGGTAAAAATCTTGAAGAGTTGAAGCACGACCATGCACCAAGGCCACACGACCATGAAGGGTCGAAGCACGACCGTGCGTCAAGGACACATGATCGTGCATCATTGGCGCTAAGCTTTTAATTTGACCGTTAAGAGTCTGAACGAGGTAATAAATGCAGCAAGCACGACCGTGCACTCGAGGAGCATGACCGTGCGCCTGGAAAATTTATTGTAGAGCATACTTTTTCAACCACCTCAACGGATACAAAGCTAGCAAAACGGCTCCTTGCTATTCTAGGCAATAAATGGAGTATAAAAAGAGAGCCATTTGAAGTGGAGAAGGTTACTGAAACGAATTGCAAAAAGCTTAAGCTATCTTCTTCAATCTTTGATTACACTTTCTCTCTCTAAGCTTATTCATTCATACATTTGAGAGCTTTGTACTTACATTTGATTTTCAGCCTATTCAGAGGCAACAACAATCAATTTCTTTATCAACTTTTTATCTGTAAAAAGGGCGAAATTCCCTTGTGAGAAAAACTATTGTATCTTCGGGTGTTGAAGATAGTGGAAACTTCAATTGGGTTTGATTGAAGAAGAGGACGTAGGAGGCTTGTGTTCAAAGCTCCGAACCTCTATAAATTTGGCTGAGTTTTCTCTGAACTCTCTCTCTTTATTGTTTTTATTGTGCATTGTATTTATTATAGTTTTGTTGTGATTATTGCTTTAGAAATTTTAATAATCCTATTCACCCCCCCCCCCCTCTAGTATTATTTCTCTATCTTTTAAGGGTTTTTCATCAAGGATTAAGTGAGCATGAGTTATAATGTTATTCGAGAGTAAAAGATTAATAAGTTAAGACTAATAGTATAGTTCTTACTGAGTGTTTATCACTTATTTTTCTTACTGTTATCTTACAAGTGCAATGGGCCAATGAGTGGTGATAAGGTTGAGGCGAGTTGCAATGTTGTTAAACGGTTTAGTTAGTGTGACAAAGTAGCTAGACATATGGGTAGGGTTGGAGATGACAAGAACTGAATTTGAACTACGAATAGTTCAATTTTAGGTTCATATCAACAAAACATATATTTGTATTCATTTCAATTTGACAAACTAGAAGATAGGATTATTTGAATTTGGGTTTGTTCATTTTTGTTTTGTTACTGTTGGAAGGGAATCGAACATATGCATGTGCGATCGAACACACACATGCTCAATTCTCACTGTTGATATTCTACCTTTTAAATATTAATGTGTTGGTTGGCTCTTACTCGATTGAATATGGAATTTGGTGGTTGAAATTCATCACATATGTTAATCAAATTATTAGTAAAGTAAAAGAGAAGAAATTGTGAACACGAGAAAATGAAAAACAAGGTCGAAGGTAAAATTTTCATAATTATAGATAAAAATTTATACTAGAGGTTATGATCTCTTCATATAAATTGCAAAGGACAAGATGTAACATTAAACAATACCTTGATTAATCAACAAAGTCACGATATAATTTTTACATTCAAGAGTAAAATATAGTAAATTTCCTTTAAAAACATTCTCAATTCCACCATGTCCAAGTCTGCTTGAACAACCTTTATTACTATATGGAGTTCTCAATATTTTTCACTACAAAGTCATTTGCTACAACAACATCAAGACTCGGTCCAACTAATATAAGTGACCTTTCAATGTAGGTCTTTCTGAACTAAAATTTCATTAAAGAAAAATTAATCTCTAATCTTAATGATGGAATTCAAACCACCACCATTAACTAGGAAAAGTTAAGTCTGACATATTTCATTAGCTTGTTATTTTTGTCAAACTTAAAGCTTGGATAAGGAATCAATCAAGACACTTGATAGAGGTGATGGCACTTTGACTTGGCATCACATGGTGGAAGCCTCTCTTTTTAGGGGAAAAAAAGAAAAAAAAAATTAACATTATTTGACACTTCCACATAGATTTAAGAGATGGTAAGGTAGTTTAATCCATAAAACAAAAACTAGTCAAGAGAGATTGATTAACATAAGTCAAAGAATCACCATCCTAGAACATCATAGCACAAGCCTCCAAACCAGCAAGGAATATGCACTTCTCCATTCTAAACAAGAAGAAAGTGACACAACATATTGAAATAGGTTCAACAAGAAATAAGATGATTTTAATCACAAAAAGATGATCAAACCTTCTTCTATTAAGTTCACCCAATTTAGTCCAATTCCCAATAGTTTCCACTCCTCTTAACCCCAACTCTTGCTAATCAGATCACCATTAAATTTATACTAGTCCATTGACATACTCAACAACAATGTTACAGAGCAAATTAGTAATCTATTCAAATTCCTTACTAGTGTTGCTCTTGTTCAACGCAATCCAGATTTTCTTAGATAAACTCGCAAGATTTTGCAAGAAATGATAACCCTTGTGCACAAACTATAAGATAATTGTTCATAGAGACATTTCATTGAACACTTTGTAAGCAAACAAAAAAAAAAAAAAATTGTGTAGCACAAAACAAGGTAATTTCACATAGACATTTCATCCAACACCTTATAACACAACAAATTGTAATATAGCATTAACCCAATACAAGCTATAGAGCTTCTCATTTGAGAGATTAAACCCTTAATCAAAATACAAGTAAGATCAACACCCTACCAAAGATCAAATAAATAAGAAAACATATATATATATATATATATATATATATATATATATCCTGTTTATTTATTGTCAATATTCAATTATCAAAACAAAAAAATAATCACATTGTAGTTTTTATTTAATATGTTTTTATTTTTCAAGAAAAGTGTTTTTAAATTCTATTTTAATTTATAAAAAATAATATAAGCGTTTTCAAATCATTAAAAATACAAAAAAAATCATTTTCTATTTACATTTAGAGTCCAATATTTGAAATTAAAAAAAAAAAAAATTATTGGAGGTCCCTTTGAATTTTTCTAATTTTTAGTCTGCCCATCCTCTCATTTTTAATTATTTGAACCTTATGATATAATTCTATTTTTTTTTTTGTTTCTAAATTTTTTATGCAGCCGTAAAACCCTAAGCCCACTCCGCCCAATCTAAAACCCCACATTATTTTCTTGAAATTTCACTGTCTGTCACTCTGCATAATGTTCAGATTCACCAAATCTCAATCTGTTCAGAGCCTTTCTCACCAATTTACTCAAAAATGCAATGCAAGTGGAACCCCGAAAGGCAAAGCCAAATTGAAAGCTGGGGTGCAACTGAAACGCAATAAAATCTCAACCAAGAAGGGCTCATCAGCATCTGAAAAACAGTATAAGCCTGATGAGAAGCAAAAATTATACGAACAATGCCTCAATGCCCCCACACCCGTACGGTATCTCACCCCAAACGAGCGTAAACGCGAGATTGAGCGCGAGAAATTGGGGCTTATGAGCAAAGATAGACAGCGTGAAATTGAAATTTTGAAGAAAGGAGGAAAAGCGTCTATGGGTATTAGTGATGACCCCATGATAATGGGGACTCCGGGATTGGACTTGATTTCACTCGGGTTGGTTGATGTTGAGAAGATTCCGAAGTATGAATTGACGGTTGAGGATGGGCGGCGGTTGGCGAAGGAGTATAGTCGGGTTTTGATGAGGAGGCATAGGGCGAGGCAGGCTGCGGAGTCGACCCTTTTGAGGTTGAAGAAGGAGGCAATTGAGGCGTTGCCTGATGGGTTGAAGGAGGCTGCTTTGGTGCCGGATTTGACGCCGTTCCCCGTGAATAGGTTTATGGCCACGCTCACGCCGCCTATTGAAGGGTACTTGGAAAAGGTTAGAGAAGCTACGAGGAGAAGCTCTGGGAATGAGAAGCTCAGGTGATTCGTGGTAAGATGTGGATCCGGTAATTTTATGGAGATGATTTTGATTTCTAGTCGCTTACAACATGGTTGGCAATGATAATACTCAATGTCATTTGGTATTAAATTTCAATTTAGTTTACATAAATAAAGCTCTCTGTATCTGTATTGAAGCTTTAGATCTTGATCCTTTAATTTATTTTGGTTTCTAGTAGTATATAACACTTGAATGACAGAATGTCACATTAGTAACATTTGATGTTGGTTACAAAATTTCCTTTTACACATTTAAATTCTAGTGTCGAAGCTCTTAAGTTAATTTGCATCATTAAAGTTTGCTTCTGTTGCAATTTGAGTTTTTATTATTTAGTTAATAACAGAAGCACACAAAAACATAGCCATGCCCCACCCAGATGAGTTGAAGAGGATAGATCCATATCGGATTTGCTTTCTAGTTGAAGATGTTTTGATTTGCTTTTGTTATTTTGGATTATTTTCATATTCAGGTAGTGCTGCAAAGAGTTCACCGAAGTTTGTAGTCTACTTCGTTTGGCACGTTATGACCTGTATGCTTGACTAGGATGTTGTTTGAACTGAAAAAGCTGGTCCTAATGGGAAAAGAATGAGATAATTGGTCTATAAGAATCTTTCATGCATCATTTTCTTTTTTATCAGATTAGATAACATTGTTTTTTATTATCTCCATTTTTATTTGTACTATTTAATTTAAGTTTCACGGTGACGTAGTCTCATGATTTTATCATGCTTCTTTGTTACTTCAATCAACCCATCTACAGAGCTCTTTTAGATGATTAGGTAATCTTGTCATTGAATGGCCAGTGATAACTTTTTTGTTGTAATTTATCTAGGTTAATGGATTTTCCTATGTGCCATTGAATAATTGTGATTTTGCCATTGCAGCATTGACTTATATATTTTTGTCCATATGTCCAAGAAATTTTGCCTTTTATAGAAAATAAAGTGCAGCCGAAGAGAAATTATGGGTATTTCTGGACTTGTTGAAAAATTTGTGAAAATTTTGCTGTCTTTCAGTGAGTTTGTTCTGCATCGTGATTTTGAACAATCTTCTTTTAGAGGTGCAATCGATTTTAGCTTTAAATAAATTGGTTTAAAGGAGTTTTTGTCTAGGAAAATGCTGATAACTGAAGAAAAGAGCAAGTTGATTGTATTATAGTTTTCAGCTTCTAGCATAATGGCATCTGTTCAGTAATCACTATCAAATAAGGAGAGAGGGAACTGTGATTAGTGAACCAAGGCTTAATTTTATATTAAATGAAAAGAGAAGATACAGTGGGCATAAAAAATGGTAATGTCCTTTACAATGTCAGTTTCTGATATTGTAGATTACTTAAGGTTTTAATTATTCAATTGCTGGTGGCAGTTAGAGCTTTTACTTGGTATTTCATGTTGATAGACATTATCACATAATGGTAGTCTCTGTTGTTGAATAACTGATACATGAAATTCGGTGTCTTTCTGAACTTGATTGAATTTCTGGGACAATTTCATTTTCTTAGATGCGTCATATCTTCAGAAACAGTTATATATTTGACTACCTAAGTGTTGCTATATGAATTGCTTACTTTATGGTTTTCATCTGTTTGAAGCTAAAATCACTCTGAAACGTGAGGAAATTTATTACTCAACCACAAAAATGCTAATGTTGTATGTCTTCTGGTGCAGATGGAGCTGTGGTGTGAAAGAACAAGAACTTAAATTGTAAGATGAATGGTGCTTACTCATACTGAAATACTATTATTTGTGGTTTCAAGAACGAATTTAGTACCATGGTGCTTACTCATACTGAAATACTATTATTTGTGGTTTCAAGAACGAATTTAGTACCATGGTGCTTACTCATACTGAAATACTATTATTTGTGGTTTCAAGAACGAATTTAGTACCTAGGGAGAATTGCAATAATTGTTAAAATCAAAACTTTTCTTATTCTTGGTAGTTTACAACTTCTAATTTGGTTAAATTTTGTTATCAGTAGTACTTTTTATATATTCTTGTGTTGGCTTTTGCTAGAGTGGTGAAATTTTAAGATGCATATCTAAATCCATATTGAAGTAGTCTAATCGATCTCGGAGCTTTGACTAAAATGGAGTTTTGAAATTGTTAGGTTGCTTACACTTCCCTGTCAAAAACGTGCCCTGGTTCTTAATGTGTCGTTTCATGGAAGTAGAATTCATATTCTCCCACTAGATGCTATTTTTTCTAAAATTTTAATGAGTTGTAGCTCCCCAGCCATCAAGGAAGGCAATAGTGAAAGAGAGGTGTATTCGGTTATCTTTTAGTTTTTTTGAGATTTGGTAACTAATGTTTGAAAAGAGGAGAGATCTCTGTACTTAGCATGTATCTTCAATCTTCATGCATATGACTCTAATACATTTAATGAAAGGTAAGTTGAAGGAAAATTTTGATTATTCATAAATATTGGTGTTGGATTCCTTGAATGTTTGGTCATCCAAGGCTCTTCGATACCATCTTTTATGAGCCATTATAGAAGACTAGCACGTCTATGATTAACAAGTGATAGACAAATGTGATGATGAAGCATAGTTGGGGTGGTCTTTCCTCTAACGTTAAATTGTTAATGAGATTTTTTGTTATCAATACGCATTGTAGAGTCTTGTGTAATATAAATTATGATAGTATCGTTGATGATCCGTTGTTGAACCTTGATATTCAATGCTTTGTTAGATACATTAAATATATAAAAAAAGAATACAAAGAATCTTTAACGTAGTTTAGTCTGATAATTGTAATACTTATGTCTATGATATGTTATTACCTAATGTTGATACAATATGTTTTGACAAAGATGCAAACTTAAATAAGGGTCATAAATAGTATATCATATAATTTTCTTTGCATTCTCTTGTCCTTTTTTTGTTACAATAAAACTATACACATATAATTATTATACTCACGTTGTGTACTCAAATGATATATCATTATGTGATTGAATGATTTTAAATTAAGGATAAATTAATATTAAATCATATGATGACATATCATCTGGATACATAAAAGATTGTGTGCCTATAGTATCGTTCTTTTTTGTATTTTCTTTTCTTCTTCTCTCTTTGTGCTAATCCTTCATATTTATGGGGCAAAATAGAGAAGTTATATTCGAATAACTATTTGATTCTTAAAATTTATTTTTATTCTATTTAAACTAAAATAAAATAATCATATTAACAATATCATCTTGATTGCAAATAAAAATTATAGTCTTTCCCTTGCAAGCACAAAGGAGAATAAGAAATTATTTTATTGATATTGAGAAGATTTATTGTTTTGTAGAGTTACTCTCTCTATTGCAGAGCAAAAAGTCAATCAACGCTCTTGTATGATTGATAAGAATAAATATGCTTACTCATAGTTGAAGTTAAATCGTGATTTTTGTTGTGTTAGCTCATTTGAATAAAGAGAAGTTTTACGAATGTATCTCATTTACAATTACGTTAAAATAAAAATAAATAAATAAATAAATCATTAAAATATTTTATTTTTATTTTATTTTAATTTTTAAGTACTTTATTACCATGCACACAAATTTATCAAGGTGTAGGTAATATTTGTTTTTTGGTTTATCAAAAAGTTGAATGATTATGTTACCTGAATACGTCAAAATTTAGAAGTGTAATTTTATTTTTTTTGGTAAGTAAAATATACAAGTGTAATTGATTTGTGTCTTTCGTTTTTCAATGTCTGATTGGAAGTATTGGATTATTTGTTTTAGTACATTGTAAGCATGTTAAATTTAAAACTAGTGTTTAATTAAAAAACTATATATATTATTTATAAATAATAATATAAAACAAAACTATTTATAAATAAATAAATAATAATATTATAAAATTTAATAGATTATAATAAGCATATTATAAAAATTAATTTTTTATTTTTCACGTTATGAAATTATTTCATATCACATTTATTGTTACTATTTACAAATATATACATTAACATAAGATACTATATAATTATTTAACACCTTAGCTCCAAGTAGACTTCTGATAGTATTTATAAAAACAAAAAATATATATATATTCTTTCCATTTAAAATTCATATCGGTAAAATTCTACAAGATAATTCAATTTACTTTTATCAAATGTATTAATTGAGTCTCTGAAATCAATACACATAATACTCAAAAACAACTCTATATTTATTTTATTGAAATGATTATTGTGATTGATGTCATTTTTCCAATTTTCCACCTTTTCATTGTGATTGATGTCAAGTTATATGCATATTATCCATATTCGATTATATTGATAGTATATTTACCACAAAATATAAAAACCTTAGTGAACAAAGTTTACCAATCTTTTTCTCTCCTCACTTATAAACGATATTTTGAGACTTTTATTTTATTATAATTATAAATAAAATAATAAATGTTATGTAAATTTATAGTAAATATAAACATGAATATCAATGATGATATCTTATAATATGATTGGATATTGTTTTATTTTTATTTTAAAATTACTACATCATGAAATAATATATTGGTATTGATACTCAAATTGATATAAATTGTGCATAGTTTTATAGAAATAAAATATAGATTTCTTCCCAAAACATCACAACATTAAAAAATTGGATCTAACTTACCTAAATTTGGACTCTGTGAGAATAGAAATAAGTATAATATAGCTCTCTCGGATTTTGACACATACATTTATGCTGTACTTGATATGTTTTAAATATTTTTTAATATATTTAAAATTTTTCATAGAAATAAGTAAAATATAACTCTCTCTCTCTCTCTCACAGATGTATCAAATGTTTTTTGGAAAAGAAAGAAACAAATAGCTAGATTACCTTATCAAAATATTTTTTATGAAAAGGATATTATGACAAAAATCAAACCAATCCAAATGAATGCAAAAACAAAAGAAATTAATGATTTATTACAAATGAAACTAATAAGGCCAAGCAAGTCCCCGTGGAGTTGCTTAGCTTTCTGTCTTAGAAAATGTTGAATTAGAAAGAGAATTTCCAAGATTAGTAATTATATACAAACACCATTAAACAAAGTGAAAAACCTAAAGGCTAGATAATCTTAGAAGAGTGTAAATAGGATTTATAAAACTTTGATTTTAAAACACAATAAACATAAATAAATAGAGTAAATATGAAGATTTTTGTTCTGTTAATTTATAGTAGTTCAGAGTTTTTTTCACAAGTCTCTTAAGTTGATTTCAAACAATCCATTTGAAGTTTCATTAGATGCCTAAGATCACATCTAACTTTTACAATATTTTGTTTAATTTTTTGCCCATTACAATAGTTATATGAGATTTTACTCAAGTGTTTGTTAAAAAAGAAAATTACAAGATAGAATGCCTTCTACGTAGACAAATTAACAAATTAAATACAAAGAATACTCTCAAAGATTTATCATAAGCTCAAAAGAGAGAGTAGAGTGAGGATTAAGAGTAAAGAGTGTAAACTTTTGTTGCCCAAAAATGTTTAGCCATTCTGCCTTCAAATAAGCTCTAATTTATAGTATTTTGCTTGTTGGAACAAGTAAGGAGTTGTTAGAACTAAATTTTATCCGTTGGTTGGTGAAAACTACACTCTACATTTAATTTTGCACAGGCACACAGTTGTGTGTTTTAAGTACACGAACGTGTTTCTCTTATACATGATCGTGCTTTAAAATTGATGACTTTGTTAACCTAGCATGATTGCATTAGCATGGGTGTCCTAATAGTTCATCTCTTCATTAGTCTTGCCACACGATTGTGCGTCTAATGAAAGGTTGACTTTTATGCTTTGAGTGCACACAGGACTATTGCATAACTAGGCTACTCGTATGTGACCTTATCTTGTGCATACACAATCATGTACTTAAACACACAATCATATATGACCTTAACCAACATACATATGATCATATGTAATGATTACATAGTCACATGTTACCAACTTTAGAGGGACTATGTTTTAACATACACGAGTCTAAAAAAACTAAGCACGGTCGTGCGTTTAAGACACACAATTGTGTGTCTAAATAAACTTGTAAAAATAAACTTTGAACAATTTTGGTCATGAATTACTTCATTCTATTGACATAATTAATCATTATAACATATGTTTATTATCATAAAAACACTAAGGGTCCAATACAAAGTTTCAAACTGGATAAAATATCCAATGCCAAACAAAAAAGATTTATTGCAAAAGTTATGTAATATAAAAATATTTTCAAATTTTGATATGAAATCTAGCTTTTGGGAAATACAAATTGATAAAAAGGGTAGATATAAAATTGCTTTCACAGTACAATTTAGAAAATATGAATGCAACGTGATGCCATTTGGGTTAAAATATGCCCTATCATAATTCCAAAGAATAATGAATGAAAATCTTTAATCCTTAATCAAAATTTTTAATTGTGTATATTAACAATGTTTTACTATATTCATTTGATATAGATCAACATTTCAAACACATCAAAATATTTATTATGTAATTAAGCATAAATTAATTGTTGCAAAATCCAAAATAAGTCTCTTCTAGACAAAGGTTAGATTTTTGGGACATACTATCTATAATGGAACAATTATACTCATTAAAGGGTCTATTGAATTTAGTAGTAAATTCTCCAACCAAATAATAGATAAAAACCGACTACAATGATTTATAAGAAGCCTAAATTATGTAATGTTTTTTAATCCCAAATTAAGCCTACTATGTAAGCTTTTATATGATAGATTAAAGAAAAATCCAAGATCATGTATGAATATTCATACTAATATTATCAAACAGAATAAAACAACAAATTGTCCAACTATCATGCCTACTCATAACATATCCACAAGCATTTTAAATTGTAGAAACTGATGCTTTCGACTAGGCTGTGGAGAAATTTTAAAACAATAAAAGAAGAAAAATAACAAATAGTACAATTTACTTCTACAGCTTGGAATCCAACCCAACAAAAAGTACTTAACAATCAAAAAAGAAAATTTATCCATTGTTTTATGCATTTCAAAATTTTGAAGTGATTTGTTAAACCAATAATTTATTTTACAAATTAATTGTTAAGCTGCAAAAAATATTTTACACAAAGATCTTCAAAATATTGTATCAAATAAAATTTCTGCAAGATGACAAGCAATTTTATGTGTTTTTTGTTTTGAAATTAAACACATAAAAGGAGAAACAATTATATGTATTTACTTAGATGTCAAATGCTAATATTCTTGTAGTGTGCTTGATTTTCTCGCTAGAGAATTTCTTGAAGGGAGGTAATAGTAATGCCACCCAAAACCATCACTCAAAAACAATCAAAGACATCATATGCCCAAAATGCCTAAAACACCAAAACATGGTTTGAAGTTGTCTCCAAGAATGAAGATGAACAAAAGAAAGACTGAAAACAAACGGGCAAAGCCTCATCAAGCTCTTCTATAAAATGAAAAAGAACAAAGGATTCAATCTTGGATCCAATCATTCCAACAAAATCTAAAAATGGCTTGAAACGTCTATTTCATGTCAAACACAACTTTTGCCTCAGTCACGAGCATGAAACATCTATTTCATGTCATGGCCTTAAACCTTGGCCTAGGCTGCTACGAGTCTGTTAGTTTGGGCCTTGGCCCATTCTGACCGACCAAAGTGGGCCATTTCACCCCTTTCTTATCTATGGCAGGTATTGTCCCCTTTTCAAGAAATTTCTTCACCTCCCACAGCACTTGAACCCATGCCCTAAGACACATCATGCTCCCCATTTGCGTTTAGCCCCTTAGGGCATGGGTTCGAATGGTATAGGAAGTGAATAAATCCCTTGAAAGGGGATAATACATGTCATGGATAGGAAAAGGGTGAGAGGGCCCACCTTGAAGGGAGGACACCACTGGGCTAGCCCAATGAAGCTCCTCATTTGCCTTTAGCCCCTCAGGGCATGGATTCGAGTGGTATGGAAGAAGAAGAAATCCCTGGAGGGGAGGATAATACTTGTCATGGATAGGAAAGGGGCGAGAGAGCCCACCATGATCGACTAGTAGTGGGCCAAGACCCAAAGCAATAGACCCGTAGCGCTCTAGGCTGAGGTCTAAGGCCGTTACATTTCATAACCGTGATAGAAGGTCTCATGGGTATGAATATATCATGCATGGTCGTAACATTGCTAAGTTTTAGAATTAGTACAAATTCCATAAGCATGAACAGGCTTTTGTCATGGGATATGCACAACTAGATGTACAAGCAAATTTTGTTTTATATATAGGCATGACCATAACATGCACAATCATACACAACAACAAAATGAATTCAAGGGGTTGTGACCTTGTGAATTATGCTTAAGTCACGCCCGTGGTTTCACATAGTCATGACCATAACATGATTTATAAAACTTTTAGTGACGAAATTCACCAGAAACCCACCTAATTGGCATACTCAATGTCAAAAATAGCCCAAATTGGCAAGACATGTTAATATCCTTTTCCAATAACACATTTAATATGTAAAAATTACACATTAAACATGATTTTATGCATCCAAGAAAAATTGAGTAGTTTACCATAGTATGCACTTCACAAACCCAATTGGTAATATCTCAAGCAACAATGATATAAAATAAAACTCAAAAATAATCATGATTTACATAATTAACCAAATTACATATGGAATCGACATGTATCAAACTAAACAACCAACATGCATCCAATACAAAAACAGGTAAACAACTTCTAAAATTGAAATGTAAACTTTAAAACCACTGTAAGGTTTTCCCAAAGTAGTCAAAGTAGCAACCTTGCAGTGAAATAGTTAAAAAAAAATAAAGTAATGGGAAAACGACAATTAGATTGACATTTTTCAAATTTCAAAGAGCTTAAATATGTTATTCAATATATGAGATGTTTATAGAATAACTAACCTATTATTTGAGCTTTACATTTCTTCTTATGGAAATAAGACAACAACAATGGAGTTGTTTTCCCATCAAAGCAAACAATAACACTTACAAAGGTCTATACAAACCAAGAATAAGGCTAGAAAACACTATTTAGGTGTTAGCCAAACTAGGTGTATAGGTGTGACTTGTGTTTGTATAAGTGTGAATCAAAATCTCAAAAGCTTCTTCAAAAAATTTGTCGTGTTCTCCTTGATAAAAAATGATTCACAAGCATGACCACAAACACATGCAAGGCTATGACACTCTCATGTATGGCCATGAATAAAACAATCATGATCATATATAAGTGTCTAATAACCATTGTAGTTTATGAACATTGTGCACAATTCATGCAATACCTCTATGATTCAATAACCATCATATAATTGTATGTATGCTTGTACCTTAAACACGAGTGCCTATGAGTCATCAAATTATTTGAATTTTGAATTAGTTTGACTTGATCAATTTAATGTCATCTAAACATGTTAGGATTCTATTAACCCTCAAGATATACCCTTGTGACCTATAGAGGTGCATGACTATACATCAAAGCAAATCCTTGATTTTGACTTCTCAACTTAATTTGAATGGATCTAATAAGTCTAACCTGATACCATTCTATAACATAATCCTTAAGGTAATAATCTTTTGTTTCAATCTATTAACTTCATAAGTGTATGACTTGTAAGCTCTTACTATCTTGACAATATTTAAATTCGAGTCAAATCTAAATATAAATCATGAGTAATCTTTAACAAGACATCATGACTACCTAAATAGTAGAATGTCAATGAATTACTCTAAACTTAATCAATCTAATAATTAATGTATAATACGATCCCTTTATCATTATATCTCATGAAGTTGAGATATAGATTCGTGTCTATCTCAAATACTCTTTATATATGCATATGTCTAAACCAAGATTGGATACAATGCTAACCAATTCAATTATGACCATAAATTAATTGGTTTGGGATAACTCAACCAAGATGTAATATCTCAAGGTTAGAATTGTCTTTTGGGCTGATAATATGGGGTTAGAAGTGAGATTTTGTAGGATAAATTCAAGTTGAAGAAGTTCAAAGGTGAAATAGATATTTTTCCTGAGTTAGGTGGCTTATGCATGAATCATGTTGAAAGGTTATTCATGCAACTGCAAAAAAATGATAGTTTTCCATTTTTTCAGCCATCCATGACCATGCATATCGAGGCGTACAACCATGCTTGCGTAGTGAGTTAGTCGCTATAATTTTAAGTTAATCTTATCTCATTTTTCAGCTTATTTTCACTCAAGGTTTCTTTCAATTCCAAATATTCTTAACCCTAAAAGAGAAAGCAACATCCAGAAGTTTCTAATCAAGCTATAGAGAAACAAGGTTGCTATGGCTAGAGGTATATGTTTCTTACCTCTTTCCCTCTTTTATTTTATGTATGTGATGCTTGTTTGGTTGAGTGGTGATTGATTCCAACATGCTTGTGACTTTCCTTGCATGCTTGATGATATGGAAAGTAATGATGATATATATATGTATGAGTGATGTGTATGTTGATATGTATGTGTTTATATGATTTTGAGATGGTTTGGATGATAGATTATGAGAATTGATGTGTTGCCATGTTAAGTTTGTGCTTATAAAGTGTTTAAGATGTAAGATTTGATTGATTATAATGATCTTGAGTTTTGGTATGAAAATGAATGGGAATAAGCTTGATCAGCCTTGACCATGTTCAAGCAGAGTGAGATGCATGACTGTGCACTTGTAGTGCATGCCTGTGCAAGTCGTGTTTTGCATGGTCACGATCATGTTCACATACTCGTGCACGACCAAATAACATTAGGTCACGAACATGCATGCTAATGTCACAACCGTGCATACACATAAAATGAGAAAATCAGATAAAATCACATAAGCTAGCCCGATTGGCGGATGACTTGTGCAAGCTTATGCACGCCCATGCACCTAGTTACGCACGCCTATGCATCAAGTAGAAATGAGATTTTAAACATGAAACAAGCATAATATACAGTGAATTCTATATAACTGATATTCCTTAGTATGAAAAAGTAAGATAAGTATACATGATGCATCGTATGTATATCATGACATGATATATCATACAGTGTCAAAAGGGATCCCAGGATCTAAATACATATTTTCAATTAAAAAAGTATGATGTTCTGGACATTTTTTCAAGGGTGAATACGATGGGGCACTTGTGAGTTTTAGCAAACCTAGTATGAGAACCAGCATCAGGGTCTATGACCATACTAACCACTATATATAGGCATATGTTGGTGTACATTTAGCTAGCAACTTAAGTTTCAATGCTCAATACTCAGTTACAGATTCAGATTCAGTTACTACACGTCAGTTAGTCAATTACTGCTTGCGTGTCAACATAGAAAACTCACATAGCCAGTATGTAGAATATTTGTATTCATTAGTCTACACAACACAACAGTTGTTTTCAATTACAACATGATTTTCAGTTACAGTGTTTTTTTCAGTATGACTCAAGATCTTCGGATCGTAGTTTTCAGTATAATGCCAGTTTTATAATTAGCGTAATGGCTTAGTTCTTACTTTCAGCATGTCATTTTTACATGACATATACAATATAATATAATTCAACATGTGAATAAACAAATGAAATTCAAAATTAGTATAAACTCAAAATACACAATGAGATATGAACAACAATATATGAATGGTAGAACAGTATTCAAGGTAATCAATTTACTATGATTACAATGAGAATCCTCAAGGGAGGATTGATATAGGGTTAGAGAGAAGAAATGTTTACTGGGTGAACTTATCACTCACTTCCTACTTTTTTTTCTCTTGTAGGTCAGTGCAATATGAGCTAAGAGAAGGAGATGGTTGTCGACTGAGATCCAGTTTTCAGTCGTATAGTATGCTTACGGTTTATATGCTCATATTGTTTTATATTTGTATATGGATGTATGGTATATGTACATGTATGTTCACACATTTACTTTGTATGAGTTTTCCAATATATAAAAGTTATTTTTTTGGGCCATATTTTCTTATTTACACCATATAGTTTGCCATTGTCATATTTCATCTCAGTATTTAGATATTTCTGTTGTATATTATTGGGAATATTAATTATTTTATCTATAATAATAATTGTATTGGGAATATTAATTATTTTATCTATAATAATAATAATTGTATCTATTAGTGATATTTTATGATAAAAGCATGTACAATAATATATAGCAAAAGTGTCTATATAAAACACTTATCTTATGCTTGAAATTGATAAATCCTATGTCGATTTACTATAGTCTTTATACTAATCATGATATGGTTAATTATTTACCTTTATAACATCGTAGTTACATCGATGTATTTGATTACGTTAAAAAGTACTACTCTTAGTACAAGATGGTTTGATAAACTTTAAATTAAATAACTATATGTATTTATCAAGTCATAAGTATTGATCTATAAACACAACTATTACCGTTTATATGAGATCCTTGTAATTGGATTTGTCTAATGAAGATTACCACTAAATCATGTGTCCATGTGTAAGACCAAACTACAAACAACAATTTTTAATGCGTGTAAACCGTTACCACCTTTTGATAGAATTATGCATAGTAAGATAGTCCCAGTACTATTACTCATGTTTAAGACTTATAAAGATGTTAGAATTACATATTATTCTAGTATAACCACCAATAAGATATATAGAAAACCCAATTAGTCATTTAAACCATCATTTCAGTTCTACCATACTAAAACACAATATATGTTATACAAAAACAATATATTGAAATACCTCATAATATTAACATAATCAAATGTTTATAGATACAATAACACATAAACAAACATAACTAATATACAATATACATGTGGCTATAAGACACCTAACTTAACACGTAATGACCTGCTAAAGACCGTTCATGGTTTGTGTTTAATTCAATCTAGACCTAAATATTGGTGGCTCGGTAGAGAGTTTATAGGTCACATACAATAAGAGTTGAATAAATCTTAAAAGCATTGAATTTATTGATCTTGGTGGGACATATACTTGGACGAAGTCATAAATGGATTGCTAGACCCTAATGGATAAGGTTAATAGTCATTATAGGATTTTAGCATGATACATGATTGTACATAGTCAAATGTACGCTCATGTATGGTGACAAGTGGTAAAAATTTGTAGTGTTTATCAGATCAAATTTGGATGAGATCAAGTTTAATTTGAATCTAGATAAACTTATTGATGTACAATCGTATATGATAAATATATGATTGTACCTTATCTTCACCTAATAGTTATCCATGATCATATCCATTATTTTGAAATTCAAGGTGATTAAGTTGATCGTGAGATTCTGATAAACAGTGAATACATGACCATACATGTTATGTGTACACCCATATATGTAAAAATGTAAATGGTTCAACCATACATGCAACATGTATGACCTTTGCATTTTCTATATAAAAGCGACAATTTTTTCACTCTAGACTTTTGCCCAAATACATACCCATACACCTGTACAATATACCTTATCTACTTATACATAGTCACTACTAGCACCGTATTAATGTTTTTAAAGCCTTTAGAACTTGTGCCTCGTGTGGATCATTGTAACATTATCTCTTTTAGGTTGGAAAAGTAAACAATGAGCCATTTTTAGCCATGTAAAGACTAGAAGGAGCCCTTCTGCAAGTATAAATTCTATGAACACCCTATGGTTGCTTGCCATGATTTTTGTGTACATTTTATGAACGTAGATCTTTCATGGGATCACTGAACTTTGTCTGAGTCAAAATTTTAATTTATTTTGATATGATTTGGTGAATCTTGATACCTAGGATGTGCTTATGGGTATTATATAAGTTCATGATTAACCATGACTTATGATTCTTTGATGTAAGCTTAAGAGGGAGAAGGAAGATGAACAAGAGCATGTGACCTCTATGAGAATCAAGTAGCCCATCTCAAACTATCCTTTACAACCACGTTAAGAATGCCTTTGTTGCATAATATCTTCTTACGCATCATTATCCAATGCTTACCTTTTATCCACAATAGTGTCAAGGGGACGTTTTGCCCTTACTATGCAAACTTCAATTTCCTTTTATCTATGTTAATAAAAAGATAAAAATAATCAACAAACAAATTATTAGAATTTCAAATATTATAGTCTAAAGACCAAATGACAAAGGTACATTTGAGCTACCATAACTTATCATCTTTATAATAGATGTAGACAATTAGATTTGTCAATCAAGTCTATTAAACCAAGCTTGACATGTTCATGCTTGGGCTCAAAATTATTTTTCAAACCTAAGCTTGGACTTGCCCATTCGAGTTTTAGATTTATTATTTATACTCAATTCATTAATTTTTTTTAGCTTTAGACTTATTTTGAGTTCCATAAAACTTTTACAAACAATTCGCACCATATCTTATTGTTGGCTCTTTTGGATTTAGACATTAGCCTATAGTTATGATTGAAGCACAATAACACACAATATTAGACATAAAAAAGAAAAAAGGGTTTTTAGCAGTTGCAAGGCCTGATTTGAGTATTTAAAGTTCATCAATGAGAGGCCTGGAGTCTCAGCACAACTATGTCACATTGTCCTTTGCTTACTTGGGTTCTTCCTTTGTTGTAACCAATTCTTCCATCCTGGTCTCTAATGTTTTGGCATCATTTTCTTTATTCCCTTGCTTTGATGAGCAGATAACTGTCTTTTTTCTTTTTTTCATCTAACATCAATCGATTCCATCTCTTAATTGCATAAGAAAAAGTAGTGAAGCTTATCTGTTAAGTCTAATAATTTCGTAAGCCTATGGTTTCAATCATCTAATCTCGTTATTGCTTTTGAGGTTTTATGAATGTTTGTGTGTGGTTTATGGTTTGTCACTTTGGTTATGCTAATTAATTGTTAGCTTAAAATAAATAGAAGGTGGCGTGGTGCATGTACCATTGTATGAAAGACCAACGGAAATTCCAAAGTATCCTTTGCTATCACTAGCAGGAAAACATCTTAACTTATTCTCTCAAAGTTATGGATAATGTAATATTAATAACAAATATTTTTAAGGCTAATTGGGTTTTGGACTGGACAACATTTATTCGATTTTAAGTCTCTAATATTTATTGAATAAAAATTTCGTTTAAACTAGTTTAATACTCAAATTTTGCCCAATTTAAAACATTTTTTTAACTAACAATTAGACTTCTGATTTACCCAGTTTAATTGATAAATATATAGACAACTCCTTGATCAAATGCCAGGAGAAGACTCTAGGTTTCAAAGACCATCAAGACTCAAGAACTTTTAGAGATGTGAAAAATTGGAAATTTTCTTGTTTATATCCAAATTGACAGGTGATTGTGATCGTCAGACCTTAAAACATATGTTACCAATCTAGCTATGCAAATAAAACATATGTGATCAAAGTTTGTGCTAATGTGAAAAAACATAGCCAATGTGTGATGCAAAACATACAAAACATTAAATTCACTAGTCAAAGCATTGTTGTCACAAAATTCCATTAAAGGTCATAAATCTCCATATGTCATCCATATTTGAAGAAAAGTGAAAAGTTTTCAAAATTCTACTTATATTAATTATTATATTGTAAAACTCTTTATTGACTTAACTACTCAGTGACATCTAGATAAACAATCAACTATAAGAATAATAATTAACAATTCGTTATATAAATAGATGTCCTTCACCCAAAAGAAATAACTTGTCAACCTATATTTCATTTCTATCTCGTATTAATGCGAAAAAACAATAATTTTGTAGTAAATTATAATAATTGATTGTCCTCCTGTTACTCAAAAAATTTAATTTAAAATTACAAAAAAATTATAACTTTTTATTTTAATCCTACATAAATAAAGAATTTTCTAAAAAGACTATTTGACATTACATAACAATCACTTTGACATAGACGGAGTGACTAAAATTGATTTAACTCTCTTCTTTAGATATTTTCAAAATCTTATATGTAAAGACATTACTCAAAGTGTGAGTCAAATATTATATTATTTTGTTGTTATAAAATTATATCATAACATGATTCTAAATCTTGTCGAATTTAGGAGTAAAGTAGTATTGGATTTATAAAATAAATTGACATTTAATGCCTTAGTGAAGCGAGTGGACATAATTCCTCCAACTTTACAGGACCAACCAAAGTAGGTTTTATCATCTACCTTGGCGATTGGAAACCTGAGCCGTCATAATTTTACAAGTGTAAAAGACCTCCCGATGTTATTTGTTTTTCAAACGTATCAAATATTAAAACAGGGGAATTTATAATACTTTTCAAACATTAAGGGGTACTGTTGTTTTTTCTTTATCTTACAGGGGTCGGAATGAACCAGCAAACTTACAGAGAAGCTGTCATGTCATACCATTTTTGTTAATCTATCATTTGCCACAAATATCTAAAAATATTCCAATTATTTAAAATAAAAAATTGAATTTATATTTTAAAACAATTTACCACATATAAGGTAACATTAACATCCAAAATTTATTTACCCAAAAATAATATTCATTCTCTTCTCTCCAGCGATTCCAGGTTCTCTACTTACTCTCTCGCTGTTGAAAATTTTCTATTCGATCTGAGTTTCTCATTTCTATTGATTTGCGATTCGCTGGCGGTTTCGGATTCTAGGGTTTCGTTTCATCGTGGTGTGTTTGGCGGACCGGCGATTAGGGTTTTGCGGTGTTCAGATCTGAATTTGGAGGTCGTTTTCTTGTTTGATTGCTAAGATGTTTTGGCGTATGGCAGGATTGTCTACTGCGTCTCCGGTGAGTTTTTGTCTTTGTTTCGTTTCTGTTTTCGTTCTTTCGTTGCTTGATTTGTGATCCTTTTATGTTTACGTGGAGATAGAGTTGGTTGTTTGGATTACATTGGTTATGGATTGGGAATTCTTTTTTTATAGTATGGATATGTATACCGGGCGGTGCTTTTATTTTGGATCATGTTTTTATGCGTAACTTTTTGCTCGTTTTGGTTCAATGAATGATTAGTCAGGTTGTCTTGCGGTTTTAGAATAAATAGGAATCGAATTTGTGATTAAAAAATGTTCCTTTCTGCAAAATTGCAATGCAATTTAGTAAGATGGTGAGCTAAGTCAAGAATGTTATCTGCTTGAATTTGATAAAAGAGTTCATTGTTTTTCTCTATTTCGTAGGATAGCTCGTCTCTTTTAGGAGATAGGAAAGACAATTATGCATTTATAATAACATTAGACATGTAAGGGTTTGTTGATCATGGGCAATTTGGGCTTCAGAGAATGAAGTTTACAGGGTTCTACAAATGAAGCTATTGTGATGCTTAATTTAGATGTTAAAGTGTGAATCATCCTATTGGGGAACCCAGGAACTATATATTTTTGTGCTGCATGTTGTGTGACTTGCAAAATCAGTATTGTTCTCATAATGAAAGATGTGTTGAGAAAAAATGTAATAGGTTCCTTTCAAAGATATTTAACGCTACCAGGACCAGTAACTATGACTGTATAGCATTTCCAAGCAAATAAAATAAGAAATTTAAGACAGTTTTAAGAAAGAGAAGGGAGAAACTGCTCTAATGATTGGAATAATTTGAGGGAAATCGACTAAGGCTTTAGAATTTGGCCACAACTGATGCTGGATACTATTTCAGAATGAACTTCTAGTAACTTTTATATCTACCATTGTCTTTTACCCCATAGATTAGTTTAAAGAAATAAAAATGGAATAAAAAGCGGTAATGTTTTTTGCACTATACTTTGATTTGTTTTTTCAGCCTCTTGGTTCTGGAAACTATCAACCTTCAGTTTTTCTGAAGAAATCAGTCTTATTGTTTTGACTGATGTGTTGTCTCTAACTAGATAGCTAAATTTGGTCAACTGGGCTGAAGGCTTTGTATTTTGATGTTAGATTTGTTCAAAAAAAAAAAATCATTTTCGAGAGAATCTCACTTTCCTCGAAAATCTTTTGCTAATTTAGGTTTTGAAAGTATTGTGTTGCATGCTACACAGTTTGGACCTTTTAGACTATAGGCATCATAATGTATAATATGCCACCTCAGATGCTTCATAACAAACCAGCCATGTATGGAGAAAGCTTGTGTCTATTTTGTTATGATAGTCAAAGAAGTTGTGGTTTTGCTTTAACCTCAGTTTTACTTTATTTCCTTTTTGATGATAATACCTGCTTGTCTGTGTCATAGTAATAACCTTGGTTATTCTGTTTTAGAGGTTCGAACATTTTTTTTCTAAACTGTTTTTAAATTTATGTTTCATTCATTTCACCAATTTTTTTTTTTGTTTCCCAAATGTAGGTAGAGACAATTTTGGATAAGGGGAATTTCACATTGGAGGAGCTTCTTGATGAGGATGATATAATTCAAGAATGCAAAGCATTGAATGGCCGACTTATAAATTTGTAATTTTTTTTGAACTTTTTCATATATATGACATCTTTATGTATTTTGTCTTTATTTCTTTCATTGCGATTCTAGGAACTTCTGCCTTCTGTTTATCTTTTACTTTTCCTTGTGAATTGTGTGTTTGCGTTGTTATTATCTCTCTAACATTGTTACATTTCAATGTATCATGATAAATGAGGCTACTTAGCAAAGATTGATTTTGGAATACAGTATTAAAAGTGGAAGTGTTAGTTAGGGATTGATTAATTTTCTCACATGATTTATTTGAGTTCAAAGTTAAATCACTGTACTCTTAAAATAATGTAGTAAAATATGATTTGTAGTGATTTTTCCATGGTACAAAGATATGTAGAAACTAATTATAACTATTAGGCTAACATGGTTGATTGTACTAAAAATAAAAATAATTAGATATTTTAATGTAAGATATATGTGAGGAATTACTTGTTCTGAAATTCTGGATTTCCAAGTTAAAAAATGACTACATAAATTTTTTGAATTGGTAAACCATAATTTAAATATTGAGAAATTTGATCATGGACTAATATTATGATATTGCCTGAAATCCTTTGCTAAATTATAGGCTTGATTTAGTGGTCCTCAATTGAGAAAAGGGAAATCTAGCCTCGCTGTCTTTAATATAGTTGCAATTGGCTCAAGTTTCCAAAAAAGTGTTTTCATAAAAAAAAAACTGTAATTATGTTGGACTTTGTTGCTACAAAGTATTCTAGGATCTGCAAGAGTTGGTTACAAAATGGTGTCTATTCATCTTGAAAGATTCACTATGATACTTCCTTGTGTACTATGATTGGGATCAATTAGTTTCTTTTCATTGATTTGTTGCTTCATTTGTAGATGTACTTTATTTTCGCATATTTGATTGCTTCACTCAGTGCTTCTTGGTCTCTAACTTGCAATATCTATAACTAAATATTTTTCCCTCTGTTTTTGCTTATTTAGAGGAGGGATATTCCTTGTGAGAGTCGCTAGCATTTTTGCCCATTTCAAAATTCTATTGCTTTGCCAATCTTCAAGGCATTTCCCTCGTCTTATGCTTACTTATGGGAGTTTGTGTTTAGGATATACTGCCAACACCTTGGTGCTAGATTGATGCTGACTACCCCTGGATAATGACTTCTAAGATCTTTGTTACTAATATTTATTCTGAAGTATTCAAGGAAGGATATCTTATTTATTTTCTATTCCTTTTTGAAAAAAAAAAATACTATACAAAAAATACTGAATGCTTGTAATATAATCTGATTTATGTTCTTGTTCGTAAAAATTAAGCCCTCAAATTCTCGTTAGAAGCTTATTCTTGATTGTTTTGACAATTGATGGTTGTGTTTTGGTCTTATTATCTCCCAGATTCCATATCTTAGCTTTTGGCTTTTGCTTATCTGATCTTTTTTATTTTTCTTGCCTTCCAGTTTGCGAGAAAGGGCTCAGGTTGAACAACTGATTCAATATATTGTGGTTGAAGGTCCTGAGGATGCTGAAAAGAGGAGAACTTTTAAGTAGGTTTAAATGGATGAATATGTTAATCTTGTTGTTACATTGTATACCAACAGTAATGCTATATACACTTATAATAAATACTAAGTTGAGTATCAATAATGGTAGGTCAATATGTGATTGGATGTTACTTTATTTTTAATTTAAAATTTCCTAATTACATGATGACACATTATCATTGGTATTTATTATACGTACACATAGTAATATTCGTATACCAATGTGGATTTAGTTGTTGATATTGCTTTTATTTATCGATTATGTAGGTTTCCTTTTGTTGCTTGTGAGATTTTTACTTGTGAAGTTGATATCATCCTTAAGACATTAGTGGACGATGAGGAGGTAAGATGCCAACTATGCACTTTCTAGCTGGGCATTTTGTATTTCTAGAACTTCAATCTCTGAACTGTTTGGTCATTTCCTATTTTCAGTTGATGAATTTATTGTTTTCCTTTTTGGAACCGGAAAACTCTCAAAGCACATTACTGGCTGGGTACTTTAGCAAGGTACCTTATACTGAGCTTGTCAGATATTAGTATGTCAAATGAAGGAACTATCAATATCCTCTTCATTGGAGGTTCTCTGTATATTCTAATTTTCATTTTATCTCTTATGTTGTCCTATTTTCTTCTTTGTAGGTTGTGATATGTCTGTTGTTGAGGAAGACAATTCCTTTTATGCATTATATTAAAGTAAGTTAAGTTGTTATCACATTCAATTCTTTTTAATATTCTTTCCACTTCTGCGACAATATTTTAATGACTGTTGTAAAATGGAATTTGCATATGAAAGTGAATAATATATCATTCTTCTTGCCTTTGGAATATAATTGGAAATAAGAATTTTATGAAGGACGCTATTGCAAACTGTATCATTGATAAATGCCAATTTATTAGCTCCTGGAAGAGTTAGGCATTGTGGTCTTTAGAGTAAATAATTTTGATATCTTTGTGATTGTTTTCCATCATTATCCTTATTGAATGAATAGGCTTCCATTCAGTTGAACCCCTATCAGTATTTATGTATATGAGCCCCTTGTTTCTTTTGTTGCAAGGATGTGATGGACGGTAATGGAGTATTGCAGTCTATATTTAGAGTCATCATAGAGCCATTCCAGTCGCCTTACAAATTATGAATTTGGGTGTTTTCAGTTTTACCAATCATGAGAGTTTTGGGACTATTTTATTGTTTAGTTATCATAAATTTGAATTGTGTTGTTATTTGAAGGTCAAAGAAGATCCATCTGTCTTTATAGAACAAAAAATTATAAAATTATAAAAATGGATGCTTTGATGTTGCTATCTACTAATGGTTCTTTTGAATTATAGCTACAATTCATATTGTAGGTCTGTTTTTTTGATGAATTTTACTGCATCAGGTGAGCTGAATTTCAATGAATCCCATGGATTTAGCTAAAATTGTGTTCTTGCTCAGAATTGAGCATGCCATTGTTGCTTCTTCGTATGTTCTAGGATCAGATAATAATAATTAATCAAGAAAATATTTGATTGGAATAAAATATTTGATAAGGATACAATATTTGAGCTTAAGTAATATATAAATTAGGATAATATTTAAATTTGAAAATTAGAATATTAATAGAATAAATAAGGATGATTGGATGAAGAGGAAGGAGAAAAATATTGTCTTTGAGTTTATGGTAGCCTTAGCCTTTGGGAGGACCTAACACCTTTTGTTGCCAACATTGTATCATATTGGAGTATTTGTTTTTTCTAAGAGAATCCTAACAGATTGGTACTAGAGTTGTTGCAATTCTGAGGATGGGCAAAATTGGTTTGTGAAGGATGAGACTGGAGGTGTTTGTTGGTCTTGCGACTCACAGAAAGAGAAGCTCGAGCTATGAGAGAGAAAGGGACTTGTCTCCAATGTAGAAACGAATATGGAGCAAATCATGCTGTAAATTCAAGTCATTTGTTTACTTATTGGTAGATGAGGATGGATCATATGCGGACGACTCTTGATTGTGAGTGTTGAGGAGTGAGAGAAGAGAGTAGTGGACCTGGTAACTCAAATGTATTGGTTGCTCAAAATTGTAAATTGGTAGATTCTACTGAAAAATTAGCTGTTCCAGTGAAGTTGATGAGCTAATGATGGATTAAGAAAATCAGTAGAATTTGGGGTTCATGGTTGAATACAACAACTAGGAGGGAGGATCAACAAATTCATGGGTTCAATTGACAGATTCCAGTGAGTTCCAACCGTCGAAATCAATTTTTCATTGGGTGATTTGATTCTGTTGGTGATAGAGACAAAACAGGCAATTAGTTGAGTTTGCTGGTTAACCTCTGATTTCACTATTCACAACAGGAATAATGGCAAAATGGGAGGGGTTTTTTAAAATGGGTAGGAAGAAATGTAAAGTCAAAAAAAAAGTCATCGACATTTGGTGTGTAAAAAAAAAAAAAAAAAAGAAACTAAATTTTTATTCCAATTTTCTCACCTTAAGGGTGAGGTGGTTTTCAAAGAGGCGGTAGTGTTAGATTAGATGATAATAATAATAATAATAATAAATACAATATTATTATTATTAATTAAGAAAAATTTTTATTAGCATGAATTTTTGAGATAATATGTTTGATTAGGATAATATTTGAATTTGAAAATTAGGATATTTGTAGAATAAATAGGGTTGATTGGATTGAGGAGAGGAAGAGGAAAATATTGTCTTTGAGTTTACGGCCTTTGGAGGAGCCATTTTTCTTTGAAGAGGTTCCTTAAAGTATGCAATTTAACCTATCATGTGTAAAGTTAGAATTTCTTTGAGTTTGTGGGGTTGGGAATCATTTACATTATGATTGTGTGATATTAAAAATTGTGACATATGAATTTTAAATAAGCTTTGTTGCATAGGTTAATTGATGCATAGTTGCCTTTGATTTCTGTGGAGTATGATATTTTACTTGTATTATTGGCAATCACGAAAGGGTATGTTCACATTTGCAACATTTTTGATCTCTTGGTTTATAGCCCACTGATATATGCCTAGTTCAATTTTCCTTAATACAGTTGAATTATTTCTTATCAATTTATATAAAAAAAAAGGTTAGATAACATTTGACTTTTTTCTGAGAGCAATACCTCATGTTGCTAATCATTGTAATTATAAGTTAAGATAATTTCCAGTTTATATTGAGATAATTTTCATTATATTGATGAAAAAGTATTACAACAATATATAAGGAATTATAAACCATAATTTAAGGAAGACTAGCTATACATTCCCATTTTACAAAGATACAACTACCTAATTTACCACATTCTTGATTTAAGGAATTCCTAATCTAATATATACAAATCAACACTTCCCGTTTGGTTGGAGTATACAAATTAATATGTACACAACTTGTTATAAATGAAGTCAATGCGGAGGCCTATAAGAGACTTAGTAAGAATATCTACAAGTTGATCATTTGAGTTGATATGATTGGTAGTTATAGACCTAGAAATGGCTTTTTCTTGAATAAAGTAACAATTAATTCCTATTTGTTTAGTTCTTCGTGAAATACTGGATTAGAAGCAATATGAAGTGTTGTCTGATTGTTACAAAAAAAAAGTTTATCTATGATACTTTTGTAAACTGAGATGTAGAGTGACATAAGATAAAATGAGATGATAGGCTAGAGTTACTAGAGAAATGATCTGGGGCACCAGAATTGAGGACCCAGGGTCCTAGATTAGAGGTTTGAGATAGGCAAGCGACAAAGTTATTAAATTGTACAAAGGAAGCAACAAAATGCTAAGATGATTGCTTATTTGCCTGGTACTAGAGATACTTTTCATAATCTGCACAACTGGAAAGATTGCCTTGCTGAGGTGTCTAGGAGGGTTGATTGTGCAACATTGATATTTTAAGTCAATTGCCTATGCAACTTATAACATTTTTGGACAACCACACGTTCACCTTTTTCTCTAGTGTTATTTGAAGGTCAATAGAAGTCTATAACAGAGGATCCTATGATTGAGGAAGAAATTTGGAGCAAATGAGCAAACACATCATCCAAAGTTGGGAAAGTTACATTAGCTAGTATTTGATCTCGAACAAGGGCTAGATCAGGATTGATAGTAGTAAGAGTCAAAACCATAAAAAACTTACCACACTAGGCTAAGTCGTTTGTGGTTGTCTCACTAGCATACAATATGGAATGAAATTCAACTTTCAAAGATGTCATATGACCAAGGAAGTTAGGCATGCTTAGATCCTATTGTTTTAAATTAACCATGATTAATACTATCGGATAATTGCTGAACACCTTTAGTGTAAAACAATTTGACTTGATTTCATGTTTCCAAACATGTCCTATAGGCCTTGAAACAGGTTAAAGTGATGGGTCAATCGATTGACATAACAAACTACACAATAGAGCATCAATTTTGACTCAACTAGCCTTATCAATTTCTTTTACATTTGTAGCCTTAATGGCTAGGTGGTCTTCTAAGCCTTGTCCCATGAACGATAACTCTACAGATGCAGCCTATTATGCATAATTGACATTACTGTAGACACGCTATTAGGGTGGTTAAACAAGAGTGACAAGTCTGTCCTGGCATGACGCGGCAAAAACCGGCGCCACAATTACCAACTAATTTCTTAGTAGTAATGGTAGGGAGAGAGAGAAACGGAGTAAATGCACCTGATTTTGAAGATCCTTCCCCAATCATGTCTTTAAATTTGTATTCCTAAGCAATAGAAGACGACTTTGTAGTCCAAATAAAGAGTACCAAATACCAAGAAGCAACCAAACACAAATAGAGGTTGAAAGTAAAAGGAAACTTCTAAACGAGTGACCAACAATCCAAGATTCACAAAAGAGCACGATCCTAGTGATGAGATTGGCTTTTGGTGACAAAAGGGGAATTTTCAGTGATTAAGTGGTTGGTGGTGTGAAGCGTCAGATGATGGTGAGCTTCTGAGAGAATGCTTATGGGCCTAGTTTGAGCACGTTTGAGGTGATGGTGAGATACTAAGCTCACCTTTCTGTGAAATCGATGATGAGTGAGACTGAAGACGATGGCGATGCATGGAGGCACGAGTAGCTTTCCAGCAACTAGCTCCTAGGGTTTTGTCGACAAAGTGAGGTTGGTCACAGATATGTTATGACAACCATTGGAAAAATAGATTAGACAATGTTTGGAGATGAGCAACGATGATCACCACAAAAAGGAGAAGAAACAGGGGCCAAGGGTGGCTTTAATACCATATAAGTTGAGATAATTTTTAATATATTGATGTAAAAGAAAGAGTTACAACAATATATAGGGAATTGTAAACCCTAATTTAGGAAAGACTAGCTATATATTCCTATTTTACAATGATACAACTATTTAATTTACTAGAATTCCTGATTTAGAGAATTTTTAACCTAATATGTACAACTCAATAGTAATGAAGCAAAATAGTGTTAGGTAAGGGTGTTCATGGTTTGGTTTGGTTGGTTTAGAAGAAATATTTTTAACCAACGTTGGTTTTTAAATACCAAATCAAACAACATTAAAAAATATCCAAACCGAAGCTATTTATATTCGGTTTGGATAGTTGGTTTGGTTAGTTTGACGAACGTGAAAAATAAATAAAATTATAAAAATTATAAAATTTCAACAAACATTAAAATAATATAACACAATAACATAACAATAACAAAATTATAATAAGAAAAAAGTCAATAGAGATAAAAATAATCTCACAAAAAATTCTCTAAAACAAAGAAAAATGTATTCTAAGTCTTAAATATTTGTATCAAAGAAACTACTAGTAAACTATATATATTTTAAAAAAAGATATAATTTTATTATATTTATCAGTTCGTTTCGGTATTATTGGATTTTGTTTTTTAAAACCAAAGCCAAATCATATATTCGGTTTATAAAAATTTTAAAAGCTTAATCATCCATAAAACAACTTAAACTATAGTTTTTGGTTTAAATTGAATTGAATCGATTTGTTTCAGTTGGTTTGATTAATTTTTGTGCAGTTCTAGTGTCAGGCTTGTCCATTTTTCTGTCCTAAGAAATTTGAGGAGGTTCTTGGGATTTAAAAAGAAGCGATATTTTAAGATTCAATTTGAATGCTTTGTCTACATCACTATAACTGTCTTTTGACAGTTATATTTCGGAGTAATGATTTGCAATGTTGTTATTACTTAGATAATTTATAATTCTGCAAGTCAAATACCTTATGAAATTATGGAAAATTCTCTATTCACCTTTAGATTTTTATCACAACAATCTGTTAAAACCATTTTTCATCAGCAATACCTCTATGAGTTAACTTTTTTCTTAATTTAGTTCTTTTTGAATTAATTAATTTTTTTTTAAATTTTTCTTTATGATGTATAGTTAGCTGATGTGCCATTCCTCTGTTGTCATCCAGGCACATCAAGAAATTATTCCACGGCTAGTTGACCTGATTGGTATTACCTCTATCATGGAGGTTGGTTGTTCATCTTTATATGTTGCTTCTTGTATATAAACTGCTTGTTGAAAGTTATATATTGGTTGCATTCAATTGCAACTGTATTGTGCCTGTGTTGTATCACTATAATTGCTACCTCTTTGTAAACAGGTTTTAGTACGTCTCATTGGTGCTGATGAGCACATGTATACAAACTATACTGAGACAATGCAGTGGATAGAGGAAACAAATGTGCTAGAGATGATTGTGGACAAGTTCAGCTCTTCAGTAAGTTTCCTTCATTTTCTCCTTACTTTCAATTCTTAGATTTCTTCATCTTGCTGGGTGTGACTGCATAGCTATTGCATTTATCGAGAAGAAATTGGACTTTTCTAATTTTGAACAGTCTCTTTTTTCCCATGGGAGGGACTTGCATATACAAGAAAACCCCTATAAATTAATATCTTTGGCACAAAAAAAAAAAAAAATTATTATCCGAAGTATTAATTAATCTATAAATTAATAAATTAATGTTTTTGTAATTTATCAAAATATCTCTTATTTTTCTAATTTTCTTATTTAGTCAAACTTGCAATTTAATCTACTTATTTAATAACTAAGATTCATTATACTTAATCTAATAAAATCATGAATATACGTATCAACATAGATCGAATGTACATATTTCTAATTAATTTCATTATAAACATTTAATCAAATAAAAATCTACAATAATTAAGATTGATTGTACTTAACGCCTCATAAACTCATGAAAGTACTTAATTATCAATACAGATCCAATGTACTTCCAATTAATTTGCTTATGAACATTTAATCAAATAAACCCTCCAATATAAAAGTAGCATGATAGTTCTATTTTGGAGTTTGTTTCAAGCAAAGCAGTCCCCAAAACAACAATGATTTTGAATAATTTCTTGCTACAGTACAAAAAGCCTACACCAAAATATGCTTTAAGAAAAATCAAAGAAGAGATCCACTTCAACTTCAACTTAATTCATATTTTAAAGGTGTCTTCGTCCATGTAATATGTTAGGACCGACAAAAAATGTTATTTTATCACGATTATTAATTTATGACATATTAATTTTTCAGGGTTTTACTGGATTC
This sequence comes from Anacardium occidentale, assembly GCA_026122585.1. NCBI lineage: Eukaryota > Viridiplantae > Streptophyta > Magnoliopsida > Sapindales > Anacardiaceae > Anacardium > Anacardium occidentale. The sequence continues at coordinate 952,105 of JAJEJH010000007.1, read as the reverse complement.
ATATGTTAATATGCCTATGAAAGTAATCCTCATTTTTTGTGGTTGTTATATGGGTTGATATGCATAGAAGTGGTGATAATTCTTAAGTAATGTTAAAAATAGGCGTATTTACAAATTAATTAATGATTTGGATTTTGCTCCTAGAATTTTGTATGTCAAGAGCGTATAATAGGGTTATTTAATATGTTTTTTTATATGCTATAGATGCAAAGAAAATTGGAAGGTAAACTTAATTGAGAGTTTAAAATTATCTTGTGATACGGAGAAAATTCTAAAAGCTGGTTAAGTGTAATCGATTCGAGTTGGTTATTAATTTAATAATGTGGAAAATTCCTAATATGAGAAAATCTACAGCTTGCTATTCCTACACTCACTCTCAAGCTGGATCAAATAAATTATATGTTCTAAGTTTATTACAAATATATTCAATATAAGGGCCCTAAGAGACTGGGTAAGTATATCTGCCAGTTAGTTGTTTGAGCTAACATGGTTAGTAACTATACATTCGGATAAGGCTTTCTCTCAAATGAAGTGGTAGTTTATCTTTATGTACCTAGTCCTCGCATGAAACACTAGATTGAAAACATTATAAATAGGAGCCTAATTATCTTAGAGTATTTTCATTGAAGATCTTTAGGCAAAATTCAACTTATGAATCAATTGTTTTAACTAGATGAACTCACATGTTGCTAATGCCATAGCATGAAACTCTGCTTCTACATTTGATCGGACAACAACTTCTTATTTCTTACTTTTCAAAGAAACCAAAGTAAAATGTCTATCAAACGGCGAACTTGTCCAATTGACGTCTGAATATGCAACAATTTTAGTATGACCCTTGTTTTCATATAACAACTCTTCGCTTAGTAGTCCTTCGATATATCTTAAAATCTGAATGACTGCATCCTAATGACTATCACCCAAAGATTATATGAATTGACTCATAACATTGACTAAATAAGAGATGTCAAGTTGAGGAACAGTATGGTAATTAAGTTTCCCATTTAACCTCCGGTATCTCCTAAGATCTGCAGGAGGCTTCCCTTGTTTGAGTAAGAGTTTAGTATTTGTACTAGTTTACAATCTAGCATCTCAGTCTCCTATAGAATATCCAAGGCATACATCCTTTGAGAAATAATTGTACTAGAGCTAGGCTGAATAACTTTTATTCTAAGGAAATATTTAAGGAATCCTATGTTTTTTCTGAAAATGAATAAAAAATGCTCTTTTAACTAATGAATACCATTCTAATCACTTGCAGTTGTAACAATGTCATCTATATAGACAACCAGGTAAATGCATTTCCCTTTTGAAGTATGCCTATAGAAAATAGAGTGATTTGATTCTCTCCTAAGCATTCCAAACTCCTAAATAATAGTATTGAATCTTTCAAATCAGGCACATGGAGATTGCTTTAGACCATAAAAAGAATGACGAAGTTTGCATACTAACCTAGACTCTTCCTAAGCAACAAAACTAGGAGGTTACACCATATAATTGTCCTTTTGAAGTTTGCTATACAGAAAGACATTATTTATATCCAATTGGTATAGGGGTCACTGTTGGATAGCTGCCATGGACAAAAAAGGACAAACGGGTGACATCTTGGCCATCGGAGAGTGTAGCCCTTGGACATCCAATCGAGCTTTAAGGTGATCAATCTTACCATCAAGACCAATCTTGATTATGTAGACCTAACAACAACCAATGGTAGACTATCCAAGGGGTAGTCCCACCAAGTCCCAAGTGCCATTATGATGGAAGGTAGTCATCTCATCAACCATTGTCTATTGTCACTCTGGATTGTATAGTGCCTTATGAAGAGATTTAGGAATAGAAACAAATGATAAAGTGGATACAAAGCATAACATGGGGAAGATAAATGATGACAATTGAAAACTGGTTGACAGGAGACAGGGTCAAGATAGGTGCAGAGTTCAGTGCAAGAAGTGCAAGAAGAGAGTCACATAGGTCTTCGCTAATTGTAGGAGCAATAGCTTTTGAATTTGTAATAATAATATCTATACAAGCTGAAGGGTCAAGAGTCAAAGGGTCAAGAACCAATAAAGATCTAAAAGGGGAATTATGTAGAAGAGTGTCCTCAAGAAAAGGAATGAAAGTTGTCAATAGTACAATATCTGTGATAGGAGACTTCTCTATGGAAGAAAAGTAGTATGGAGAAGACTCAAAGAAAATAATATCGACAGAAATAAAGTAACGATGCATAATGGGATCCTAACATTTGTAACCCTTTTTCAGCGCGAGAGTAACTTAGAAAGACACAATGGATTGTGTGGACAACTTGTCTTGATCGGATAAAAAATTATGGATGAAGCACATGCAACTAAAAACACATGGAGGAAATGCAAATAATGAACGATTAGGAAACATGATAAAGTGAGAAACTTGATTTTGCAAGATTGAGTAATTCATCTGATTGATGAGAAAATAGGTGGTGAGGATTACGTTAGCCCAAAAATGGAATGAAACATTAGCATATATAAGCAACGTGCGAGTTGTCTTAACAAGGTGCTTGTTCTTGCGCTCAACAATCTCATTCTATTGGGGAGTATAAACACAAGAAGTGTGATGAAAAATGCCCTTGAAGACATAAAGTTGTCCAAAGAGGGCATTATCACTACATAAAATATGAACTAATGTAGAAAACTGATTTTTAATTTCAACACAAAAGGATTGGAATGTAGAGCATAATTCAGAATGGTCTTTCATTAAAAACAACCATGTGTAACGAGAAAATCATCAATAAAAGTCATAAAGTATCTAAAACTTTAAACAAATTTAACTAGGTTAGGGCCTATACATCGGAGTGGGCTAACTCAAATGAGGACTTGGCTCAATTACTGACTCGCTTCAAGAAAGAGGTACGAGATGGTAAAGTCCTTTTGTACGTTGGAGACTTAGCTATAGTATAGGCTATAGAAAAGGAAGACCAATTGAGATGGTAAAGTCCTTTTGACTTATGTCTTGTGTTAATCGTCTGTCCTGAACTACTGTTTTATATAATAACAGAGTTATAAGTAAAAGTGATTGAACAATTTAAGATTAATGTAAGTTCACTAATGGATACAAGATTAAATGAACAATTAGGAAGGTAAAGAACAAATTTTAAAGGTAAATAAAGAAGTGGGCCAACATGTGCCATATCTTTAGCCATGACTTTTGTACCATCAGTTAAAGTGATAGAACATAGAGAACTTGAATGTTAAAGATGAGAAAACAAATTAAAATTACCAGAGATATGGTTAGAGGCACTAGAATCCAAGACCTATGGCCCTAAATCAGAGGACTGTGTGAGACAGGCGACCAAGCAATTAAGAATTAAATACGTATTTTAGGGAGGGCACATGGAACTAAGCCAAACAGAAAACAACATTGATACAAGAGGGAGACGATCCCAATGACATGTTGGGAGACCTGATCCGATTGTGAAAAGACGGTCACTGGAGCTCCGCCGAAAATGTTACTGGAAAATGCACAATGAACAATGTGAACAAGACGTAGGGTTTTGATGCTTAAAGGTTTTGATACCATATAGATTGAGATAATTAACTTGTATATTGATAAAATAGTGTTAAAATATATATAGGGGATACAACAATGTACAAAAGGAAACAAAAAGATCCTAATATGAGAAGATCTACATCTTACTTACTATTTCTACAAATAATAATGTTGGAATAAAGTTATTTTCTGGTAAAATGAAGGAATTCATTTCCTAGTTTTGTGTAACTATATTTTATAAAGGCAAGCAGTGAGATTTTTGCAAAGGCTAATAAATTTATTTGCTATTCATCGGAATTATAAAGCTTGATGGTGATGGAAATGTCAGATAGTTTAATCTAATTTGGACGATGCTGGCTTCCTGTTCTTTAGCTTTGTTAAAGAAACATGTTCTAGGAAGCGGAAGAGCTGTTGCTGTGTTATGGAATTTTTGCACTTAGGGCAGCATTGTGAACAATACGGTAAGAAAAAAAAGGGAGGTATTTTGACGATACAACTAGGGAAGAGATTCATGATGTTTGGAGGCTTCTCCTTGGGCATCTATGACTTAAGAGTTTCATGATGTTTCTTTTTTCTTTGTTCAACATTTTGAGAAGCTTCAATTTCCTAGCTGGGGAATATTTTTGTGCAAATTTGATTTGGGATTTTTATTTTTAGGGTTGATGATTTTGGATTATGGGACATGTTTCTCATTTTGCATAGTTTTCCACATGTTGAGAGTTTTAAGGATAAATTTGCCCCGTTTTTGTTGACAACTTGTCTATTTTTGTGTACCTTTTTTTAATAGAGTGCGTTTGTTTCCCAGAAAAATAAAAAATGTCAGATAGTTTATGGGAATTCAGATGAGTTACTTTATTGGGAAATCTCATTAACAAGGTCATTTGCCAACTTCTTTACCTTGTGCCATAGTGTTTATGGGAATTCAGATGAGTTACTTTATTGGGAAATCTCATTAACAAGGTCATTTGCCAACTTCTTTACCTTGTGCCATAGTGCCATTTTCTTCAAATGTTGCTGCATTTTCTAATATGTTTGGTCTTTTTGAGTTGAGCCCATTTGAAAGGTTTTCTAGATGAGATGCTGGTTTAACAAATTGTTATAGCAATACATCTTTGGCTTTTCACTGCTGGAATGCATAGTTTAAAAGTAAAATGTGTGTTCAATCTATTTGGTATTCACACTGTGGATTAACATTCAGCAATCATTGGTATGTATTATATAGATGTATACTTTTTTTTTGGCCACAGGATTGTCCAGAGGTGCATGCAAATGCAGCTGAAACGCTGTGTTCTATAACAAGATTTGCTCCCCCAGGTCTTGCTGCTAAAATTGCTAGTCCAAAGTAATATTCTATGTTTTACTTTTTCTCAGATTAACTGCTAATGGTTCTGTATGGCGTTCCTCTTATCTTATTATTTGTCATTTCCTTTTTGCACGCAATCATGCAGTTTTATAAGGAGATTATTTCATCATGCTTTGCAAGATTCTCGGCCAAAGTCTGTTCTGGTTAACTCTTTGTCCATCTGCATATCTTTGTTAGACCCTAAGAGGCTAACAATGGGGACATACTATATGTTCAACCGTCAGCTAGCTCATGGAACCACAGTATCTGCAAATCCAGAGATTGTTGAAGGAATGCTGGGTAGCCTAGGTGAATATGGAGTCAATAGGTTTTCCATTCTTTGGTGATACCATATTAGAGCATTGCCTGTTTGTGTCACTAATTTGTTTCCTTTTTGTGATTTAAAGGCACTGAATTTTGATATTGTACAATTCTGCAGGTGATTTACTAAAGCTTTTGGATGTGTCATCTGAGGAGAGGGTATTGCTAACTACTTATGGGAAGTTGCAGCCACCTCTTGGAAAACATCGCCTGAAGGTATGTTTTATGTGTTTATTCTACTCCTTTTTCTGTCTTTTTAAGGATTTAAAAGCTATCTTATCTTTTGGTCCTTTGGTAGATTATTACTGATTTTTGAGAAGTTTCTACCATATGACGATTTTGTAGCTAGCCCCAGCTTGAAATTCCTTTTTTTTTTTTTTAACAGTAAGCTAAAAATAGTGGCTTTGCTGTTCTTACTGACTACTAATTGAGCATGGATGTTTTCAGATTGTAGAGTTCTTTTCAGTATTGCTGACAGTTGGCAGTGAAGCAGCTGAGAAGGAATTAATTCACCTTGGTGCAATGAAAAGAATATTGGACTTGTTCTTTGAGTAAGTTAAAGGAAGCTCTGCTATGCAATGGAGGGTGCTCAGACCTCAGGCCTTATGCCTTTTTTTAATTGTGACTGTAGGTACCCATACAATAATTTTTTGCATCATCATGTTGAGAGTATAATCTTATCTTGTTTGGAGAGCAAAAATGCACCTCTTATCAAACACCTTCTTTGTGAATGCAATTTGGTTGGGAAAATTCTTGAAGCAGAGAAGAATTTCACTTTGGAAGCTGACTCAAAGAAGGTAATTGGCCTATTTTTTTCTTTTTACTTTTTCTATCATGTTCTTGTTGCTTATGCACTGTACTTTGTCTTGTCTTTGCTAGTTAGAATTAACTTTTTTTCTTCTACAGCCAACTATCCCTTTAGAGGGTAGGCCGCCACCCAGGATAGGAAATATTGGACACTTAACATGCATATCTAACAAACTTGTACAGCTGGGAAATAGCAACAATGAAATTCAGGCATATTTGCAGGTTTGTTACTCAATCTCTACTATCATTTAATCAGTTAATAGGCAAAATTTCTGAGCAATAAAGTTCTTTCTCAGGCTTGCAAAGATGTAAAGTCAAGATTCAGGTCTGATTGGCTTAGTTATATAGTGTAAAATAATATGTGCATGGTGCAACTGTAAGTCAAGTTATGTGAAGTAGTTTATAAGTCTTTTATCTCTTTATTTATTTATCATTGTAGTTGTAGATCCTGTTTTATCTCAGACTGATTGAAAGATTATACCGAGGTGATACCTATCTGTCTTCCTAGAAAGTGCTCAACAGCACAATGTCGGTAGCTTAAAGCTTAGTTTCTTGATTTTGATTTTCTTGCAGCATATAACATTTCCCATGGAAAACCATCTATTTTTCTGAAGTATCATCTGAATTTTTTAGTTATTATTGTACTCTATTTGCGGTTTTTATTTTTCGCAGGAAAACATTGAATGGAGTGATTGGCAAATAAATGTCTTATCAAAGCGAAACGCTGTGGAAAATGTATATGAATGGTCTTGTGGGTATGTTTTCTTTCTTTCAAACAATGTTGTTGATCATGCCAAAATTTTGTTTCTGAATCTTTCTGCTTATGCATCTAAATGTGGAGTAAGTTCCAGTTACTTAATATAGGTTTGTTCTGTATGCTTTCTTTACAAATTGCCATTTTCTAGTGATTGTTTTCTTTATAGAAGTTTTTTATACATTCTCTGGATTAACAGCCATAAACATGTATGCAAGGTTTTTTATTTTAAATTTTCAGTGTTATTTTGTTATGTTTAATGATTAATCATCCCATTTTTTTGTATTCCATATCATTTAATCTGGGTGTTATGTAGTTGTGATTTGGCTGCTCTATTCCATTGCTTATTTTGGGCTCCAATTTTGATTCAGAATAAACAGTTGGCTAGGTGGTCCGTACTTATCCCATACTTCTTTTATTCCATAGCACTTAGTCTGCGTGATACACTCTTTGCAAATTCTAGTCATTTATGTGCTGTAGAAGTCTGAGTGTAAGCAGCATATATTTTCAAATCTTCAACACCCCCTCTCCCTTTTATTAATTTTTGTAGTAGGAAATAAAAAAATACATTGAAGATACAAATGATTGCAAAAGGAGTGGACCTGTAGTCCAGAAAAATAAAGTTAAGAAATCTAAATCTCATTCACATCAGTCCAAATTCTCTTTTTCATGCGTGTGTGTTTAAGCGATTGGTAAGAAGTTTTGTTTCATTAAATGTTGCATCTGATGGGCTGAGGATTCTAGTTCCTATCTATTTTGGCTTTGTTACATTTCAGATTCGCAGCAGATGTAGGCCTTGGCCTTCACATATTACTATAACGTCTTGAATTAGTTACTCTCATTCAAAAGTTTCTGAAATGGCAGAAATTTGATGTTTCTGAATGAAATTGGTACATTTATGTAATATGTGTGACTTTATGTAATGGTTGAGACACTGGTATTGAATATAATATGTGTGACTTTATTTATTTTTATTTATATAGGAATTTTTTTCTGTTTAAACAGGAGGCCTACAGCTCTACATGACCAAAATAGGGATAGTGACGATGATGATTACCAAAATAGAGATTACGATGTTGCAGCCCTGGCAAATAACTTGAGCCAGGCCTTTCGATATGGCATTTACAACAATGATGATGTTGATGAGGTGCTTTTTAGAGCTTTTTGAGTACTCCAATTGTAATAATTTTTTTAAATTCTTTTATTCTTATCAAATAAATATTCATTAACTTATTTAATATTATAAGAAGGGGAAATATGATGGTGGATAATAAATATATTTTTGTAATTGCAACAAGTTAAATAGGTCACCAACAGAGACATGGCAGAGCCATATCACCTTTGTTTGACCAACAGACCTCATGACTTCTTTTTAAGCTAGGTATTGACCTTTGAATTGGTGGGTCTAGGAAATACCTAGTGAAGTTATGAGGCAGACTTGCCATTTTTAGAGAACAGATTACCTATTCTAGAATGAGTAATATCCATCTGGTAAGACCAGAAAAAGAGTAAAGCCTTATTGTATGGTCATGATAGATGATAGGAATCAGTGTCAAAGATTTTTAAGATGATTTTCCTCTTGCTCTCCTTAAAATGTGTGTGGATTTTGAGCCAATTTTACTGAAGCATTTGATTGGCTTTTCTCTGGTCATAAATCTCTGTGCATTTGTCTAGAACTGGTGTGAACTAACATTTTATTATTCTTGCAGTTTTCTTTCCCACACACCTAAGTAAGACATCAAGCAGTAATTTCAAGATGGCATTTGAAATATCAAATTTTTGTTCTTAAATTTATTTTAGACAGAAGAAATCACACCTACATATTAAATGTTTATAAATTATGCTTTTATAAGACTCTCCTTGAGGTAAATATTGCTGGTTGTTATCTTCTTCCAATGTGAATAGTCACCTCACTTCTATAAATACAAATTGATGAAGTTACCCGGGCAGTTCGTGGGAATGAAGAGATTTGCTTCTATCCATATCAAAACTTTGTTTTCATTTTTTAATAGAATTTGTTTCTTAACATCATTTTGAGTGATGGTCACTAAAGAATTCAAGGATTCTTAATTTTGTTTTGAAGAACTGGGGAGCTCTTTTGCACTAAAGTTAGAGGCTATTTTTGTAGTTCAATAGGGTTGAGAAATATCTGACCTTTTGTAAATCTGAAAGAGGACTTCCAGTCCATCTCAATATTTGTATCTTCTTTGTGATAGAAATAAAGTGGTATTGTTTCTTTTTAAAGAGGATTGGCAATCTCTGTTTGGGGCAACAAGTACTCAGCATCTTTTCACTTTTCAAATTATGTATCTCTGCATATATAATCATGTAAGGAACACCATTCTTTGATGTTGATGATTAGACTGAGATAGTTTCTCCTATCTTGGAGATGGGTGCAACAGTTGTGGTAAGCTATTTTCTTGGAAATATATTATTCTGATGTGGATATTCTATTGAAAATGCTTAAACGGATGTTTGTACTATTGTAACCTAAATTTATCTTGTCTTTCTTTTCCTATCCTTTCATTTTAGTTATCAGATTGGAATCAATATGTCATTCATGCAATACCTGTAATGCTATTTTCATGGATCAATGATATTTATTTATTGAATTATAGCATATGAATCAAAATTCATATTAATTCAAAATTATTTATTATAAATTTTTCCTTGGTTACTTACTTTTCTTTTTCCAAGCTGCTTTTCCTTTGTCCAGTAGTTTCCCTTTTCATTGAGATACTGTGAAGCTGTCACTACTTGCTAATTTCTTTTTTATGGATCAGGCACATGGCTCTCTTGAACGAGATGATGAGGTATGAGATGCAATTATACTTCAGCTTCACTTTTTTGATTGTGAAGAGGATAAGTTGCAAGTATTTGTTTCAGCATCTGCCTTCCTAACCCTTTTTCTCGTCCATTTCTGTTTATTATTATTATTACGATGATGACGATGATCATCATCATAATCATCAATATTTGCAATATTATTTAATCAGTCCGTGTTTGGTTCTTGTTTTATATGTGGCAATATTTGTTAAGTCAATATTGGAGCTTTTTGATGAGGCTTAAAAGTTTTTATCAAATCTTTTCCACTGATAGGTGTCAAGTGATGCAGCTTTATGTTTTCTTACTGATTATATTGGAAAAGTTCACTATTTGATACTATTTGAAAAATCTTGATGTGTCATACATGCATTACTGTCATCAGAATTATGGTTAAGATTGTAGGTAGTACTTCTGAAATGACAAGTTTATTAGATGTTCTATTTATGTACCATAATTTTTACCGAAAGTTAGTTTAACAAAGTTTTACTATTTCATCATTGGAGTCATTTTATTTTTCTAGATAAACAGAATGTTGATGGCTTAATATGAAGATTGTTAAATACAAAACTTTTTTGATACAAATCTGTTCTAGTTTCAAGCTATACCTCTTGTTAAAGAAAGGAATATTTTAGTGGATATTTTCTTATGGAGATATTTGGCAGGATGTCTACTTTGATGATGAATCTGCTGAAGTTGTTATTTCTTCTCTGCGTCTGGGAGACGACCAAGAAAGGTAGGTGAAAAGATCTTACTAATCTTCTTTTTCTTTTCATTTGGTATTCCAGCAGAAGGGGAGATCTGCAAGACTCATTTTGAATATAAAATAATGCAAACATTCTATTAAACCCATAAACTTCATGTCCAAATTTCGATATAATTTATAGATAAAAAGGTGGTTTTTGTGCTTAAAGATCGACTTTTAGTAATGTAGCTAATTTAATGGATAAAAAATAATAATTTTATCTTGAAATATTGACCATGTCGCTCATTCTGTAACTTTTTTTTTTTGGGGTGGGTTGGTGGTTATTACATTGGCTTTTGAACCAGTAGTCCCAATTTCGTGAATTAGAATAAGAACACTTTTCTTGCGTTGTAGCTATGTGGAATATTTTTGTTCTTAAGGTATTTTATAGGTTCTGACTGAGTCAGTCTCATCAGCAGAAAGGCTGATGTTTGAGGCACACACCTGGTCTGTTTGGTTGATTTGCATGTAGACAATGAGCAGGTGAAATCAACTCCAGTCTAACGAGTGCTTGCATAAGAATGTTTTCAAGTTTTTGCGACATTCTTGGGATGTAGTAACTGGATGTTTGCTGCTGCTAGCATTTGAAGTATCTGAGTTTGCATTGAAGAAAAATGATTTGGATTGTTTTTTGTTGAAGCTCTCCAATGCAAATAACCTTTAGCTCTAAGTAACTTTTTGCATGTATAATCAGTGTTACCATTGCTCAATTTTCCTATTTAGATACGATCTATATTCTGGACCAAGTTACTGATGCTTCTTCTTTGGCCTGTGCAGTGGTTCGCTTTTTACGAATTCCAATTGGTTTGCTTTTGAGGAGGGAGAAATCACCAATGATCGCTCCACTGGATTGTTTGCTTCTCCTACTCCTCCTTCTCCTTCTCCTTCTCCTTGTCCTTCTCCTAATGAGGCTGCTGCTGTTACAAACGTTGGAGGTGATGATGATGAGGTGGTTGTTGATGACTTGGATGGCACTGCAACATCTCCTGCCCTACCAGAAACAAAATCAGAAGATGCCATTGTTGTCAGTCTGCCTAAAGATTCTGAAGAAACAGGACCCAGTGCAACTGAAAAGCCTCCTGTGTGGGTTGAGTGGAGGGAGACTACAGACTCCAGTAACCACCCATCTGATATAACTAAACCTCTTAGCATGCCGAATGGTAAGGTGCAATTAGACTCGAAGCATGAGGTTGTTGATCGTGGGCCAGATGCTGCTTATGAACATTCTTCTTCTTCTTCCTCTGCCAGAGATTTACCCCTATCAGAAAGTGAAAGTAAATGCCCTAGTTGTAGTCCTTCGGAAATTCCACAATCAGACAACAGTAACCTGAGTCCAGAACCAATCACTTGCACTGAGGTAAAAACAGGGGAAGGCACTTCTGAAGTTAACGAGAGGGAAAAGGAGGTGAAGGAAACAGAAAAGTGATGTATATTCAACAGGGAGTTAGTTAATGGAGCTAACTCACACTGCACAATATTTGATCAAGTGGGAAGATGAATATTGAAAGATTAGCCTCTGTACTTTTACGGTCGTCTTCTGTACATTGTCTATGTAGGCTTGATTCTTTTTCCCCAGCCATTGAAGCGTTTTTACTCCACCGGGAAGATAAGGGGAGTCGTTTACCAAGTATTGCCACATTTAATCAATTAATTTTAGCTTTTTGGTAGGGATTCAAAAGTTGAATCTTTCTTCAAGGCATTTTCAGTACAATAATCTGTCTATATTTATATCCTTCATTAATAAATGTCAAATATAGAATTCGACATCATAAAGAGTTAATTAATCACATTTTTCATGTAATTTTTAGAATAAATTAAGGATCACATGATTCTCGTCCGTATCCATTGCCTTGCGCAAACCAAATGATACGGAATAGTTCTGAATGTCAATCAATCAATATTTTCTTCCCCTTGCCAAGTCCTTAAGGGAAATAATAAGAGGTGTGCTTGGATCGTATCTTTTTGCTTTCACTTTCTAGCCCAAGTGACGCAAGACAATTGTGAAGTGAAAAAAATACGGATGCCAGATATGGTCAGAAAATTGCAGATACAACGGGCTATACTTGTGTAATTTATAAGCTTGGACAAAAGGAGGATAAATATGAAACAAACATATTATTTTTTTCACTTGATTTCTTAACTCGTCTCATGGCAGTCAAAATTGGAGATTACAAAATCTGTCTGCAAACCGGTATTATGAGAGTGTCAGAGGATGAACAGCAACACCATTTCGAGCTGCTGGAAGTCGTCCCCATCTTCCCAGACGAGGTTCCTGTTGCAAAAGGTATTTCAATGCCATCAGATCTAAACAACACTAATTGCAGATTATATTATTCTTCAATAATTAGCCATCAAACATGTCACCTGCCCTACTCCAGCAACAAGGAACTGTCCAGATTTCGCAAAAGCAAGGGAATTCACAAACCCAACCTGTGTTGCACACAACATTCAGTAAAACAATTAAACAAGACCCTACTAAGTTATGAGACCACATTACTGTACAACTCCATGGATATGTACTGAATAGAAGCAATGAGAAGGATTATCACTCAGGACTTAGAAATAATCAAGTTAGAGGTTTCATTCTAGCTTATTTATATATGTGGCAAGTACTCTCTACAAACCACTATTGAAAAGACTAAAGATAGATATGCCACTGAGGTATAAAGCCTTAAGCACAGAGAATTTAAGCTCACTGAAACACAGTCTATATAAAAATTGCTGTAAGTTCCCTGGCCATTCATTAGATTGAGGATTTTTATCATGACAATTTGATTTTATCCTCCTGTAACCTTAAAATCTCCTCTTTATGAAAAATTTCCCGGTTAACTTACCACTTTGGAAAATTTTTTGCACATATCTTGCTTTCATATGAAGTAGGATAAGCAACAAGTAATGGCAAAATGCATACAGCTACCTCTCATTAACAGTCATCATAAGAGCCCATACAACAGACCCATAACATAGGGGTTTAACTTACCAATGGAAGATCATACAATGGTTGAATGTCCTTAGTTTCACTTTCAATAGCCCATAAACGGACAGAACCATTACCAGCACCTGATGCTGCAAGATCGCTGCCTCTACAAATACTGATTGAACTGACCCAGGAATATGCTGATGAGGAATGATAGATTCCAGGATTATGATCACCGTTCTCTGAAAATGAAAGTCAACAGCATCCAATTAGAATCCCAACTAATGGAAAATACTTGGTAAGATCATATATGGAAGCAAGCTCTTTACTAATTCTCTCTCTTATTGTGAAAACGGATAGCACATTATATGTCAATGGAGAATGGAAAAACCAAATAACAATAGAAGGGTAAAACAGACATAATAAAAGAATGAATTCATGCATAAAAAATCTCTATTTTCTATAATCTTTATGAAACTTCTCATAGTGAAGACTAGACATGTCAAACACTTGATGACACAACACTCAGTCCACTTCTTGTCTAACAACCATACATAGGCAGTAACAGAAGACTGCACCTCTATTTGTGAAAACAATATGAAATATTTTGCAGGTGTTGTGAAAATGCTTTTATGAATATTTCACATACTTGCAAGTATGATGGTTCTTTTACAAGTAAACACACTGCTAAGGTTGACAAATAAATGCAAAAAGATTCATGTTTATGGTCAAATATTTGAATGAGTATTTATGAATTTTCAATGTACAAACACACTATTTCCATGTTGAAAATTGTGCCCATGCCTTTAGATCATGTATATTATTTTCCCAAAAAAAAAAAAAAAACTTAAATTCAAAAGCTAGAATCTCCAGATTCCAAAGGTAGCATTAAGAATGAGCTTAAGAAAATAATTGTAAAGAACAATCTGTAAAAAAGGAATATAGAAAACACACAAAAAGGAGAAAAATAAATCAAGCATATAAACTTTTAATCAGAATCCGATCAAGATACTGCAGATTTACCCATAAGACTGTCAGAGGTTTTGCCATTCTCATTTTGTTCATCATTCTTGTGGCCAGCCAACAAAGGATGAGCATTCTTCACAATGTAAGCAGGCTTCTTCCGCAGTACACTCCAGAGCTCAACACTTCCATCATCAGAACCAGACAAGAATTCATCATTACTAATAAAGCAGCAACATTCCAAAGATGAAGCAGGAGCACGAAATACTAAGCGTGATTCCTCAGGGACCTATTTAGCAGAAAACAGTAAGTGAGGACATGACAAATAATACAGAGAAAAGGTTATCACTAAAAAAAGGAAAAAGAAAGAAAGAAAAGAGAAGATGGCAACTGCAATGTGCATAGAAGATTTCTTAATCATATATTCCACTTGCAACAGAATGCAAACTCTGCTTTATAGTATGAACCAATAAAAAACCAGCCTAAAATAGTTACTCCATGATTTTAACTGGGATCATGTAAATATTTTAATTAGCAAACCTTTGAAGAAAATATTGTTTACCTTCCATAATTGCATAGTCCGATCACGTCCAACAGTCAATACCCGTTCTCTTCGTAGGCAGTCAATGGTTAATACTTCACTTTGGTGACCAAACAGAGTGTTTATATAAGCTCTATCTTCCGCATTCCATATCTTCACTGTTCTATCATATGAACCAGAAAAAAGTTCAGAAGTTCCTTGCCTGAAAGTTAAACAAGATACAGGGCCTCTGTGACCTGGAAAGACCTATAAAACAGAAATTGAAGATGAGAATAGCACAAGAGAAGGGAGAAACCAAAATCTCATGAACAAAATAAATGCTCATAACAGAGTCTGACAAAGCACTATATGTCAAATATATTACATTAAAAACTAAGAACCATGGATAGGCTACATGAAGAGTCTAACCAATGCAAAAGAACTAGTGTTATGTTTTGAGAACATTGCAGCTAAAACTGGCATATAAACATACATGTGAGTTAATGGGCCAGTGGACAACTCCAGATAATTAGAATACCAAGTAAATCATTTTAATTATGCTAAACATAAGTGTCAAATAGTGCATGCAGGTCCTGCTAGTGCAATAAAAGCTCCTAATTACATGTTCAGGAATTCCTAGAGCTGAATGACCTACAGATACCAATGTTTGAACTCACACCCCGAATAATATCCAATCACCTTGCATATTGTTTGGCAATAAATAAATAAAACACAGTACCTGTATATGCTCCTGTGTACGGGTATCCCACAAATGAACATGGCGGTCTAAGCCTCCACTAGCCAAATACCGACCATCAGAGCTAACAGCCAATGCTAAAACCTGTTTACTATGCTTTGCAGCTCGACCTTGTGGTTCTTTGGCACCATGGGACTTTAGCACGTCCTCACTAGGCCATAAATATTTCACACCTTTCCCACTATCAACATCCCAATGTAAAATTGTGCCATCTTTGGAAGCTGAAAAGCCCTTGGAATCATCCTCAGATAGAGCTACAGCAGTTACAGACTGTTGATGCTTCACTAAAACCCGAAACTCATCAATCTTTTGAGGCTTTCGAACCCTGAAATGTGGTCATTAAGCTATGTAAGAACCGGAAAAGATTAAAAAAAAAAAAAAAAGCACTGTGCATCAAGCTAAAATAAAAAATACAACAACAAAAAAAATACAGGGATCAATAATTTGACATTAGATCCAGTCAAAACCATAGCTGCACCTGGAGTTCAAAAGAATCCAATATCTACCAAGGACATAGTTACTAACATCCAAGACATCAAAGTGTCTATCCACATCTATCTTTCAACCCAAAATCTGCCCAACCCACTTCAAAAAATTGTGTTCAGTGCTTAACATGGCCCTCATATCACCAGATCAAATCCAACAGTGACTCCAATTTAAAAAATTACCAATTAAATGCTCAAAAATACCAATCAACAACGCAGCCCATCAAGCCTTCCATGGAATATGGAATAAACACTTTCATGACCCCTATACTATGTCCTATTTCTTCAGTTAGTTTCTGTTTTCTGAGCCTTCATATCCCATATATGTATAGATAAACCGTATAAAGTGATTCACTACTTCGTAAGTCTTAATTTTTTATAAGTTTGCTTGAGTTTTCTATCAGAAAGACATTGCCTACGACATAAAACTTCATAAACAAAGAAAACAAACAGACACTATGCTAATATTACCTTGAAGCAATCACTCTCCTAACTCTCCCACTCTCCTCCAACTGTTCCTGTTGCAAAATCTTCGCAACAAGTGAATCTCTTTGGCCTTCTTTCTCACCATCATCTCGCCCATCCGCTTCATCCCCCTCCTCTTCCTTCCTTGCCATCTCTCTTATCTTCTCCAAATATGCCGCCGCCATTCGTTTTCTCTTCTCATCCGCCGTCTCCTCCACCTCGCTACCACCAGCATCAGACCCACCTCCCTCAATCTCATTATCATAGTCTTCAGATTCTCCAGAGTCGATATCGTCATCATCATAATTGAATTTTCTCCTCTTCTTCGTCTCTCCCTCGAAGAAGGGGTCCTGGTTTAATGAAAATTTGTTCTTTCCCTTAGGCGCTGAACCACCCTTCTTCTTCTGGGTGTTTTTGTACGTCATGATTCAACAGTTGATGAAGTTACTAAAAGAGAAAGTTGATAATGTAGTTTGATGTTTTATTTAATGTACAACTTAAAAACAGAGAGAAATTTGATTTGAAAGAAAAGAGAATTAGGGTTTAAGCTTCGGGGTTTTTAAACTGAAATGTGCAACAGCGGTTAAGCGGCAACAAGTAAATTGATTAGGGTCTGTTTGTGTTATGGATTCGGGTCAGGGTCGGGTCTTTTATCCAAACCTATTTACGTCATTGTGTGTTTTTTGCAAGTGATTTTGCACCAATAATTATTTATTTATTTATAGATATTTAATTAAATTAATTATTTTAAGGGAGTTGATATGATTTTTAATAAAATATTTAATGAACTATATAGCTATGGTCAAATATTTTAATTAATGTGAAGATTGTCCTTCTCTTTAATCTTTGATTATTTTGAACATCTTAACAATGTTCGCCATATTGATTTTAACTCTCGTATCAATTAATTTTCATTCAAAAATTACGTAATCAAACTAAAAGCTTAAATAAATTGGGATATGAAATTGTTTATTTGTTTATTATAATGATTTAAAGGATTTTAAGTAAAAATGTTATTGAAATTGAAGACGTAAAAAGATTAATAGGATAAATGCAGTGACAGCCCTACAGACGCCCCCCACCCACTAAAATTTATTATTTTGTATCATTTATACTTTTAAATTATTTTATAGATTTTTTAATTTTTTCAATAGTTAAATCTATAAGTTTTTCTATAAAAAAAAAAACTTTTAAATTAAACATTATTTTTATAAATAATAATATAAATTAATAAAAAATACTAAAAATAATTTTAAAGATAAAATAAAAATTTATAAAAGCAGTCACTGTCACCGGTAGTGTCATCTATGATTGTAACCGTCGTTAACCTAATTAAATGGTCGAACAAAATCACCTAGTTTTATTAGCATACAGATTTGACCGCCTCGACGGTTGAGACTACTAGATTTAATTGCTTCCACTATCTAAAATAGTAAAAAACGATTAGTTTCAAGTATGTTACCATCTAAAATAGCATCTGTTAGATTTTTGGTGACCAAATATGAACGTCTTTGTTATTAAGAATACCAGAACATCGGCTATCGTCGTCGGTAATGTTACCAGTGACAATGGTTGCTTTTTAAGATTTTTATTTTATTTTTAAAATTTTTATTAATTTTATAAAAAAATTTTTAATTTATTATTATTATTTTAATATTATTTATTTATTTTTATGGAGAGTATTTTGGTCTTTTCAAAGACCAAGGGCAGGTAGTTGGCTTTTTAAAACTTCTTGGGTAAGAGGGTGCTATTTTAGGAAATCTTGGGTAAGAATTAGTCATGTGGCCCTTTTTTTGAACGCAAAAGAAAAAATTAATTTCAATAAAGGCTGAAGTGAATAATGACCTAAATTTCATTCATTCTATTTTAACATTGAAGTTTCGATAAGTTTTTACACAAATTAATTTTTATTTTTAATTAAAATATTTATTCAATATTTAGGATTTTAATTTATATTGTGTCAATAAAACTAATTTTTTCTAATATATCAAATAGAAACATAATAATGTTTAATATTTATTTATTTGCTTATAATATATAATATTGAAGGTAAATTGATAAACAATTGAATATTAGTATTGTATTTATTAAAATTAGCTATTTATTATAGACAATATTACTTTTTCCACTCTTCAACTAAAATTTATTTATAAATATAAATTTTAACTAATTAACCGGGATGAGAGAGAATGCATGGTAGTCTACAATGTGTAAGTCTGTTTTAAAAAAACGTTTCAGTTTGTTTACCATTATAAATACCATTATTATCTTTACTTTTTAATTGAAATTTATTTTTTGAATATAAATTTTATTCGTTATCAAGATATTTAAACTTAATTAAAAGTTTATGTATTTCAATTGGACATTTCTAACAAAAATTTTTGCGATCATTACTGAATAGATGTGATTAAATCTATTAGAAGTATTCACGATTATTGAGCTAAAATGCAACTTTCTAAAATAAGAGAGAATATATATTTTTTTTTTTCAAAATAGGGGTAAACTGATATATTTCATAATAGAGGTTAAATAATATTTTGCCATAAATTAAAAATCTTAAACCATAAATTGTTAATCATAAGCTTTAAATTAGGATATCTAAACTTTAAATTGTAAAATATCAAGGGGGTGGAACTCCCTTAAGGGGGGTCTCACTATTGAATTATCAGGCGGGAGTCAATAAGATTTGAAGAGTAAAATCTTGGAACAAAAATTGAACGAGTGATTTCTTATAAAAAGAAAAACATCTAAATTGTATGTATCAATTTACCCTTTATGTATAAATTATTTTACTCTTATTATATAAACTATCATTTTACCCTCACTAGATGTTGTGCATATCAATTACCCCCTATATCTACTATCAAATATTAAGTACTTTTGCTAAGGGTAATGCCTATCAAATACCTCAAAACATTTTTTTGTCAAATATCAATTACCCTTCACTAGGTATAACACTTACCAATTACCTCGAACCACTTATTATAAAATATTGATTACCCTCTCATTTGTTATATTGTCAACAGGGGTGATTTGTATTTATTAGGCAAATCACACTTAATAAGGGTGTTTTTCATTTCATTATTTTATTTTAAATCTACTATTATTTGTCAATAATCACACTATATGTAGCGACTCCCGCCCCAGGTCATTGTGCACTGTAGAAATATATTGTATATCATAAATAAAATATACTTGAGACAGGAACCTCTACAGTAAAAGAACTACTGCTACTGAATAAGAATTTCTTTATAAAAGAAAGCTGTAAATAAAATCTACTGTGATAGTAAATTAAAAATACTGAAATATGCACTTAAAAACCCCAAGCTACTCATGTATAAAATATACTGCTCATACAGTGTATACTAAAGTATAATAATACACACATATACATGAGAAATAAGTAAAAACATGGGGGCCAAACATGCTATCTGTTGCTACCGAGCCATATCCCCAAAACCTCGCAGCTGTCTCGCTCCTGCTCAGCCCTCTCTACTCACTGACCTGCAAAAAGGAAACAGGGAAGAATGGGTGAGTGACAAAGTCACTCAGCAAGTGTTTTCAAACTCAAACACTCGCAGGTCCTACACATAGCTGGCTACGTGACTCGTCATGTAGAAAACTCTGCGTTACTGTTTTCTTTTTCCGATTCTTTTTATATTCTGAAAGGCATTTATTTTCTATATTATTTTTCACTGAATTCTATTTTGTTTCCCATGAGATATTGTACATGACATGAAATGTATATGTTGATGTCATGTGTATGCTGAAAAGCCATAAAACTTACCCTTAGGCTTGATTTTCTGAAAAACTTTCTTTTTTGAAAACTTTTTTTGATAATAAAAGCTGTGATCCGAAGATCCTGAATATATACATATAGTATAAGCTAAAAATTGTATTAAAAAGTACTGTATCTGAAAATATCTGCTATGCTAGCTAGACTGATGAATACAAGGATTTAGCACCCTAACCATGTGAACTCAAATCCTACTGAATCTACTGATGCACAACCAACACTCTCTCTAACGAGCTTGGTCAATGACCATGTCATCTCTAACGAACGTTAGTTTTCCTTTCTAATAGGTGTACAAACTCACAGGTGCCTCCTCGTATCTACCCCTAACTGATATATGAAATATCATATATTTATACTTTAAAATCATACTGTTGGATCCTTGAATCCAGTCTAAAATCATCTGATATGGCATGATGTGCTCAATGCTGATAATCATGCATGATATGTTGTTTTATCGTCTTATTACTGAGTTCTGTGTGCTTAGAATTGGCTTAGAGTGGCTTAACTTCTCTTTAATATTCTTTTTCTGCTTTTCTTAAGGTGCACGAGCATGTGTTCCTGCGTGCACAGGCGTGTGTCAAGGCACACGGGACCATATGCTTCTCGTGTCCCTAGGCATGCAAACTTCTAGAATCAATTATCAAACTTTGGCTAGCCACACGGACGTGTGGTACACATACATGGGCGTGCATAAGCTGGGCACACAGGCATGTATCGCACTACACAGGTATGTAGTAGTCTTACAACACTCCCGTGTCTTGCCTACACGGGCGTGTAGAATTGGGAATAGACACATGGGCGTGTGTACTCGAGTACACGGGTGTGTGTCTGGATTTTCATACGTACATGGATAACATGTAAGGTCGTGTTTCATGTAGAATTGAGGCCTCACGTGCGTGTATCTCAGGTATACGGGCATGTGCTCAACCCAGATTCTACAGAAAGCGTCTGAAAACCCAGAAATTCTCACACCAAACTCATCCACACTTCAATCCAACAACAATACGCACTCAATACTACTGCTAACATACATATATTCATCATATCATCATCTCAATCACGCCATATATCACGAATAAAGCATATAACTCATGTATACAGAATATACACATATAAATCATGTCATTAACCACTCAATCATCCAATAATTCATCATATCAAAGCTCAAACATGTTGTTGACATCTCAAACAAGCACACAAAGTTTCTCAAAAGCTCAAAACAGTAAAACATGCTCCGAATACAGTAAAAGAGGTAAGAAAAACACTTACCTTGCGCCAAAGAAGTTAGACCTCTCTCTCTGGAAGCTTTTGGATCTCTAATCTAGAACTGAGTTACTGGGGGTTCTCTCTCAACCACTTTAGGGTTCATTGGAACTGAGGGAAGAAGAAGAAAAGCAACTGAAATAAGCTGGGAGTTACGCGAAACTGGAAAATAAAACATATTTATGGCTAAAAGGCAAGACACACGGTCGTGTGTCCTAGGCACACAGTCATATGTGTAGTGGAAAATCTCAATTTCCACCCACCTTCGTGCATATATGAAATATTCTCTTAGAATACCCATGTACAAGCCACAAAAGGCCTCTAAAAGACTCTTCTACCCCTAAACTCTCTCAAAACTCTTTCCTAACAAGGAAATCTCTCTTTTATCCTTGA
Organism: Anacardium occidentale; assembly: GCA_026122585.1. Taxonomy (NCBI): domain Eukaryota; kingdom Viridiplantae; phylum Streptophyta; class Magnoliopsida; order Sapindales; family Anacardiaceae; genus Anacardium; species Anacardium occidentale. The sequence continues at coordinate 930,232 of JAJEJH010000007.1, read as the reverse complement.
ATTCAGAACCTAAAAAGATAGTTATACCCTCGGGCTATTACACTATAATCCTTAAATCAATTTTTAATCAACATTAACGCAATTTTCCCATAAAAAACTCAACATTCATCTAGTCAAATCCATACCCAAATACAATTTTAAATAATAAACATTTAAAAATGAACACCAAGCTCTAAGTTAATACTTTGTACTAAACCCTAAGCCCATTCACAAAAGTTTTAGCTTGAAAAATCATGGCTTTTTGCCAAAATTTCTTTGTCTTGTTATGTTTGAAGTAAAATCTTGTTAATTTGGGGTAAAATCATTCATTCTTATTCTATTGGCTCTATCTAAATAACCCTTGGATTATTAGCTAAAATCTACACCCATGTGGAATGGTTAGTTCACTTAATTAACTTTTATTTATTTATGCAATTACTTTTTTAAAGAAAAAAATGATGTTTATAAAGTATTCAAAGTGAATTTTCTTTTCTAGAAAAAACTATTAAATTGGTTTTTTTATTCTAAAAATGTTATTTAAAATTTGGTTGGTATTTATGTCTTTGACAAGTGGTTTTCCAAGAGGAGCTTTTAGAAAATTTTATCAATTTCTTACTTTCTCAATCATAAAGTTTGGTAAAATGGTTTATAAAAATCAGTTATATATACAGAATAAAGAATAGTAACTGATTTAAAAATTTTAAGAATTTGATTATAAAAAGCTCACCCAATGAAGTTTGAAAAAATTGTAATTGAATATTTAGAATATATAAATTATCAATACATACATACATACATATATAAGAGTCTTGGTTTTAATACATTGCTTTCTAATGATTTCATGATAATTATTTTTTTTAACATATAATTACTTTCACATAACGTTATCTTTTAATTTAATTTTATGACTAAATAGTATAAATTTTCAATCATTGATTCATGACAATCCAACGGTTTAAAAGTTGATGAGGTGGCAATAAAAATAAGAACCCTCAACTTTAATCTAATATCCATTATATTGCAATAAATCAATATCATGCTTGCGTTTTGAAATTCCAATTAGAAAATTTTATCTCAAGACCAGGGTTATATACGATTGGATCAATTTTATTGGACGGAAATGATACTTTATGAACAATTCAAATTTAATGGAATATATTTAAAATTAACTAGAAAATTATATATGTCTGTTGGAAAAATAATAAAATTGACCTAATTTCAAACATTTCAAATGAATTGAGCCTTACTATTTAGGGTTAAATGAATTTGATCTCAAGTTTACGGTATTGATTGCAAGTTTTTCAAAATTTATGTACTAATTACACAAACTACAATTGGCAACAAAAATGCATTGTCACAATGAGGAGTGAATGTGCGTGGTGGCAAAGTTTTGCATGGACTTTATCATTATAGTGCATTACGACGAATTCTAGAGATTTTTAGGCTAGAAAATGGTGAAAATTGTTAACAACATGATCTTTATCATGTTTACTTGATTCTACTGTAAAGATTTATGCGTTTTAGAATAGATTCATGATGCATCTAACATTTAGAATCCTAGTAGCAAAATTCAAATGAGAAGTTCGAATTTGAGCTGATTTTTGTAATTTTTCTTGTTAGAAAGATATTGAAATGGTTGGTGCTATTGTTGGTGTTGAATTGAATATATATATATATATATATATAGTAGAAACGTTAAGAATCAAGTAGTACATGCATTTGACAACCAACCATGTGCGATTCCTAAGCAAAATATGAATCACGCATTGATGGTGATGTTAGAGATCAGGGCGTTATGGATAATTTTTAGAACTGGAAGGGTTTAAGGAAAGGTGTAGAATATGATCTTTTAGTTTTTGCCATTTTTCAATAGGTTCGGGGTAAGTAGTGTGAGGGCTAGATGAAATTGACCGAAATATCAAATAGAATATTCATTTTACCATCGAATGCTCTTTATCTTCTTATTTAAAGTCATCAATATGAACAATTTTTTCACACTAACATTTGAAATTTTCTTTATCTCACTTCAATTGTTTTGTTCAATCAGTTGTTTGATAATAAGGGACAAAATTTTTGTCCAAAGTTTGTTTTTCAAGGCATTTATGTGAACTCTTTTGAACTTAATTAGGAAACATAGCTGAACTTAATAAGGACTCCACTGAAATTTGCACAGCATTGGAGGGGGAATTATTAATTCATTGTAATAGCTTAGTTACTATTTATCAGAAACTCTAAATCGTATTTGGTTTAACATAATTCTAACAATAAAATTAGTAATCAATAAACCATAGACTCGAAACTATATAACCTAAACATTGAAATCGTGACCTTAAATCGTATACCTTAAACTGTAAACCTTAAACCTTAGACTTTAAGCCATAAATCCTAAACTACTGACTTTAAACTGTTAATTGTAAACCTTAAAATCAAAAATCATAATTGTTTCAATCATAAATATTAAACTGTAAACCCTAAAATCAAAAATCATAATTGTTTCAATCGTAAATATTAAACTGTAAACCCCAAATCCTAAATCATATTTACCAACTTGAAAACTGTAATTGTTTCATAATAAACACTAAACCCTAAACCCAAAACCAATAAACTGTAAATTGCAAAACGTAAACTATAACCCATGAATCGTGAAAATTGAAAACTATAATGCATAAACCATAAACCACAACTATTGAATTGTAATTCGTACACATGACATTGTAAAATGTAATCATAACCTTTATAAATGAAAGTTAAATCGTAAACCTTATATAGGATAAAAAAAAACGTAAACAGTAAATCTTATAACCGACAAATGTTAATTTATATGGTTTAGATATATAAATGATGGCAAATATTTTTCCATTGTAGGCCTAGGTCAAAATGACGGGTTATGCTTTGGTGTGTTCTAAAAGGAAATGGATTGAAGATAATAAGACAATAAAATATATTGGTAGGTGAAAGTATGTGATTAAAATCTTGGGAAACACAACTTTGGATAGATTGATGCAATTGTTAAGTGTAGTTTTACAAATAGATTAGAGGCAAAACACAATTACATTATCAATAAGACTAATCAACCATGAAAACTGAAGGCTAATGTACATCAGTTCTAACTAATATGACAAAACAAGGGTTTAAAGGGGTTATCACATGTAATAAAAACAATTTAGATAAAGATAGGGATAAGGACGATGATTATGTCAATAATTCAAGCAAAAAATTTGATAATGATAATGATGATAATGGTGATGATGACTATGAATCAAAGGCTCTCACATCAAAGATAGATTAGAAATAGGAATTTTGTCCTAAATATTTTAATGATTTCAAAAGGAAACCATATGGTTAGTTTGACTTAGTCAATTCAAGTAGTTTCTAAGATTCACAGTCCATGCATCGTAATTTGAGTCATGGGAAACATATTGTTCCTAGTAAGATATTTAAATGGTTACCTAAACATCAAAAATTTCCTTCTACATCTAATGTCGCACAACCCAAGAGTGAATGTTTAAACTTAAAAGATGTATGACATATTTCTAAATAAGAAAAGTTTGATAGATGTTCTAATAAGTATGTAGTGGAGAATGGATAACAATTCAAAACAAAAAAGTCAACAAAACTATTGTACGTAACAAGATGTGTTAATAATCAATGCAAATGGCATGTGCATGTGAAAAAGTTAGGACAATCTGATTTCTTTGAAGTGAATCATTTACACTCTAAGTACACCTATCTTCAACATTAAATAATATCGCATAATAGATAGGTTAGGGCATGAACGTTTGGACAAATGTTAATGATAAGTTTTGTATGGTCAATAATATATATCAGCCAAAATCAATCATAGTGAATGTTGTCCAAAAGTACAAGATACACTATCATATGCACATATATGACGTGTAAAGAATTGGGTAGTGTAATCAGTGTAGGGTTCATCCAATAAGTTATTTGCACTATTTTTAGGGTAATACCATAAGTTGGTGCTTTGAAACCTAGAAACTGTGATAGCTTCAGACATGAATGAGCAACCAAAGTTCAAGAACATTTTTATGACCTTGGGATGCAGTATCAAGGCATTTTAACATAGTATACAACTACTTATTTGCATTGATAACTCATATTTGAAGGTTAAATATTTAAGGACCTTGTTCATAATTGTTGCAAAGCATGAAAATAATCAAATTTACCCTGTGGTATTTAGTGTAAATGGTAGTAAGAATTATGAATTGTAGAGTGTGTTCTTATCCAATTTGAGGGGTTATGAATGCTTCGATTGGCCATTACATCATATCGCCATGTAAGTATTATTATTATTTTTTTTTTTACAATTGTTGAGGTTTTCCTAAATGTTTATCACAGATGTTATTGTCATCATATTTTGAATAATATGAAGATAAAGTTCAAAGGCATACAAAAGTTCTGACCTTGTATTGGAAAGCTACAAAGGCCTATACAATTCTAAAATTGGAAAAGGCATGTTGGGTATTAGAAAAAATAAACCCTAATGTGGCTCAATATCTCAACAAGGTTGTTTATGAGAAATAGGCAAGGTTATTTTTTCAATGGTATGATGCAACATTAAGACGATGAATATTGTCGAGTCTTTTAACACTTTTATCAGGCATGCTTGAGGTTTACCCATACCTACACTCGTGGAGTTCATACGATGTACTCTCTAAAGATGAATCCATGAGAAAAGAAACCATGTGGTTAGTATAACATTACTCTGTAGTAGTGTTGTTACTACTAATTCTTTGCACAACATTACGTGTTTCATTGTTTCAACTACTTGTTCTACTCCTATCACTTAGTGGGCTAAAGACAAGCTCACCAACCATGTATGAAAGACTTTTAACTTGAAAGTGTATCATGTAAATATTGATTGGTGCAAAGTGTTTGGTAACGAGTAATGGACTACCATTATAGACCTAAGAGAGTGTGTATACACATGTCATAAATTCTAACCATCATAAATTTTATACAAACATACAACTGCTATGACCACGTACAAGAAGATGTTCATTTGTTTTCAAAAGGCGCATCTATAATACAACATTGCCTTTTATAGACAGGTTTATACAAAGACAATTTATCTATTAAGGGACCACACAGATTAGGTTTAACCTAAGGTTATGGACAGATGTTGCCATTATATACTGTTCATTGTCATGTTGATTGTCTAGCCAATTGAAATAAGATTCCTAACCATGGAAAAGATATCATGCAAGACATTATAGTCACTGAGAACAACCTAACCATACAAAACTGACTTGTAAGCCCAAAACTCGTTCCTAAGCATGCCCTTTCAACTTTATCTAGTGGTCGAAATGATGAGAAATGAATAAAAACTATATTATTTTATGATTTAATAGTGTATTATCACCTTGTCATTGTTGTTAATGTAATCTATGTATGAATTTGATAATTAGGCATTTTGTTGTTCATGTATTATGTTCAAATATCAATAATTATATAATTGTTATTTATGTAATTTTTATGTTATCCATTGTTGGTTTACAATGATTGGGCATTATTGTTGTTCATGTATTATGCTCAAATAATGATCTGAATAATTTTTATTTCTATAAACTTTATGTTGGCCATTGTTAGTTTCTAGTGATTGGGTGTTATTGTTGTTCATGTATTATGTTCAAATAATGATGATTAAATATTCGTTATTTATGTAATTTTTATGTTGGCAATTGTCAGTTTAAAATGATTGGGCATTGTTATTATTCATGTATTATGTTTGAATATGATATTTATGAGACGGTCGATATGTTGGAGCTAATATGTATGTGGTATCGTTTGTTTACATTTTCTTTTATGTGTGTTTTGTTTATTTTGTTACTTGTTATAGCATGTTTATAGGTAGCATCACCAAAAACCCCCACGAGATTGTAACTCGTCCACTAGGGTTGCTCAGGGATTTAAAGGTTTATTGTATATGTAAATGCAACCATGTCAACCTGCGGAAGTGGTTTAGGTAGTTAGCATATTTTTTATTTTATATCATTTTGTTTATTTTGTTTAGTGCATTTTTCCTTCTTCCAAAAATTAGTCGCTTTTATTGCTAAAGACTAGCAATTCACTAATTGGGGGTTGTGATGAGTATTGGGCATACGCACCATTTAGGATTAATTTTAGACAAATTCAGGTGAGATTTTACAATTTCATCCATGATTTGAGCAAATTAAGGATCACACAATGTTTATTGTTGTTTTGTAGGACTTTGCATGATTTTGAATTAAAATAATGCTAAGCGAGTGTACTTAAAACCAAAAATTACAATTGAGGCAAAAAACTAAGAAATAGATGTGAAAAGAGCTGAGCAAGCTCAACTTCGTGGTGACATGCCTCAGCGAGAAGCAAGTAAGCTATCTAGGTGGTGGGCATTACAACACCATGCCATAATATAAGGGAAATTACGCCAGACGCAGAAGCTATCTAAAGAGTAGGTGCCACAACACCATGTCGTGGTGCCAATGCATTAGCCCATAGAATAGGACCCATACCACTACACCATGCCATAGCATGCCCAACAGAACACTTGCGCACTTGAGGCAAAAACTTGACACTACAACACTACCAACATTCATAAGTGTTTTGGTTTTTTGAAACTCTTTTTCTAACCATAGTTATATATATTAATCATCACTTTTTTTTAAAACCACTTTTAGAGATTTTTCATACAATTTTAAGAGATTCTTGATTTTGTTTGGAAGATTCAATCGAAAGCAAAATGGATTGTAATTGCGAGATTATTTTTCAAAAGGTTGTAATAAAAGATTCAATGATTTATCGGGTTTTATTCTTATTCTCCATTATGGGTTGCTTAAATCTAAATATTTATTTTTGTTTAATTATGTACTAAATTTTCTTTACTAAGACTAGCGCTAGTTAATTCATTTATTTGTAGCAATTTTCGATTATGTTTAACGAGCATGTTATTTCATTGTGAGTTTGTGTTTTAAATTTAATGCCTATTAAGAATCTGGCCAATTTTTAGTAAAATTTCTATTGTGTAATTGAGACCAAGATGTGATATTGTATAAAAGTTGTGAGAATACAAACCGTGGATTAATCGAATATAAAGATACATTTGGTAATACATGCAATAGTCATAGACATAATAGGCTTGTGCTGAAAGCTAATGAATTCCATAAAACTTAATGCATTTTCATCTAATTAACCCTACATAAAGATGTCTAGATTATTAGATTGTGAAATATGATTAATATTACTTAAAAAAAACATTAAACAACTTAGGGAATTTCATTATTACATGAATAACATGATATCTTCAGTTGTATAGAAAACCTACTTGAAAGTGAATTAGTGAACCCAAAGTCTTAGTATCATCTCACATATTGTCATTCAATTTACTTAGGCAAAATTATTAATTAGTTGTTTTCATTTTTGTTTTAGTTTAAGATTTATTTTTAAATCAAATTCGTCAATTTAGATAAAGTTAGGGGTAGTGTCGTTTTGGTACTTGCTTACATAATCTTGTCGATAAGACAACTCGGAATACTTTTCTTATTTTTTGGACCAAGTACACTTGCTAGAACGTTAGGGTTAAAACTTAACACATCATAACCTTTGATATTTAGCCTTAACCTACGAATAAGTGAAACATTAAACTACATACTCTCTAATGTCTTTCTTCATCCCTAACTACTAGAAACTTTTCTTAAGATCTTAATACATTTTTACATTATCTAGATGAATGGTGTAAAACATATCATATGTCTCTGATAATAACTTCTACCTAAAGTTTTCATCCTTTGGGACACATATTCTACCTCAATACTTTAGAAGATTACTTACTGCCTCAAACTCTATATTGAAATTATCTATTATCTTTTAGACTATCATCATACACCACTTATCATTTGCTTGTTTTACCCTGATTTCATCAATCAACGTAGATTTGATCTCTAACCTTAAAAGAGCTTTTAAAATAATCTTAATTTGTTCATATCTAACTCATATTGTAACTTCCTCTAAACAATAATACTTGACAAGGCCACTTTCCAACTTAAGGCATCACTTACTATATTAGCTCAGCCTACATGGTATATGATATTACAATCATAATCTTTGACCAACTCTGACCATTGTCTCTATCTCATATTGAGTTTATTCTAAGTGAAGAAATACTTTAAACTCTTATAGTATGTGTAGATATTACATCTCATCTTATACAAACAGTGTCTCTATATTTTTAATGTAAACGGTATTACTACTAACTTCAAATCATGAGTAGAGTATCTTAACTCACACCTTTTAAATTGTCTTAAGGCATATGTTATTACTCAGCCTTATTGCATCTAGATTGCTCTCATACCATTGTGTGAAACATCAACAAATATATATCATATTTAACACCTTTTTCAAGTGGAGCTAACATTGAAACACTAGTCTCTTCTTCATCCCTTAAAAACATGTCTCACACTCTTTAGTCCATTTAAAAGGAGTTTCCTTCTTTGTTAAAGTTGTGAGAGGCTTGGCTAAATTGGAAAACCTCTCAACAAATCTTTTATAGTTACTTGTTAATCTAAGGAAACTACAAACTTCTTTGATCGTCCTAGGTCTCTATTAACTGAACATAGCTTCAACTTTGCTTAGGTTTATTGATATACCATTTTTCACAATAACATGTCCAAGAAAAGTAAGTCTATTCGACCAAAACTCGCATTTGGAAAACTTAGTAAAAAGTTACCTTTCCTTCAATCTTTACAAAACAAATCTTAAATGTTTTTCATGTTTTTTTAGACTTTTTGAATAAACCATTATATCTCAATGAAGACTACTATGAACATATCCAAGCAATCCTAAAAAAATTTATTCATGACATTGATAAACATTGCTAAAGGATTCATTAACCTAAAAGGCATTACACAAACTTGTAGTGCCTATACCTTATCTTAATATAGTCTTAGGTATATCTTTCTTTGCTATTCTTATCAAATAATATATGAATCTTAGGTTTTACCTTAGAGAATACTGAAGCTCATTTCAATTAATCAAATATATCATCTATCTTTAGCAAAGGATACTTATTCTTGATGGTTACCTTATTCAATGCTTTATAATCTATATATATCTTTAATGAACCTACCTTCTTCTTTACAAACAAAATTAGAGCTCTCTAAAAGGAATGCCTAGGTATAATAAACCCGTTATCTAAAAGCTCATAAAACTATCTTTTTAACTCTTGTAACTCAGCTAATGCCATTCTATAGGGTGCTTTAGAGATAGGTGTTATACTTAGTGCCAACTTAGTATTAAACTCCACCTCTTTCTTAGGTGCTAGTCCCAACAGCTCATCAGGAAATACAACCTTAAACTCTCAAATAACTAGTGCCTTATTCATTCTAGGACTTAAACCATTGTCATTACCGATTACATGAACCAAATAGCCAATACACCATTTACTTAATATCTATCAACCTTTAATACAAGAAATCATCATACTTTGAATCTTACCTTTGCTAAATTCAAATCGATCCCTATTGTCCAAATAGATTCAAACCTTATTCCTTTGGCAATCTGTCTTAGTTCTACTCTTTTGAAAGAAGTCCATTCCTAATATCATGTTGAAATCTGACATATCAAACACAATTAAATTTATTAACATTTGTCTACCATGGATTATAATTCTCTATCCTATTAACATCTAGTCATATTCCAGAATATCTCTATCTAGTATCTCTATCCCAACTCTCTAATCTATAGTTACTAGATTCATACTTAACCTTTCGACTATGCTTCTAGTTATAAAATAATAGATAACATTTGAATCTACTAAAATATATAATAGAGAATTATTAAAAGTAACTAACAAGTCACTGTTAATGGGCTTGCTTCTACTTAACTGTAAGTAACATTATAAACTTTTGCATTGTCTCCTATTTGCTAACCTCTGGCTAGAGACTTAGCTTTATAATCTTTAGCTAAGTGTCTCAACTAACTATATTAGAAACACACATTCTACCTTATTAGACATTCGCTTCGGTGTTGCTTTTAACACTTTAGATAGATTGAGGCCTCACTTTTCTTAAGCTTCTTTTTATCCTTGCTCCTTTTTTTACCCTTTGTTACCCTTTGACTAGAAGGGCTTCTTCCCTTTATCATTGTGGCCTTTCTACTCAAAACTATTATTTCCACTTTTCACTTTCTTATCATACTTTGAAACCTTTGTAATAGCCCGAGGTTAGAATGGTCTTTTTAGGCCTAAAATCGGGGTTAGAAGAAAGATTTCTCAGTTAGAAATCTGTTTCAGTGAGATTGGAGGGTAGAATAGTCTTTTGGTTGGCTTTATATGTAGCTTATGGAAGGAGCACGACCGTGCGTTCTTGGACACACGCCCGTGCATGTTTGTTGTACGCCCGTGCATACCTGCTGGTATATAAACTAATGTTTTTCCTCCGTCTGTTTCAGTTAGCTTTTCCCTTTTCTTTTCTCTCCAGGAAACCCTAGTCTTTTGAGGGAGAGATTAGTCAGCTTTAGCAGCTATTCCAACCAAGATTCAGCCGAGGATAGAGAGATAGAAGATCTTAGCAGCTCCAGGTAAGTATTCCCTTACCTTTTTTCCCTTTTTCCTTGGGTTTATGTTTCCTTGGTTAGGTTATTTCAGTGTTTGTTGCATGTTTTTAGCTTATTAGCAGTGTATGTTGCATGCTAGTATGTTTATTTTGAAATGTGATGAGTTTTGGGCTTAGATTTGGTATGATCTTGTTGATTTCGGTCGTGGGTGTCGAAATGGGGCTAGATGCATGCCCATGCATTCTGGTTTTGAGCAATGTCACGGCCATGTATGCAAGGCATGCATGACCAGCTTTTGAGAGGGAGTCACGCTTGTGCACCTGAGGGTCACGACCGTGCGTGAGCCAAGTATGAGATTTTAGCTAGAGTTTCAGAGCCTTGCACGATTGGGCTGCACGACCGGCACACGGCCCGTGTATCTGCATGCACGCCCGTGCGTCTAATAGTGCACGCTTGTGCACCTTAGTAAAATGAGAAAAAGAAAGAAATGAGCAGAATTTCAATAACAAAAAAGAAAAGAACAAAAGAAAAGAAAAGAAGAAAAGTAAAGAAAAGTAAAGAAGAAAAAGAAATAAGATATTTTCTAGAATCTCACAATAGAACGAGAAACTCATCACTAGACTTAAGTAGCGTAATCTAATGATAGGTTACGATTAGAAAATAGAAACAGAAACAGAAATAGAAATAGAAAACAGAAATAGAACAGAAACAAGAAAACAGTAACAAGTACATAACAGAAACAGTACAATAGTAAGAAATACTATAATCAGAAAGAAAAGAGAATTGATAAGATAACATGCATAAATAGCATCATTCAGCATAGTATGTTAAACAGTGTTTTCAGAAAAGGGATCAAGTGATCCACTTACATCAGTTTTTTAGCATTCAGGGCTCGATATCCGAGTCAATCATTAAGGGTGAATTCGAGGAGGCATCTGTAGGTTTTCAGCTTTCTGACTTTGGTCAGATTGGTTAGATTTCAGCTTACTAGTCCAATGACTAGTATGGTAGGATATTTCAGCTTACTAGCATTTTGCTGGTATGGTTTAGCCTACTTAGCCAGGATGTCGAATCCTTGTTTTCATCAGTCTGATCAGCATAGCAGGTATCTTCGGATACAAAGATTTCAGAAATAGTTTTACTCAGCTTTTCAGTGTTTTGGATCTTCAGATCCTAACAACAGTTTTCAGAAACATGTTTTCAGTAAACAGGCCCAAAGGCAAATGGCATGATTTCAGCATACTATGATACACAGTACATGGCATGACAGAGCATACAAACAGTAAGACCAGAATCATGTAAGATAAGAAATAAAAGAAAGATTTAGCTGCACAGTATACAGAAATAAAGAAATCAGAGAATTCAGTTAATCCTATCAGAACGCAAAAATTATTAAAAAAAGCAAGAGGATTAGAAGAAGCTATTAGGCTATCAGGAACTTAGTTAAGTTTGCCTAGATAGCAGTTAGTCAACAGCAGCTTAGTCTAGAGCCTACCCGAAGGTAGAGGTAAGAGATGTTTACTGAGTGACTTGTCACTCATTCCCCGTGGTTTCCTTTTTTGCAGGTTGGTGTTTCGGGGAGCTGAGCTTAGAGCACGAGATGGCTGGTGTGTGGGATATGGCTTGAGCGGGTTTTCACCCGAGTTTTAGTTATATATGTTCAGTTCAGCAGATAACTTGTTTGTGGCTCGCATGCTTTAGATTGCTCATGCATTCGGATTATATAGTATATTTATGTTTTCACATATTATTATTATTTTATAAACATGAGTTTTATTTCAGGACACTGTATAGTAGGTTTTAGTTTCCCATCACAAATGTTTAAACTGACTTTCGCATATTTTTCAATAAGCAGTCAGAGTAGTACCTACTGCTATATATTAAGGATATATATTTATAAAAAAAAAAAGGTCTACAGTAATATATAGCAGGCGGGGTATTACAACCTTTATAGGGAACTACCTCTTATTTCTTAAACATACTTTTGATCTTAAGGCCCTACTCAAACCCTAGCTATAACTTTGGGGCGGATGGGATCCTACCATTACATCCCACATAATTACTGAATGCAACCCATGGATAAACTTCTGCATAGGATTTTCTTCTACTCCAACTAACCCTAATGCATACCCCAATAACGAATTAAACTTTATGACATACTTTTTCACTAGATTTGAGTATGTTAAATAAGTACTCTTATACTCCACCTCAAATAGATTCTTGAACTCTTTCCATTTTAACCTATGAACATTCAGCTTATCCTTCATCATGTTCCATCATATTCTAGCATCATCTTTCAAAAAATATGTAGCATATTAAACATTCTATTTATCTAATAAGGCTATAACATTCCTTCCAACTTCTATCTAATTTTCAATTATGATTGGATCGTTTGTCCCATTAAACATTGGCAACTGTTAGACTCCAAGAAGCCAATTTATCGAATAATTTTACTCTAACTAAAAATGATATACTAGAAGTACCCTTTTTAGATCTTTGGGGTCTCAATGTCCTTTCTATGTCATTTACTTTAGCCCTCTAGCCCTCCAAGACCTTATTTATCATTTCTTAAACATCAGTTGAATTGAAGCCTGATTAAGCATTCGGTTGAATAGATGCTGGTGGAACAAGATGTTTCTCACCTTTTATCAAACTTTTATCTCGTGGAACATTAATTATAAGATTTAACCAAGTTGATCTCCTTATCTGTAGTCTTCCACATTTCATACATCATAACCTAAACTCATGCAAGATTTTAACTTAGACTTACAGCGAGTTGTTAGCGATAAATGATATCAGTCAATATAGTTATCATACTCAATATCAAACTTAAAACATTGGTTTAAGAAAATCTATTTTAGAAAACAATTTTTGAAATTTGTTTTTAAATACTTTTCTTTTCCCACAAAGACCTAATCCCTCTACTTTGATACCAACATGAGGATGTGATACCCTTTTACTCTTAAAAGCACTATCGTATGAGTACTCAATCTCTAAGTAATGAAAAGCATATCATAGCCTCTCTTGCAAGCAGTTCTATAAAAAAATTATTAAAATAAAATCTAAAAATAAAGAAACATAACTAAAAACCTCTTATTATACAACCAAAACTCAAGTATACATTTCAAAAACCACATCTATATAATACCCAAAAACTGAAAACACATAGTCTTTAAAATGTCATCTAAGTAAAAAACATAAAAAGTAAAGTTAGTCTTCATATGACTACTATCGCTACACTAAATAGAACCATTACTACTAGCATTACAACTTGCCTCTCACACCAACCAAAGTTTTTGGCCTTGAACTCTTGTAAGATAAAGACAAAAAAGAGTGAGTGAAAACACTTAGTAAATAGAATGACTCTTAGTTTTTAAATTTTTATCCATTATTCTTAAGCGACGTCTCAACTTATGCTCAACTTTCCTTTAATCTTGCTTAATATCATTTTAACCTTCATGCTCATATGTCATATGTCATATTTCATTTCTATATTATGTCATCACTTAACTTAGATGACTAGGAAACCTTATCTTCGCTCGTCTTTAAGGATAAACTTAATTCCTCTAGACTAACTGAATTCTATGTGGTAATGCATCGATAATGCTTATGCAATAAAACCATGTAAGTGTCATATGTAAAACTGTAAGTATAAACTCATTTCTGAAAAATTATAAATTGAAAACTAAATACTGAAACTAAAAATTGTCTGTAAAATTGGAAAATCATAGTTGTAAAACTACATTGATCAAACTAGGTAAGATAGAGATTTGACATCTTGGCCAGGTAAGAAAACTCACATATATATATAACCAAAACTTTACTGCAAGTGAAGTACTTTACAACAAATGCAATGTTCTAATGTAGACTTTGGCCCCTACTGTGTAATGTGTAATCTCACAGATACCCTTTTATATCCACCCTGATAAAAACATATCTTGTAAAACTCATGAGAAAACATGGGGTTGTTCAAATATGTAAATCTATAAATTATGCCATAAAACTCATTTCATGTAAAATATCATAAAAATCATGGTCGATACATTTTTATGTTATAATGATACTACTATCTATTATACTATTTATTATTATGTATTATATTTTTTTCCATGTGTGAAAATCATAATTATTAGATTAATCATTTTTAATATATTGTAGTATCACACATATACTTATTTAAATATACATGCATACAGAAGCTTTGAAATGTAAAGTATGATATAATAAGCAACATACTAAAAATATCATATATAACTAGTTCATGAAATATACATATTGTTCTCACAAATTAACTATACAATATGTACATATCATATTAGCCAAAATAAAAGTTCCATGTTATCAGTACGAGTGAACCAAGTCCAAAACTATATCTTATTTATAGTCGTCTTGTGTCATATCTCAACAGTTAAATCATTTGACCTATAAGGAAAGAAAAACTGGGAAATAAGTGATGAGTCACTCAGTAAACATTCCTTAACTTTACCCACAAACATGTTTTCTATCATTTAGTTCTAGTGACTTGTCATACTTTATTTCTTCTTTCTTGTCAAATTATCTTACTTATCTCATTTCTAGTCTTATTCTTTTGCTTATCTTGTTTATTATCTTACAATCTTTAATTTTTTTGTTACTTATTGTGATGCATTTACTTTAGTTCATGTCATACTATGTATGTCATGGTGTGAAGTACGTTGAAAACTCATATCTTGGCCCTTCAGCTTCTTTCTGAAAACATTTTCTAGAAAATCTCTATTGTGATTTGAAAATCCTATAATAAATAATATTTAAAAATCTCTCTTTTATATAAATCATCTATAAAAGCTTTATTTAAAAATTGATATATTGATCAGACTGATAAATATAGAGATTTAGCATATTGGTCGTGTGAGTTCATTTCTACTGATGCATGATCAGTAAGCTAAAATCTTATGCATGACCAACACTTTCTCTAACAAGTTTGGTCAAAGACTATGTCCTCTCTGATAGACGTTGGCTCCCTCCCTAATGGGCATGCAAACTCACAAGTGTCCTTTTATATCTATCTTTAAAATAATATATAAAATATCAGTTTTCTACTTAAAAATTTATGCATATGGATCACTTGATCTCTTTTAAAACTTTACTTTGACATGTTATGTCATGTGATGCTTCTTATGAATAAAATCTCATTATATTTACCGTTTATTAAGTTCATCATACTTATATGAATTTCAAGTTCTAATTCTATCATTTTTACTTACTACACGATAGTACATCTTTAGGATGTACAGTCGTGCACTGTACATAGCCATGGCCATGTGTTACATGGGTCTGAAAAGCTCTGTATATACGCAGTGGTGACCTTTCCATACGTAGTCAAGCCCCAAACACTTATCTAGTCATGCACACTTGACATACACGATCTTAAGGCTATAGAAATACAAATATATAGTCGTGTACTATATGAAGTGCATGATCACGTATCATGCTTTGCTTCTACAAAATCATGGCTGAAGGCTATAGACCTTACATAGCTCAATCAAGCTACAACCGACTTATTCAAATATCAATACATGATCAACATGCTGCTTGTGCAAATATTATTATCATTAATAGCATCTAATTTCATCAAATCCAGTTATCAAACTCAAAACATACATATATGAACACGTTTCCACTAATTTAAAACTTCTTTAAATCATTATCATCACATCATCTCATCATATTTTCATGCTAATCAATCATAAAATAGGTTTCAACATCAACTCATCTCAAGAACAGAGGAATACATCCATAAAGAAAATACGAGAAAGGTAAGAAATACTTACATATAGGCTTATGGATGCTTAATCTCTCTCTAACCCTTTTTAAAAACCTATCTCAATTCCCAGCTCTTAGTTGGTCTCTCTCAACTCGCTAAGGGTTTGTCTAAAGATAAGAATGAAAATTAGAGTAAATTTGTATATAATAAAAGAAAAAAAAAAGTACTATATATAGTTGCACTAAAACTGAAGTGATACACGATTGTGTATCCATAAGATGTATGGTCATACTCTATGAAATTTCATAATTTTGTGTTTTCCCATGTCATACATGCATTAACCCTAAAGGTGACAATTATACATACCATACAAAGCCTCTAAATAACTATTTTACCCTTGGGCACTCTCAACTCAATTCTCTTACTATAAAATCTCATTTTCATCCCTGATTTTCAATCTAAAAATATCATTCTGAACTCGGATTGTTACATTTTTTCCCTCTTATAAAAATTTCATCCTTGGAATTATCTAAACAATTTTTGGAATCTTTCTCTGATCTTAAACTCTACTTTTCAAGTGACTTCATCATATCTGTGACTCCTTCATTGCATCTTAACCAAGCATATCTCCTTATTCCTTAAAACCTTAACTCTGCTATTTAAAATTTGAACTGGTCTTTTCTGATCATTTAAATTTTCAACCAACTTCAAATCCTAAACCTCTAGCATGTGGGACTTGTTCCTTACATATTTCTATCAATAGAGATATATGAAAGACATCATAAATACAATCTATATTGATAGGTATGGCGCTAGTTTTTGTCACGTCAAACGAAGATAAACTTGTCACTCTTGTTTAACCACTCCAAACGTGGTTAAGAGGAGCGCACAATGGGTTTATGACCCATTGTGGAGTTTATAGAGTCACCACCCGAGGGTTACCTCGAAAAAGTATGCGTTAGTAAAGACAAACGATTTATGGATCCCCTACAGAAGATCTAACCTTCCTCACTAGTCCAATGGTTAAGTTCGAAAAGTCAGGTACAGTGATGGAAAAGTGTTAGACACCCATATCGTTCGGCCCAAAGGTTGACCTCCACTATTATAATGTGTTCGTTAAACTCATTATCAAATTTAATTAAGTTCCATTTTTAATCATACGATGCATGTATTTTTATATCCAGTTACAAAAGTAAATAACATCCAAGATATAAGATAAAAATAAAAATAAAACTAAATAAAAGTAAGAAAAATAAAAATTACATCTCTTTTTTTTATATACCTTTATACATTTGTTCTAATCCTAAACAAACACAAAAAATAAAACCTACAAAACAAAAGAGTGAATATATATATATATATATATATTAGAAGCAAAGCATCCACGCCACCAATAATATGTTCCCTTTTTTCTCGTCGTGCACCCATAAATTCAGACAATAAAATACGCCATAACAATAATAGATTAAGTAAAGTCCACCAAATAATGTTAAAACAAAACTGTCATGCCACCATTAAAGCTATTCATGCTTTCCCCTTTTCCCACGGCTCGTACGTCCACCAAATCACACAAAAATGCAGCATAATCATGCTAGATAAAATCCAACAAATAATATAATATACTTCAAACAATTACAAAATATTTATCATATGTATACTCACAGTAAATTATATATATAATTACAACATACGTTTATATACAATATATATTAATATATAATCAATTGTAATTATATACAGTAATATGCATGTGTAATTATCGAAATATAGTATATATATGTAAAACCACAGAATACATGTATACATTACAATATATTAAAATATGATATAATTATGACATACCCATTTATACAAAATTTTAAAATACAATATATAAAAATCAATATAATTATAACATACACATACGTAATACAATATAATTACAACATATATATGTACAAGACATAAAACTTATTAATTTTTTTGGTTTTTTTTGAAAATACAAAATATATATAAACAGTACAAAAAAATGTATATATACTCAGATAGTATTTTGATATGAATGTATGCAAAAAAAATTTATTTTTATAGAAATACAAAATGTGCTCTTTATGCACAGGATAATATATATAATAAAATGTACAAAAAATACACCATCTATGTGCATAATAATTAATATATATGTGTACAATATATACATAAGAAATTATACTATATATATATATATATAAAAGTAACATGTAAAATACACTAAAAAAAATATTTATATTTTTCATAATGTATAATATACATAGAATATAATTCTCAACATAACAATGCAGCCACATACGCCTATATATATAAAAATCATTATGACATTACCAAATCAAAAATAATAATAATAATAAATAAATAAATAAAAGAAATGAATATTCTATACTTTATTTAAAATCCCCTCCCAGGAACTTACCTCAGATGTGATAATCATGGAATTTTGTAGATGCTAGATGGAAGAAGTCGATAATAGACAGCCTTTGATACCAAATCTTGCTAGAGCTTTGAACAATATATATATATTTAAGGGAGCTAGTGGCTGGGATACATATATGTATATTTTAAGGGCTGGTAACTGGGAATATATATGTATATTTTAAGGGTTGATGGCTGGGAATATATATGTATATTTTAAGGATTGGTGGCTGGGATATATTTGTATATTTTTCCAGGAGCTGGCGGCTAGGATGCTGAAATGCCTTTGTAGTGCAGAAGAACATGAATTCCTAGTTAGACTGGAAACTTGTTGGGCCACTCTTTCTCTTCTTGGGCAATGACTTATTTGGTTGGGCTTCTTGGATTTGCGTTATTTGGGTTGGAATGGATTGTAAGGACTAGGATTTCGATTCATGAATTTTCATTTTATTTTTGTGTGGGTTCGGATTTGTGGGCTAAATTTTGGTTTATGAATTTTACTTGTCCATCCTCAATTCAATATCTCTAAAATTCCTAATCAACATCCAAGTTTTTTAATCATCGGAGATGACTCTATTGGGTTTAAAATAAGATGTCTACAATAGGTAAAACTAATCTATAGACAATATTTTCCACTCTCTCCAATACTTTATTTGGACTAATGAATATAACAGCCAACTTTCTTTTAACACCAAACCTCAACATATGTTTGTAGAGAACAATCCTAAAAAATACCTTATCTTCTACTGAAAAATCTACCTCTCTATGTCTTTTATCGGCATAGCTCCTCTAATGATCTTAGACCTGTCTCATCTATTGTCTAATTAATAAGATCTACTCAATCATCTTCAATATTATCTTAGGACCTATCATAGTCTTTAAAGAGTCTCTCTCTCTAATCCCACCTAATATAGTGGAGACTTACACCTTCTACTATAAAGAGTCTTAAATATAGCCATATAAATGGTAGACTGATACTATTATTATAAGTAAACTTTATTAAAGGGAGTAACTCTACCTAACTTATCTAGAAGTCTATGCAACAAGCTTTCAACATATCCTGCAATATCTTATTAACCTTCCTAATTTAACCATCAGTCTATAAATGATATATTAAAGTAAAACATAACTTAGTCTCTAATGTTCTCTCTAAACTACTTTAGAATGCTAATAAAAATCTCAAATCTTTATCTAAAATGATGACTCTATGAGCTATCTCTCTGACATATAGTTAACCCAACTTATCAATAAACAAGTCTTTTCAAATAGATAGAAAATGAGCTAACTTACTTAATTGGTCTATAGTCACTTATATACTAGTATATTCATGTTATAATATAGGAAGACCTAATATAAAATCTTTAAACATGCACTCCTATTTCTATTTGAGCATACTTAATGGCTACAGTAACATATACAGTCTCTGATGCTTTACTTTAATTTACTAACAAGTCAAACATTTAGTCACAAAATTTATAATATTTTTTTTTTTATACCTGACCACCAAAAGTCTCTTTTGAGATCCTGATACATCTTAATGCTATCTAGATGCACTATATATACTGTACTATAGGCATTAACTAAAATCTTCTCTCTCAACATAATATCCTTGGGTATATATACTTTATCTTTAAATCTCAAAATCCTATCTTTCCGCTAAAATTCAGGTATTAGACCTTCTCTGATTCTCTAATCCTCTATACGTAATCATCTTATGGCTATCTAACCCCGTTATTATCTTTCAATGTGGATATAATCTATAGTCTAGAGATTCTTGTAGTCATAATCTTAATCTACTCTCAATTGATCTCTTATTGTAACTCCCTTCGAATAGAGATCCTTGATAAAACTGCTTTTCTACTTAAAGCATCAATAACAATGTTAACTTTATTATGATGGTATTTGATCTCACAGTCATAGTCCTTGACCAACTATAACCATATCTTCTATCTTATATTAAGCTCTTTCTAGGTGAAAAAAATACTTCAAGCTTTTATGATTTGAATAAATATTGTATCTTACAACATATAGATAATACCTCTACATCTTCAAAATGAAGACTATAGCAGTTTACTCTAAATCATAAGTAGGATACCATAGCTTATAATCCTTTAATTGCTTGAAAGCATATGCAATCACTCTACTAACCCATATAAGAATTGTACCAATCCTCTGATAGGATACATCGGTGTATACATCATACTTGACTCTTTCTCAGGTAACACCAAAATTGGAGCACTAGTCAACATCTACTTTAACTCTCAAAATCAAGTCTCACACTCTTAGGTCGATACAAATAGAACCTCTCTTTGAGTCAAAGTAATAAAAATTCTTGTCAAACTTGATAATATATTAATAAACCTCTGGTAAGAACTAGCTAATCCAAGGAAACTCCTCATCTCTTTTGCTATCCTCGACCTCTACCAACTTAGCAATACCTTTATCTTACTTAGATTCACTACAATGCCCTCAACTAACACCATATGTCTAAGAAATGTCATAATATCTAGTCAAAACTCATATTGAAAAACTTGACATACAATTGTATATCTCTTAATCTCTATAACACAAACCTCAGATACCTTTCGAGCAAACTAGGATATCGTCTATAAATACTACTATAAATCGATCAAGGTAATTTTGAAATATTCTATTCAGTAGATCCAAGAACACTACAAGAGTACCAATGAACTTAAATGGCATCATTACAAAGTCATAATAGTCATATGTCATCTTAAAAGTTATCTTAGGTGTATCCCTATCTACCACTCTGACCTAATGATACCCAAACTTTAAGTCAATCTTGAAAAATACCATTTTTTCTCTCAACTAATCGAACAGATCATCAATCTTAGGCAATAGATACTTATTCTTTATAGTTACCTGATTTAGCTCCCTATAGTTGATATACATCCTCGTCAATCTATTTTTTTTTTTTTTAACAAACAAAATCGGAGTATTTTAAGGTGAACAACTAGGTTTAGGTAAACCTTTTATCAATCAAGTCATGTAACTATTTTTTAACTCTTAAAACTTAGTTACAGTCATCCAATATGGAGCATTAGAGATAGAAGTTGTACTGAAAACTAGCTCAGTATTGAAGTCTAGCTCTCTCTCTCTATAGAGGTAACATAAGTAAATCTTCAGGAAATGTATTTGCTAACTCTCTTATTACTAGTGCCTCTTTAATACTCGACCTAAATCCATTTTTATATATTTAATATTGGCTAAGTAACCTATACAACTCTTACTCAATATCTTTCTCACTTTAACACACAAGATCATTAAACTCTGTACTTTACCCTCTTCAAATGTAAACTGATCATTGTCTAGCTAGAATCTAAACTTTTTCCTTTTATAGTATATCTCTACTCTATATCTACCCAAGGAATTCATACCTAAGATTATATTAAAATTTGCTAGCTCCTTAATGATCAAATCTAACCTCAAATGTCTACCTAATATCATTATCTCCTAATCTACTAACATTTTGTCACTCATTATCATGCCGCCATCAGACAACTTTATATAGATACCTTGATCTATTACACTAGGAATCAAACCTAATCTATCTATAAATCTTCTAATTATGAAGTAATGTGTAACACCACAATCAATTAACATAAATAAAGAAGTACCATAGAAAAGTAACTGACCAATTGTAACATGTGGGATGCCTTCAACCTACTCCTAATGCATAACATACATTCTAGCTATACTACCTCTAAAAGTACCAACACCTCCCTTAGATGTACTAACACCTCCTTTAAATGCATCGGTACCACCTTTGAATGGACTAGCACTACTCTAGGTAGAACATTCTAAAATCTTATGTCCTAGTTGGTGACAACTAAAACATACATTTCATCTAGTCAAACAATCTTTTGGATGCTTCTCGCCATATCAAGCATAAGCAAGCAATTAAACTCTCTACCACTTAGTTTCCTTGGAAATCTTCTTGTCTTGAATTGGTCTCTTGCCCTTATCTTCACCTATAAATACATCAACACCACCTCTCTTAATTAGTCTCTTGTCTATCCTCTATAAATAGACCTTAGATCTCATAGTTCTTCCCAAAGTTTTACTATACTACTGAGGAGGAACAACTCCTGTTATTATATCTCTAGTTATGATAAAATGTATACTATGTGCGAATTTCTACACCCAACTTATCTTTGAATCAGCTAAACCTTACATAAACCTCATAAAGGTATTAAATCTAGTAATATACTCTTTAACTGAATTAGTCCCCTGAATCAACTCCATAAACTCCTAGACTTTGGCATACACCATGTCAACACTCTAGTACTTTTTATCAAACATCCTTTTAATCTATATCTAGCTCTGTCTCTCCTTCTTAACAAACATTCTCGTGAGGTTCCACCAAATTGTCATATCACCTCTCAGCATATAGACTACATATCTTGCTCTCTCTTTATCAACATACTAAATAATCTCATGACATTCTTTATTGTCTCAATCCACTCCTCGACAATTATCAGTCTCTATAGCCATTGAATCTTAAGGACTAATAAACTTCTAATATACTAGATATCAAATGTAACCTTTTTGTATCTTTGACATCCTCAGTCTCTGTCCTAAAACTTAATCTCAGATGTTAACCTAACTCAAGCACTTGATAACTATCTCTCACTGGCACTCGAAAACCACCTCTTTTTGGCTCTTAGAAACCATCTCTCATGGCCTCTAAGATTATCTCTCTCACATCTTATATTTTTAAAGACACTCGAGTGTCATGTGACCCTTACCTCTCACTCACAAGTCTAATTGAGGCATTACTTTTATCCTTATAAATCTAGGTAAATGTCATATCTAGGTAATTGAGGCATTACTCTTATCTTTTATGTGTCTCCATCGAAGATGCTCGAAACATTATGAAAAACCCTTAGCACTTAGAGAAATAAGACTAGAGGGGGGGTGAATAGGATTATTTAAAAATTTTAATAAAAGAACACAGCAAAAACAATAAAAAGATTAATGCACAATAAACACAATTAAGAGAGAGAGTTCAGAGATTGCTCAGCCAAGTTTAGAGAGGTTCGGAGCTTTGAACACAAGCCTTCTACGTCCTCTTCTTCAATCAAACCCGATTGAAGTTTCTACTATCTTCAACACCCGAAGATACAATAGTTTTGCCACAAGGGAATTTCGCCCTTTTTACAGATGTAATGTTGATAAAAGATTGATTGAAACTGCCTCTTAATAGGCTGAAAATCAAATGTAAAGTACAGAGCTCTCAATGGTATGAATGAATGAGCTTAGAGAGAGAAAGTATATTCAAAGATTGAAGAAGATGGCTTAAGCTTTTTGCAATTCGTTTCAGTGACCCTCTCCACTTCAAATGGCTCTCCTTTTATACTTGATTCATTGCCTAGAATAGCAATGAGCCGTTTTGCTAGCTTTGTATCCGTTGAAGTAGTTGGAAAAAGTAAGTTCTGCAATAAATTTTCCAGGTGCACGGTCATGCTCCTCGAGTGCACGGTCGTGCATACTGCATTTATTGCCTTCTACTGACTCCCAACGGTTGACTTAAAAGCTTAGCGCCAATGATACACGGTCGTGTGTCCTTGACGCACGGTCGTGCTTCGACCCTTCATGGTCGTGTTCCTTAGATGCATGATCGTGCATTGATACTTCAAAGTTTTGTCCAAAAGTTCCAGAAGCTTGTACGGGTTGGCTACACGATGACCGCACGAGCAGCACACGGGTGAGTTTAAGCTAGAGCATGGTCGTGTGCCAATTCTGCATGGTCGTGCGTGAGATGAATGTCTGAAAGCCTTTGCACGATTAGCCTTGCACGACTTCCTGGAAGTGCTCTTGGTAGTGCTCCGTATTTGTCATCACGCACGGTCGTGCGTATTGAGAGAGCACGGTCGTGCGTTGACTCTTTTTCTTTGACTTACTGCACGGTTTCCTTTGCACGACTTAATCTCCCGTGCTTTTCATAGGTTATGCGCACGGTCGTGCTTCCACGGAGCACGGTCGTGCTTCCAATGACTTTTTGAATCCTTTGATTTCACACGGTCAGGCAGCACGGTTGAGATGGTAGTGTATTGCTCGTGATACGTATGCACACGATCGTGCATAATGACGCACGCCCGTACGGGTCTGAGACTTTTCTTCCAGAAAATCACAGAACCTTGCACGGTCAGGCGCACGGTCCCGTGTTTTGGACACACGAGGACCTGTTTGGTCAAGCACGGTCGTGCGAGACCTAAAGCCTGCAAAAATAAATTTCTTTCTCCCTTCTTTGTCATGAATTACTTCATGCAAGGGATTAATTAGCATCTTAAACACATTTTAAACATTAATTAACAACTTAATTTATATTTTTTCATCATCAAAACATCAAGGGTTCAACAATCTCCCCCTTTTTGATTGATGACAAAAATATGTTGAAAATGTTAAAATTGAGTTTTAACTAAGGATAAGAAAATGCTCCCCCTCACTTTAAGCACTCCCCTTTAGTTTTGGCCTTAATTACCAATACAAATTTATATCAATTTTAACTTGCTAATGAAAATGCATTCATTTCATGCTTTCTCCCCTTTTTTTGCCATAAATCAAAAAAAATTTGACAGAACCTCCCCTATTTTTATAGGATTTCCGAAAGCAAGGCATCAAAAACAAACACACTCCCAATATATGCAAGCAATTCACCATCCAACTTCTTCAGACAATCAACCAATAACAACATCCAAAATATAAATATACTTTCAAAACATCAAGAAAATGCAACCAACATATTATTGTAAGTCAAATCATCAAAAAATATAACAGCATAAAGCTTATATGTTCCTCAATAACCAAGTTGTGTAACAAAATCATGCAAATGCAAATGGAAATAATGGTTCAAGGTTGGGGTGGCTGCTGAGGTGAAAGATCTGCAAGGTCATCCAGAGCTGTAACTCGGGACTCAAGGCTAGTAAAGCGAGATCCCACAGTATCCCAAAAGCCACGAAACTCAAAGGTAAGCTGAACCATATTGGCATCAATCTGCGCCATACGCTCATCAAGTCGAGTCACACGCGCATCAAGCTGATCTACCTTCGCATCAATCTGCTTGGTCAACTCAATCAAAATCTGAAGCTCGGATGTTGACTGAACCTCAGGACCAGCTTCGGGGCGAGTTCGTCTTCCTCTCTGGACACTAATTTCAGCCACTGAAGGCATGGCAAACGGTTCGGCAGATGGCTCATGATCTCCAACAACTGTAGGCAATCTCCATCCATCATTGCCATCTTTCTCAATCACCCTCATCCGAAATAAAGCATCGGCATTTAGCATATGAGACTCCTCGAAACCAATCCGAAATTCGTCGTAGCCTTTAACAGAAATACCCAATTTTTCAGCGATGAAGGTAATTAGCATACCAAAGTCGATAGGGACCTTTTCCTTATCGCTGAGGGTCTGGATGTCACTCAATTTGCTGATCAACCATCGAGCTGCGTCCAGTTGACGACCATTCATGGCAGCTTCTATTACTGCCATGTCACGAACACTGACATTGCCATTAGTGTTCGTGCGAGCATTTAAAGTATAGGTGACCATCCGATGGAAGATTCGCATGGCCGGATTGTCCAAAGAAGGGGCCTTCGCCTTCTGCGCTTCATAGAATCCGAAACCGCTGAGGGAATGCCACACCGCCTGAGTGCTCAACTCATGCAAAAAGTCTAAAATGCCCTCTGAATTACAGTCCAACCAATCACCCAACTGTTCGGTCGGCACCGTCCAATCCGAATTGACCAACCGAAATCTCAAAGTAAAATCAGTAATGTTTCCCCGTACGTCCTTCGGAATCGATAGGGAACTATAAAACTCATAAACTAAATTTTCATAGGCATCGTTTCGCATGAAAAATAATCCAGTCAGCCTAGAAGAATTGACTAAACCCATAATCTCATCTAATATACCAATTTCCCGCAAAATTCTTCTATCCAAACAACGTCCAATATAGATAGCCTTTTTCATGAGTTTAGATAGGAGTACCTTTTACTGCCTATTGGAACACACGATTCCAAATAGATTTTCTGCTCTCGAAAAGCTTCTGGAAGGCCCGGAACGTGTTGGCAATTTCATTCGTGGAGGCATTTTGGATTTTGGTAATGGAAATAATTGAAAAAGGAGATTTGGGTTGTGTTTTGGATGCAAAATAATCTCAAATGATGAGAAAAGTGAAGAGAAACTTGTAAAAACAAGTTTGAAAGCAAATGAAAGCAAGAAAAATGAGAGATTTTGACGAAAAATCGAGAGAGAAATGAGAGAAATTGCGGCTAGGGTTTATGAATTTTGTGAAAAATGAAGAAAATGAACGGATTTGCTTAAATAGACGCGAGCGCACGACCGTGTTTCTTGACGCACGATCATGTTTTCCCAAATCCGCACGATCGTGCACGCGATAGTCGTACGGTCGTGTGTTCGCAAAAATTTTGAAAAAAATATTAAACTTTAAAATGCATGCCCGTGTTATTTCTTGTGCGTGCACGTGCAGATTAAGCGCGCATTTTAAACAAAACACACGGTCGTGTATAGTGGAACACACGGTCGTGTGTTCACGCAGAAGCACGCCCGTGCGTGCTTGGAACACACGGTCGTGTGTGACCAAAATCACACAGACCTGCATAATTTTCCGGAAATCTGCATAATTTCAAAATAAACCTCAAAACACCTCAAGCCATGAAAAACTTGGATAGTTTGATTCAATGAAGTTTTATTATTTGAATTCAGTTGCCGAGTGATGTCAACTATAGAGTTGCATCGATTCGACTCGAATTCACATGCAAACTAAACTCATTCAAACAAATATATTCAATCATTTTCATTCATCAAAGAGCATACAACCAATCAATAGCATTCTCAATTTCATTCATGCATATTCAGATATTCAGTCAAAACATCAAGTAATCAACCAAATTATCATGTAAGCAAGCAAAAGGAATTGAATTTTTAGACACTTACTTGATTTGCATCAATCATTCCAAGCTCCCTCCTTATGTATGCAAATTTTTCTCTGTCTAGAGGCTTGGTAAAGATATCAGCTAATTGATGGTTAGTGTCAATAATTTCAAGCATAATATCTTCTTTGCTAACATGATCACGCAAGAAATGATGTCTAATATCTATATGCTTTGTCCTAGAATGCAAGATGGGATTTTTCGAAAGTTGAATAGCACTAGTATTATCACAAAATATGGGAGTTTTCATTATTTTGAAACCAAAATCAGAAAGTTGTTGTTTCATCCAAAGAATTTGGGCACAACAACTAGCCGTGGAAACATATTCGGCTTCCGTAGTAGAAGTTGCAACCGAATTTTACTTTTTCGAAAACCATGAAACTAACATGTTTCCTAAGAATTGACATGTTCCACTAGTGCTTTTCCTATCAATTTTGCAGTCTCTGAAATCAGCATCTGAAAATGCACGTAATTCGAATGTTGAGTTCTTAGGGTACTATAAACCAACATTCAGTGTCCCCTTAAGATATCTCAAGATTCGTTTCACTGCATTCAAATGTGATTCCTTAGGATTTGCTTGAAAACGTGCACACATGCATACACTAAACAATATATCCGGCCTAGATGCAGTCAAATACAATAATGCACCTATCATGCTTCTATATGACTTTGTATCAACACTTTTACCTCCCTCATCCTTATCAATCTTTGTTGAGGTGCTCATTGGTGTTGGTTGCTCCTTGGCCTCATGCATGTTGAACCTTTTGATGAGGTCTTGAGTATATTTCGATTGAGTGAGCAGTGTTCCTTCCTTCATTTGTTTGATTTGCAGCCCAAGGAAGTAGTTTAGCTCTCCCATCATGCTCATCTCAAATTCCCCCTGCATCATCTTAGAAAAATCTCTACATAGAGATTCATTAGTAGCACCAAAGATGATATCATCTACATAGATTTGTGCAATTAATATATCATGCTTATGTTTCTTTATAAACAAGGTGGTATCCACCTTTCCTTTTGAAAAGCCATTTTCAATCAAAAATGTGCTCAACCTTTCATACCAAGCTTTTGGAGCTTGTTTCAAATCATAAAGAGTTTTTCTTAGTTTAAAAACATGGTTTGGAAAACTTGGATTTTCAAAGCCGGGAGGTTGTTCTACATACACCTCCTCTTGAATAAAACCATTTAGAAAAGCACTTTTTACATCCATTTGAAAAAGTTTAAAATTTAAATGGCAAGCATAAGCAATCAATATCCTAATTGCTTCTAATCTAGTTACGGGGGCATAGGTTTCATTGAAATCGATACCTTCCTCTTGAGAGTAGTCTTGGGCAACTAGTCTTGCCTTGTTTCTTGTAACAATTCTGGATTCATCCACCTTGTTTCGGTATACCCATTTTGTGCCGATGGTGGGATGATCCGTTGGCCTAAGAACTAGCTCCCATACATGGTTCCTCTCAAATTGGTTCAACTCCTCTTGCATGGCCAACACCCAACTCTCATCCTTCAAGGCTTCATCTACCTTCTTAGGCTCCATTTGTGACAAGAATGCCACAAATTCGCAAGTGTTCTTGATTGAAGCTCTTGTCCTTACTCCTTGAGTTGGGTCACCAATGATCCTTCCTTCTTTAACCTCATCTTTTACCCTTGAGAAGGAAGTCTCTTTTTGTACTTCTTGTGGCTGCACAAGCATGTCATCTTGGGGTGCTTCCACAATTTGATTCTCTTCTTCTTTAGGAGTGAGGTCATCATTTAGTTTGAGGTCTTCCATGAGCTCCACCACTTCATCATCTTTTGATCTATCTACACACTTAGAAGAAGATTCATCAAATAACACATGTATAGATTCTTCAACAACAAGTGTCCTTTTGTTGAAGACTCTATACGCTTTGGAGGTGGAAGAATATCCTAGGAAAATTGCTTCATCCGACTTAGTATCAAATTTTTCTAAGTTATCTTTTCCATTGTTGAGAACAAAGCATTTGCAACCAAATGGATGAAAATATGAAATATTAGGCTTTTTCCCTTTGAATAACTCATAAGGAGTTTTCTTAAGGATTGGCCTAATCATGGCTCTATTGATGATATAGCATGAAGTGTTAATGGCTTCACCCCAAAAAGATTTTGGCAAATTATGTTCACACAACATGGTCCTAGCCATTTCTACTAAGGTTCTATTCCTTTTCTCAACAACTCCATTTTGTTGAGGTGTCCTAGGAGCTGAAAAATTATGTTCAATGCCATACTCATCACAATATGCTTCAAAATCTGAATTTTCAAATTCTTTTCCATGATCACTTCTAATGCAAGTAATTGCATAACCTACTTGGTTTTGCAATTTCCTAATGAATGGCACAAACATTTTAAAAGCTTCATCTTTATGAGCAAGTAACAAAACCCATGTAAATCTTGAAAAATCATCAACTATTACAAAGCAATACCGTTTTCCTCCCAAACTCAAGGTTCTAGAAGGTCCACATAAATCCATATGCAATAGTTGAAGGGGTCTAGATGTAGAAACAACATTTTTTCTTTTAAAAGATGTTCTTGTTTGTTTTCCTAAAGCACATGCATCACAAATTCCATCCTTTTTAAAAACAAGTTTTGGCAAACCTTTGACTAAATCCTTTTTAGACAATTTTTCCAAAACATCAATGCTTGCATGTCCTAATCTTCTATGCCACAGCCACATGTCTTCCTCCTTGGTTGACATGAGACATAAATCATTAGATGCAATGCTATGCAAGTCAATGACATACACATTTGAGTGCCTATGTCCTATGAATGCAATATTATTAGTGCTTATATCAACAATTTCACAACACAAGGCATGAAAGCAAACTTTGAAACCTTTATCACATAATTGACTAATACTTAGTAAATTATGTTTAAGGCCTTCAACATATAAAACATCATTAATACAAAGTGAAGACTTACCTATGGAGCCAATTCCAACAACTTTTCCCTTTGAATTGTCTCCAAAGTTGACATTGCCTCCATCTTTTTCTTTCAATGATGTGAAGAGATCCTTGTTTCCAGTCATGTGTCTTAAACATCCACTGTCCAAGTACCACTTGCTTGATTTCTTTCTCTTCACCTCCAAGCACACCT